>JAJEJO010005362.1:359625-425875 GCA_020662805.1 Glaucomys volans | reverse complement strand
CTGAGTTGCTTAGGGCCTTGCTAAATTGCTGAGGCTGGCTTTGAACTTGAGATCCTCCTGACTTGGCGGCTGGTATTACAAGGCGTGCTCCATGGCACTGGGTTTGAGCTTTAAATATAGGCTTTATTATTATTCAGGCATGGTGAGGACCCCAGATTGAGATGGCTTGCATTGAAAGAATAGCTTGTTCCTCACAGTTCCCAAAAAAAGGGTGTGCTTCAATGTGGGGTCCACATTGTGTGGTCCACATGGATAAGAACCAGCATGGATTAGGAGACAGAGAGAAAAAGAGAGAACCAAGGGCAAAAGACTTTACTGTGGTTTCCTTGGGAAGGAGAAGCAGACTCAGGATTGTCTGGTCTGAGTACTTTCATTAGGCTCTGAGGCTAGCGCTGACCCTTGTTGTCTGAACCTGGTCTTGGTGTTATAAGGGTAGGGGAAAGTGGCTTAGAGTCTGAGAGCCCCATAAAAGAGGTGTTTGAGAGCATGGGCTCTTGATTGGGTGCTTTGCATTTGAAAAAGACACTCAAGGGTGAATTGTTTACATTTCTAGGAGTTGGGTAGCCTGGGTGAGGCAGTCCCTAGGGGGTCAGCAGGGCCCCCAAAATATCAAAGTATTAGCATAAAGAAGTAAAAGGCAAGGTTAATACCATTTGTCTACTGGTATGACAGAAGGACTGAAAGCAAGGGAGTGGAGGATAGAGGCAGGACTGTTGTTGAAATCTTGAACTGTGAATTGAAGCTTGTGAAGTGGGAGGGAAGGAAAGGACAGCGATTGTGAAGCAGAGTTCCTGATGGAGTTTTAGGGAACTGGGAGAAGAGAGGCTGCAGCCATTTGGGATGTTAATGGTTATTAAAGGGGGAGATAATTTCGGTTCATAATATTCAGGTTGACTGTGAAGGAAAGTGTGGCCTGGATATTAAGGAAATGATGGGCTGAGTACATGTAATGAACTTTCACAGAATACCAGAAGGTTGTGGTGTCTTCACACCTCTTCCAGTTCAGCGGTTGCCCATTTCAGCAGCAATTGCTTGCTGTGTCCTTCTGTATGGGAGCAGGGAGAGCCTTCACACAACAGAATCAGCCACCCTCATTTATGCCACGTGAAATGGCACAGAACAGAAGGATAGACTGTGAGCTCCTTGGAGACAAAAGCCAAGGACTGTTCCCTGTCTTTGAGTTTCCAACCTTTATCATCATGATAGAAGCTGATATGTGTTCTGTAGCTATTATTGGTTTGCAATTACAAATCAAATAAAAGGGGTAAGAGTTAAATTTAAATAAATGCACTCTTACTAACAAAAAGAGATTAACAACCTTCCCAGGGATGGATGAGGTAAAGTGTTGTGAGTGAACATGGAAACACATAAATCAAGCTTGTGGAAACACATGAATCAATCCATAATCAGGTGGTGATAGGTGCAGTAACTTGGGTAGAAAGAAAGAAATGGCACTTTAGAAAAGATAAGACTAATGCACTATTATTTTTTTAGATGGAGTTGTGCTATGTTGCCCAGGTTGGTCTCAAACTCCTGGTCTTATGTAATCCTCCCCACTCAGCTATAGATGCATGCCACCATGCCTGGTTTAATGCATTTCTGATAAATAGGAATAAATCCTGGAATACACATAACAGTGGGCAGTAAGATATAGCAGAAGGAAAATGGAAGAGGGACTCAAAAAGATTCAATGTGCATGCTGGGGGAATATCAACTACTCTGGGAAATTTCCATGAGCCTAAGATATGGTAAAAATTCAAGTATCTCTGTGGGGGACAAATGCATATGCAGCAAAACTTCCACTTCAGTAGGGCTGGAATTAGGATACTAGGAGTCCATAAGCTGGTCAAGAATGATCTTGCCACCATGCCTGCCAGGGCCTGGGGTCCTTTCCAAGCAATGAAATTATAGGTGTGAAATGCATTTGAGCTATTTTCTCCAACACATATCACAGAAACCACAAGAGGATGCAAAAGATGACTTCCTCCCATTAAAATGACTAAAACAAAAGTGATAAAAATAAATTCATGGTTAAAAATATCCAAGGAGTGGTAGGGCAACAGGCTATCATTACTCAGAATCTGGCCTGCAATTAAAGACATCCAAAAGATGGCAAATTGCTGACTTCTTCTCCAGTTTCACATTTTATCCCCACTAATTCTACTTGCAGAAGGCAAGACTTACCAAAGAAGTTACCTTATGGTTAAGATTCCCATATGATGACTGGGACACTCACGCTAATGCTTTGACAGTCTGCATTCTTGCAGTGTCTAAGTTCATTAGTTTTGACATAACCACAATAGGATATTGTTTTAGTGTGTTGGATGTAAACTATATTCAATAACTAGTAAGTGTCAGGTGTATTACTATTGTTGTCATTTCTAACTTCATTATGAACCTCCACTATGTAGATGATTTCAAACAGAGGATAATGTCACATTTTAAATTCTAGGTGGGGATGTGGATTGCTGACTGAGCCCAACTTGTTTGCCTGGTTTTGATTTTAGATGCCATCTTTGGATGCATTTTCTTTTTGGCCTATTTAGCAGAGAGTGAAGAGAGAAGATGGGAGTTCAAATCTAGAGGAATGTAGATTTCTTCTTCTTTTTCTTTCTTTTCCTTTTTCAGTGCTGTGAATTGAAGAGAGGTCCTTGTATATGCTTGGCAAATGCTCTATCACTGATCTATATCCCCGGATTTCTTGAAAATAGGATATAAATCTTTAGGTTTTAGAGTTTTCAGTTAGTGGTTAATCAGTGTCTCTAAATCACACTATTTAATTAGTGTTAGGACTTTAAGGAGAATGCCAAAGAGGGGAAAA
Source organism: Glaucomys volans (assembly GCA_020662805.1). Classification (NCBI taxonomy): domain Eukaryota; kingdom Metazoa; phylum Chordata; class Mammalia; order Rodentia; family Sciuridae; genus Glaucomys; species Glaucomys volans. The sequence goes on along the minus strand of JAJEJO010005362.1, from coordinate 423,054 downwards.
ATACATCTACAAAATATTAAGTGAACTAAATAAAATTACATGCATAAGAAGCTAGGATTCAGACCACAAGCATTTACTCTGCCAGCTTGTCTCCTTTCATGGATGTTTGTGGCCATGAACTGAGATGGTCTGAAATTCAGCCAACTTCACCATACAGTTTCAAATGGTGAAAGGTTTCCCAGCTTTCTTTTTGTCCTGATTGGGAGAGCTGTCCACAATCTTGGGGCTAGAGGCACAGGTGTCTAAAGTCGACTTCCCAAGGAGCATGGAGCTAAGGCCAGTCAGACAACCTGTGCTGCTCTGTGACCTCCCAGTAGGGTTTCATCTTTGCTGTCAGCTGCATTCCCTGGAGTCCAGAGATCTGCTGTGGGTGCTAGGGCCATCAGCCTGCATGGCATGTACCCTCACCTGCCACATGAGGCTGGTAACAACTGTCTCCATAGGCTGATGGGAGAATACAAGGAAGATAATGAGTGTATGACCACTAAGCATGGTGCCTGGTTGTTAAGAGGAGATACCATTCTGAGTCCAGTTTGGCCAGGAATGTTATAAAAAGTTCTGACCAGTGTAGTACAGAGAGGTACCCCTGACCACACCTGACCCAAGATGATGACACATTTCAAGTATTTGGTTATGAAGCCTTTGTACACATTTACAAGACCTATGTTTGTGCTTTATTTTTTTCATTCTTTCTGTTAGTTCTGATATTTGTATAGAAACAAAACTGATTTCTGAGGTCAGATCTCTAATATATGCTATTGCACTCTCATGCGGTAAGAGTTACCTAAGAATGTCCAGAATTGAAGCTCTCTAAGGGAGCACATTAAATTGTCAGGAAAGCAGCTTGTGCCTGCCTCAGGGTCATGATGGGGATAACATGAGATGAACATGGAAATGTTGAATGGGAGGAGTCTCCGTGACAGCTCTGATGTGGAGAGTCATTGATGTGGGTCACTGAGGAGGCAGGCCAGGCCATGCAGAGTCACGCAGCATAGAGAAGGCTCTCTGCTTCGTGTCCGTTATGGCCACTTAAAATTTTCCTAAATTAAAACACTGTGATGAATAATGACTGTCCTACTTAACAATAATTTGTTAACATCCTTCATAGCATCAAGAGAAGGTTATTTGAGAAAGTTTTATTTCAATGCACTGTAAATTTTGTTTTAAAATAAAATTCAGTTTAGTTTCTTTCTTTTGTATCAAATGTCTTCCACTAGAGAGTTGATGCCACATTTTCCCCTTTTGTATGGAATTCCACATTAATATGCTATGGGGAATATATCATTAGCAGAGTGAGGTATTTGGAGTTTCATTGCAGACTAAGAGAAGGGAGAAATGACACCAGATGACCCCGTGGTCCTGCACCTGGAAGACCACAATCCGTCTCTATGCCAATCGTGCATGTACTCCATTGAGCTTTCTGCACTGCTGTGTGTCAGAGACACAAGTTGGCCCTTAGGGTTTAGCATTGTGGACAATCCCTGCCTAATTGACCAAGTAATGCCACCTCATGGAGGAGAACCATCGTTTCACCTGTAAATCATCACCTTCAGTATATTTTCATGAAAACAATCAGATTTTGGTGAAATTGGCATCTGTAGCATGAGTGCTTAAGCCTGAGAAATGTCTATGATGAAACAGATTCTGTCATGGGGCAGTGGTCTGCTTCACTCAGGCACTGGAAGCTAAACATGTATTTGCTACATAAAAGTCCAGTATGGAGCATTTGGCAAACATTTTCCCATTTATTTCCCACCCAGTTCTGTGAGGTTTGTGGTGGATGGCCTAAATGTCTCCCGCAGCGTCCTTTCTGCACAGGTGGGAAGGATAGAGCCCAACCATTCCCAACCTACATTGCAGAGAGGACACAGAAAGGGATTTATTTTTCCAATAAGAAATCCTGATACAGATTTGGAGGGATGACATGATGTGGGTGCTGACCTTCTGATGAGCACAGTTAGAGACAGTGGTCTTTTCCATCGTCAGCAGCCCAGCATCCTGTCGTTTGTAGATTCCTAGAGGCAGGACTGGGGCATCCCTTGGAGTTTGTGTCCTGCTTATCTTTGGACCAGCTGCATCTCAGGGCAGGGGCTTCCTGCTTCTGCATCACAGTTAATACACACTTCCTGACGCTAGCAGCTCCCCTGAGGGTCTGGTTCCTCAGGTCTGGGCATCAATCCCAGAGGTGAAGACTAGAGCCAGTCACTCTGGCTCTGCCAACAGTTCTGGAAGCACTCAGTTCTCTGTATGGGGTTCCTTATTGCTTTACTTAGTGAAAATAATTTTCACTCTGAAACTGAACTGTCTGGTAAGGATAGGAATTATTATTTTGGTTCATAAATGAAGAATTGGGTCCCAGTAAGGTTAAGAGCAAACAGTGAATACATGTCAGAGGACAGATTTAAATTCAGGTCTTTTATCTCCAAAAATAATGTTTTACACTATACCTTTAGATTGCTTCCACAGCAAGTCTGAACTAATAAATATTAAAGAAGCATAAGGTCCTCTTCTAAGAATAATAGAGAATATAAAACTTAAAAACTGTGCCTTCCTGAACATACTGGGTGCTGGATAAAGCCTAGCAAATAATCCTTAAACTGTATTTTTCTCTTTCAGAAAACAAGATAAAAAACAAAAAGCAAAAATGTGAGGAAAGTTTATGGGCAGTTAAAAAGAAAAAGGAAATAAAAACCAGGGGTGTGTGCTGCTGTTGCATCTGCTCTGCCTTGGGGAGGTTGCTGTTGTAACTTGTAGTTCAAGGGCTTGTGCATTAATGCTGATACCAGGTAAGGATATGAAGTTTGCCTCTGGGCCCTGGAGAAGTGCATATTTGAAGCTGAGATTCATACATCAAGTCAAAAACAGGTAAAGGACTAAACTATCAGTCAAATCCTATCTATCCAAACCTGAACTCTGAATCTGAGATTCATAGTATTCAGTCTGTGACTGACATGGAGTTAGGGTTAAATGTTTATTACTGAAATAGTACATTAATTCCTGAATAGAAAAATTAATATACAGAATGGTTCCAGGTCACATTTTTGTGGTATATCTGGAAGGATAAAATGTAAGCCTTATATGAGGGAACAAGTTCTCACATGATTCCCATAGCTAAAACTCTGATGATCTGCAATCATAAAACATAAGAGAAAATAATTCAACAAGAATGAGAGGCAATAAACTGTAGGATTAGATTTTTCTTCAAAAGCTTTGCAGGGCAAAACTATCAAACATTTTTAAAAAATCTTAAATGATTGAAAACATACAAAATTAAATTTTAAAACATAAAAGAAAATAAAATATCATGAAAAGAAAGGCAAATTTTTACAAGAAATAGAACCTATAAAAATAAAATAAAGTTTTTAAAAATTAAGAGTATAAACAGGGCTGGGGATATAGCTCAGGTGGTAGTTACTAAATGAAAGATACATATAAAAAGTATACAATAGAAATTTTTAAAAAGGCAGAAAGTACAAGTACAAAAGAGTATGAGTATTACATTAATTAGAAGAGAAATTTTAATATACATTTAATGAGGTCCAGAAAGTAAAAGTGAAAAGACTGAGGGCAATAATGTTTGAAGAGGTAACAGTTGTAAGTCTCTCACATTCATTACAATATTGTTTCTTAGATTCAAGAAGTGCTAGTCCTTTTGGGGACTCATTTGTAAAATTATTCACACAAAGATATCAATTATTATTTATTCACACAAAGATATCAAAGACAAAGGAGAACCTAAAGCAAAAATAGAAGAAACAATTAGACTCAGAGTAGACTTCTCGACTCTGACTATAGAGTAAGGATCTATGTTCCAGAGACCTGTTTGTGCAAATAAAGTTTTATTGGCATAAAGTCACTCTCATTAATTTACATACTTTTAATGGTTGCCTTCATGGTACAACAGCATAGTTGAGTACTTGTGATGGAAACCATATGGTCTACAAAATCTAAAATTTTTACTATTTCACTGTTTAAGAAAAAATTGTCTGACTCTTAGTAGAGAGGATGGAATTCTTTGAAATGAGTAGAAAACAACGCAATGCTAAAAAATAGAAATGATGTTTGCACATAAATAGTCAAAACTACAGAAACTAACTCCCATGTAACAAGATCATAGATCAGGTCAAAATCAGTCTTTGTTACTGACTTTTCTTTTGTATAACAATTTACAGGGCAGAAAGTACTTTAGTACAAAGTATTGACATTCATCTCAATTGTCACAGCACCCTCATACATTAACTGGGGCATTTACTAGTGTCCTCTTGCTACAGGAAAAGAGGTTGAAGCTTTCCAAAGTTACATGATTTATTCAGTTAGCAGGGGAAATGCTGAAGCCAGGCTTCTGACTCTGAATCCAGGATAACTGGCCACAGAATGAGTGGCAATAGAGACCCAGTTTGAAACATGTAAATCTGTAGTACTTGAACCAGCATTTTCTAAACAGGTGAAACATGTTTGAACAATATAATTGTTGCTAGTTATGTCTTAAACAGATTAGTTTTATTTTTCTTCTTGTAGCTTTTGCTTTAAACAGGATGCCCTTCAGAAAAGATTAGAGAATCAATGGTTCTGCGGTACCATTTCTTTTTTCTCCCTCATGTGACAGAATGGCTACTCTTAAGTTATTTTTATGAGATGGTTTGCTCAGAAAGACATTGATATTGGTCTATGAGTTTCACTCCTGGATGCATATGAGAATGAACTGGAGAGGGATTCATTCAAAGATTACTAATGCCCAGTTCATCCCTCTTCTTTAACTTGTTGTGTCAGAATTTTGAGGTCCCCTGGGAGGGGAATCCTAGAACCTCCTTGTCTGTAAGAAGCAGCCATTTTATTTCTTCATAGAGCCCACATGAATGTTGACCTACCTCATTAAAGAACAGACTCATAGGTTCCCCAGGTCACTGGAAGGTTTAGAATGATTGCTTCAGGAAACATTAGAGACAGGAGAAATTTGAAAAATGATCCCATGATACCTTGCACAAGGCAACAGCACGTACCACTTTCCAGAGGGAAATGTTCCAGAGGGGAATGTGGAATGTGGTGTATGGTATTATTTATTGGCACAGAGACCACATACATTGGCACATCAGAAAGATGTGTGCTGTTCCCTTGCTGCAAGTCACTAAGGTGTTCTCAAAGCAGTTTAATTGATCTGCAAAGTGAGAAGCTTGAATAAAGTATTTGAATCATATCTCAGACCAAATAATGATTTATTTCAATGCTTATCAAAATGAGTTTTTGAAGTTACTGAATTGTTTTCATTGAATAGCCAGTTCAGTAAAAAGGTTTTACTAATCAGTTTGGATGATGATTATAGAAACCATTATTTCGAAGATCAAGATTGTGTTCTTTATATAATTCCAGACAGAAGTTCTTTACTTGGCTCTAAAATTAGAATGAGACCTTTTTGCAAACCACAAAACCCAACCAATATTGAGTGGACTGTACACTGGAGTCTTTCCAAGGACAATGAGCTTACTAAGTGTTATTTTTAATTGCTTTGCAGGATAGTTTAGTTAGATTCATTGTCAAAGTGAGTTTAACTGTGGAATTTGTGGCGTTTTTTTCATGAAATCCAAATCTGTGTATAAATATTCCCAAGCCATCATTTCAGATTGTCTTCTGGAGAGTGTGTTTGCCTTGGAAATTTGAATGTTTATGTCATGTAGGTCAGTTGGCATGATTACAGGTAAGGTAATTTTGAATCTTCATTTTTTAGTTTCAATGTCATTTAAAAACCTAACCCTGAAGTCAGGAGCTGTGGTGCATGCCTGTAATCCCAGCAGCTTGGGAGGATGGGGCAGGAGGCTCTCAAGTTCAAAGCCAGCCTAAGCAACTTAGTGAGACCCTGTCTCAAAGTAAAAAGAGCTGGAAATATAGCTCAGTGGTAAGTGCCCCTGGGTTCAATCCCTGGCACAAAACACAAACAAACAAACAAAAACAAAAAAACATAAAAACCGAACGCTGAGCTTCCTCCCTCCTCTCTCCATTATCACAAAATATCTATGTCTTGTTTTTCTGTTAGTGTATATTTTGTATATTTCTACCTCAAATTGCATTTTACAAAAATGTTTCCACTTTTGAGAAAGGAGAGAGAGAGAGAGAGACAGAGAGAGAGAGAGAGAGAGAGAGGGAGGAGTGGGATCATCTTCTCTTTCTTAGTCATAGGGTTCATGTAACCTAAATGGAAATAAGGAGCTCTAACTCCTCATATCTATTCTCCTCCCCCCCCACTTCAAGATTTAATGTCAATGATATACAGTAAAAATGAAACCAATGCATAACACTCTATATTCAGCATGTTAAGATTTATGTGAACTCATTCAGTGTCTAGCACAGTGTCCATATGGGGATCACAGGTCTGTCCTCTGAAAGCTAAGTGGAGGGGGTGAGACAGAGTTACAGATGGATACACCATGATACCCTGTGATGTGTGCTATTTGAGGATAAGAATAAAGCTAGTGAGTATGCTTGTAGGACAGGGCAACTAACTCCGGGGGTGTAGAGATATTTTCTCTGTGAGAGAGACATTTAAAGTAGTTTTGTGAGAAAGAGGAAAAAAGAGGGAGGGACACTTCAGACGCCAGGAAAATCATGGTCTTGAAGAGGCATAAGATATCCAAGAAATCTAAATCATCATCCATACCTCCTCCCTTCCATGGTCTTTGCCCTGAGACCCATCTGCTACTTGTACTGGGATTCTCCTAAGTGTGTGGAGGCACAAGACCACTGACAAGTCCTAAACATGTAGAATGAATGAAGCGATAGATGTATGCCTGGCTCTATCACTAGGTTCTGTGCAGTTGGATCAGAAGCATTGAAAACATCCACCTCTGTTGTCCGATCATAGCCATACAAAACCACCCAAGGTGTGGGTATAGTTATGATCTGCTGATGATGAATTGGAAGTAACGAGAGTTTGGTGAGGTTGCTAAATACAAAGTCAATATTAAAAATAAATCTATTGAAACCTCATCTATCAGAGAAACACTATTAGAAAGTAAAATTTAACGTTTTACCATTTAAAATAGCATTAAAAATATCAAGAACCAGACAGTAGAATGAATTGGGCATAACTTTCCCATGTTCTTTTATGAATACATGACCAGTATAACTCCATATCACGTACAACCACAAGAATGGGAAGTTATACTCCAGGTATGTATAATATGTCAAAATACATTCTACTGTCATGTATAACTAAAAAGAACAAAGAAAAAAACTTTTTAAAAATTAAAAGAAAATTTAAAAAGAAAAAAAATCAAGAACCCAGCCGTAAATCTAACAAAAGATATGCAAGACTTCTACAGAGAAAAAAGCATTCAGCAATCACTTCGTTTTCATACGTTAGAGCATCTCTTTCTACATGGAAATGCGCTCATGTCCATTGACTAGATTCAATAAAGATGTCAATGCAAATCTCAGTCAAAATCCCAGCAGATGTTGCAAAGAACTTGTTACATTGTTCAAAAATTTTATATCAAGATACAAAGTTCCTGGAATGGCAAAGGCAAACATGGATAGAGGACTAGAAGTACCTGTTATCAGCAGGGGTTATAAAATTTTAATAAATTTACCTTAAGAGTAGGTGTAGATAGACCGTGAGCACAGGACTGAAATCCAGAAACTGATCCACCTATATAGTGACATTGTCATAGGACAGAACTGGCACCAACACATCAATGGAGTTGGAACATTTTGTATCCACATGGCAGAAATAGAAGTGATTAACACACTGTATGAGAAAATCAATTCAAGAAAAATAGAACAACTGAAACATTTTTAAAAAAAAGCTTTAAAGCTTCAGAAGACAATATAAGAGAAGGTTTCCTCTCTTCATTATGTGGAAACACATGTTAATAGGACACAACCAGCCTTAAGCATAAACCAAATGTGAGTACATTAAAATTGAGAACTTCCACTAATCAGAAAAATAAACACTACTGAAAGAGTAAAAATATAAGGTACTAAGTAGGAGGTGTTTGTAATAAAGGATAATTTCTGAAGCATCTAAAGACCTCCCACACTTAAATTAAAAAAAAAAAAAGAGTAGTTGGAAAAAATTGGGATACCTCTAAACTGAAGAAACATAGATGACCAATAAACAGAGGGTAAGAGAAGAAATGCAAATTAAAACCATAGTAAGGTACCATTACATAAACAAGCACACTGGTCAAAAATTAAAAGTCTGAAAATACAAAGTGTTGACAAGAAAGTGGAGTAACTGATATTCTTTCACAATTTTTCTGAGAATAAAAATACTGGGGCTGGGGTTGTGGCTCAGTGGTAGAGCACTTGCCTAGCATGTGTGAGGCACTGGGTTCAATCCTCAGTACCACATAAAAATAAATAAATAAAATAAAATAAAAATGCTCCTGCCACATTGGAAGGTAGGTTAGCATCATTTATCCTTCTTTGTGGCTCAACCCTTCCTCTGGTATCTCAGAGAAACTTCTGCATATGTGCACCAAAGTTCATGTGCAAGAACTTTCTTAGCAGTATGTTTGAAATAACCCCAACACAAAAAAAGGCTAGAGTCCCAAATATCTATTGGGAGTAAAAATAGATAAATGAATGTGGTATGCTCATAAAATAGGCTATCATATATCAATGGAAATTAGTAAAATGTAACAAAGCACAGAAACAAAGTGGAATTTTAGTGCTCAGGGAGGGCAACAAAGCACTAAATAGCACTTTCATCTTTGAAGTGCACATGGAGTTTGAAAACCAGGCAGCACTGGAATGTGTTCAGGGATGTGTGCATAGCTGGTATGGTTATAATCGAGAGCATGAGAAGCATGTATTCAAAATCAGAATAATGGTGACCTGTGGGGAGAGAGAGAGGATCATAGTATGGAGAGGCACACTGAAGACATCTGGGGTCCTAGGAATAAGATCTGCCCATGAGTCATTACATATCTTTATATTCTTGGAGATTTATATTATATCACATTATATTATATGTGTTTAGAAAAGGGAGTGGGATTAGATGGGGTGTGAGGGCATGAAGGTAGGAAGAGTGTTCTAAAACAGCAACACCATAGGCATATGGCTCAAGAGTACAGAGGAACTGAGGCGACTAACATCAATTCTAGTCCAAATTCTTCATGTAGGTTACAATATTTGCCTTTCAAAATAGTGATTAAAATATTCATTTCATAGCACTTAATTAATTTCTTTTTATAAAGAGACACATCAAAAACAAAAATACATCACTATTTTGCATCTGTATCAGAATTCTTATTGCTAATAGCATATAATTAGCAAATAGAAGGTTATTAGCACATGATACTAATTTTTATTTAGTCTTAAAAAGTTGTTACTTTCTTCCCTGAAATTACATTAATGTTTGATTTTTATTCATTTCAAGATAATAATTTATACTTTCCTTCACCATTCTAGTACTAATTTTTTTATCCATTAAACATGGCAAGCTGGGGATATAGCTCAGTTGGTAGAGTTCTTGCCTTGCAAGCACAAGGCCCTGGGTTCAATCCGAAGCACTGCAAAAAAAAAAAAAAAAAAAAAAACTAAACATGGCAAAAACTGCATTTAATAGTAAACATGAACTGCTAACATACATATTTAAAAATAACATTCCAACAAGAAACTAGAAGGGCCAGGCGTGGTGGCGCACGCCTGTAATCCAAGCGACTCGGGAGGCTGAGCCAGGAGAATCACGAGTTCAAAGCCAGCCTCAGCAACTTAGCAAGACCCTAAGCAACTCAGTGAGACCCTGTCTCTAAATAAAATACAAAATAGGGCTGGGGATGTGGCTCAGTGGCCGAGTGTCCCTGAGTTCAATCCCCGGATCCAAAAAAAAACAAAAAACAAAACAAAACTAGAAAGAATAAATTGCATCTGAATATGTTGATTGAATATATTTTGATTATTCACCATTTCAAGTTCAATGAAAGGAGTTTGAAATTATTTAATTTTTGTTTAAATTATATTAATTTTATTGTTTTAAAAGTAACAAGAAGCTGTTAAACTAAAAAGTAATTATATTCATGTAAATGACAGAAGCAGCTGTAGAAGTTGTTGCTCTTATCATACTAAGGATTTAATTCCATTTTATACACACAATCACAGCAGTTATCTTTTAATGACTATTTTTCTTATCCCAACAATATCAAGCACAACCAAACTGCTAGCTGAAAATATTTTCCAGTGAAGTTTTGATATCTGAAATGATGATTATTATTTTTGCACATTTTTCTAGTTAGAAAGATTGTTGAATTATTAAGCAAGAAAATGGTCCCATTTAAAAAATCTATTTTTACCATGAATATAACCTTGTGAGACCAATAATAAAACTTGTTAGAAGACTGAAAATACAAATGGTTCCATATCTCTTCTAAGCTTAAAATTCAATGACTGATGATTTAATTGATAAATATGGATAATTAAATAGTATGGAGAATTAAAAATTAAGCATTTACTTTCATTTCTGGCAATAGATTCCATAAAAACTAGAAGTGAAACATGAATATCTAGGACATATTTCTAGGTATGTGGAGATATTTGAATTTTCTTGAATATAGATCCTGGATTATTAGGGAAGAAGGTGAAGTATAGCCCACCCTATACATACTATTTAGGAGAAATTGTGGTCACTTCCCAGACAAATGAAATTGCTTGTTCAAATCCAACAACTGATTCCTTACTTCCAAATCTAAGGGATGCCCCTTTGATTCACTGCAAACCCTCAGTCCCTACCTTACAAGTGCCTCCAGGAGTTTCTATTATATTATTTTATTTTATGTAGTTGACTCATGATTGTTATACATATTTATCAGCACAAAGTGATGGTCTCATACATGTATACATTATGGAACGATCAAGTCAGGTAATTAGTGTGTCGACAGCCTCAACTTTTATTTCTTTGTATGAGAACATTCAATATCCTCTCTTTTACCTCTTTTGAAATATAGAAAGCATTAGTTGCCCTACCGAGCACTAGAACAAGAACACCAGAACTGCTTCCTTCTACCTAACTGCTACTATTATTATCTGGGCATTTCAGATGAGGAAATTAATGTTCAGAAGAACTAAGATCAGTTGTCCAAAGTTGCATGCTTGCCCATGTTACAGAAGCAGAATCAAACCCAGGGGTCAGACTCCAAGGCCATGATCTTTCCTCTTTGCCTGTATGTGTTTTTGACAGCTTCCTGAAAAGACTTGTCACATCTCCAGGTCTTTTTATAGAACTCTTTGCTCTCCTCTGCAATCTGGCTGTGCCCACCTTGTTTCTCAGCAGTAGCTTCCATCCTTCCTGTCCTTTCCTTATTTGGTTCATGTGTATCCTGTTACCCTCCTTGGTGCTCTGCATTTTGCTTTATTAAAGGATGTTAAAAAGATCTATTTGTTGGCTCAAGTCCTCTTCGTGTTTTATATTTGGTCTTCAGTGCTGGTGACTGTGCTGCTACAGAGCATGTGGTCAACCAGGGGTGACTTGATCCCCAGGGGACATTTGTACCATCTGGAGTCGTTTTGCTCATCATGACTTAGGGGGCGATGCAATTGGCATTGAGTGGGTGTAGGCTAGGGATGCTGATAAACACCATATAACACACATAGAGTTCCCCCAAAGAAAAATTACCTGGTCCAAATGACAAGATGCAGAAACTCTGGTTAACAGTGTTGTTGTTCCCATCCTACCAGCCATCTCCAGTTATGGTCTGGTGGCCCTGGGTACTAAGCTGTGACATGTTTTCAGCTTCCAGGACCTTTTCCTGTCTGACAATGGTACATTATTTGTCACAAAATCCACCCAGCAGAGGGTTAATGGTTAACGAATTTAACAAATATTCCCTGCTCCCTCACATTCACATGTATCTGGAATGGAAGTGCAACTGAAAAGCTTCCAAAACCAAACCAAACCAAACAAAAAAAAGATTCAGAAATATTTTTCATTCTGCCTCCCTTACTTCCAGGTCCACTTGCCTTAGTAAAGCTGTTTGGTCATTCGATGCAGATGTGTAGAGAAAGAAATCATTTCCCCTCTGCTGCTTTAAGTATGGATTATATGAAATTATGTGGTGCTATTAAAAAATGTAGGGATTCTGCCTTCAAACTTACAGAACAAAAAACTGGTCAAGCAGGGAATAATTGGAGAAAAGGTGAATTATAGAAATTGGATAGGATCTGCCAGTGCTGAGGTGGTGTTGGAAGAATAAGAACCTGGCACTTGGGAAGGGAACAATTGAGAACTTGGGAGCTGCATCAAAAAACAAGCTGCTGCTTGCAATTGAACCTCTGCAGGTTGATCATCCCTATGAGCTGACAGTCTGACCTGCTGCTGGGTTTGCCCTCTTATGCAAGTGCTATAAAACAAATTATCTTCCCTGGACATGATGGTCCCAGCTCTGCTGTGCCCAGTGTCATCAACTTGCTCTCAGCTCTGAACATGTACAGACCCATAGACCACACTAAGGCTTATACTTGTCAGGATATCCAAGGACCCTGGGTTATGCCATGTGTGGTGCTTGAGGATGTAGCTCCTCAGAGACACTGACTATGTACCTTTCAAACCAAGGTAATAACAAATTCCAAAGTGGAGGGCCCTGTGCTCTTGGGCCTCTATGTTTATAAGTTAGCTACAGACTATTGCTCCATTGGAAACAGGGGATGATTTATGATCCGTACATTACCCTTGTAATTACTGACAATGACCATCAGAAAGTCAATCTAAATTCCCTTGATGGTGTTGTAAGGGATGATAGTCTGATCATGGAGTATATCCTGTCTAAAAACACTGTCTCTGGGACTTGTTGAAATTGACTACATCTGGGACTGTGGGTAGGGGGTATGACTGAGGTTGACTTCATCCTGCTACTGTGAACCCTTTCAATAGTAGCTTTAAGTAAATACTGTGTGAAACTAACCAGTGGGCTTTGGTCTCAGCATCTTCTGGACAATTGCCTCAGAATGGAGAAAATATATTCTCATATGAAAATATGAGACTGGGAAAACATGTCAGGAAAAAGGGTTGTCAAGAGCACTTTCAGCTGTCCTCTTCCCCACTTCCTTCTAAATCCATGACACGTAAGTCCTCAGGGGAAGTTTATATTCCCTGTTCAGAATTGCCTTTACTAACACAAGGAACAAAAGTGACCACCTTGCTTCATTAGAGTTTGGGGTACACCCTCAAATCATAGCAAATGTTTTTTTTCCCCCGCTATTAAAACAGGGGATCTAGATTAGTGTACACATTTCAGAATGGAAGTGTTTCCCTTGTTGAACATTTTGTATTTGGAGGGCAGTGGAGTTTGGAAGTTTCTGATAAATGAGGCTTATATTGATCTAAACAGATAATTCTCAGTATAATCCTACAGCTCATTGTTGAAAGTGGCAGGAAGGGGTAGTGGAGAGGAAGAAGGGGATTGGGAAAGGGAATGTGAGAAGAAATCTACTTACCATCCAAATAGGGAAAGACAGAATTATAGTTCGAAGATGGAGACTGAATGGATTTTGAAGGTTTGAATGTCCTTTTTAACTTTTTCAAGTTTATTTTGTCATTTGATTTTCCTCTCCTTGATTTATTCTGAGAATTATTCAAATTAGAATGTCCTTGTTTTCAGAAGGGAAGAAGCATAAGAATGGGAACATACTTCCTTTGGCTCTAGTCTTTGAAGAAGGGACTATCCCAGGAATGAAGTGGGGAATGGCAGGTGCAGAGAAGAGAGCAGTAGGTTGAACTGTGTTCTGCTGTGAGAAAGAAAGATGGCGAGGACTAATCTTGGCCAGGGAAGCATCCCCGGAGGTGTGTCCTGGAAAGCTGGTTTCCAACATACACTAGAGAAACAGGCACCTGCAGGTATATAATTGCTTAGTAAATCCCCCTGAGGTTGTTTTAATTTAGATGGAGAGTGCCCCCCTTCCCCAGTTAAATATTAGGAAAGACACAAAATGGAATGGAGATTTTTATCACAGGTCCTGGAGAGTACACTGCATGCCTGGGTTATACACACAGAGGTCAGGGAATGTATGTGGGGAGAGAGAGGATCTGCAGACACATTTATTGGGGCCCAGGGCAGTATTCAAATAGATATCCCATGGGGAGTTGTAATTGGTGGGTTTAAAGAAAGCAGATATATGTTCCAGGAGGTTGCGCTGTGACTGAGTGGTGACCATTGCAACATATCAGTTCCTGTGGGGTGTGGGGGTCAACTGGACCAGTTAAGTAGATTGTATCAAGCTGTGCTAGTGGGAGGAGGTCACCAGGAGTTCATATATAAGGCCGCTATCTGGATGGATTACATTGAGGAGCTGGGAGGAGGCAGTGAATTAGAAATTGTGTCAAGGGCAACTGAGCCCTGCTATTACTATGAGAAAGTCAAACTTATATTCGAAGTGGATGCCAAGGCAACATAAAATTATAAGAATTCCCTATAAGAGCTAACTAGTGAAAGTTTGTGAGACCCCCCTTTGAGAGATTCACAAAAAGTCATTTGCTCTCTTCCCCAAAAAACAGCTCTTTCCCAGGGCTCATCAGTTTTAATATAAGCACTAGTTTATTTCACTTTGTTAACTGTGCATATGACTAGCCTCTAAGATGCCACTTAGCTGGATTAGATTACATAGTTAGAAAACTAGCCGTGTATGGTGGTGCATGCCTGCAATTGCAGTGACTCAGGAGGCTGAGACGGGAAGATCACAAGTTTGAGGTCAGTCTCAGCAACTTAGCAAGGCCTTAAGCATCTTAGTGAGACCCTATCTCAAAATAAAAAAAAAATCAAAAGGGCTGGCCAAGTGGCTCAGTAGTAAAGTGACCCTGAGTTCAAACCCCAGTGCCAATAAACAAATAAACAAGAAAGCAAAAACAGGCTATAGCCTTATGGTTTATAAGAGGCATCTCATTTTAATTGAACTATATTATATTCATTGCTTCATGAATGCTGTTGCGGGTCTAAGCCACACAGGAAGCTCTGCATTGTCCATTATCCCAATTTAAATTCATGCATCCTACAAGCCATGTTTAGCTGTGGCACCCCACAAAAGTCATCACACAGACAGAACTAATATGGCCTAACATGGATGGAACCGTTACCTCCAGTGTATGTGAAGAATTAAATGTACGTCCACAATGTTGCCAATATTGAACTAATGAAGAAAAGAGAATCCTACTGAGGAAATTCATAATAATGCAGAAAAATAATTTATTGAGCAAAGAGAGATATCGTGACTTATTTTTCCTGAATAAAGTGTTCGTTATATTTCTTAATTACATCAAAGGGTTTTTTTTTAATTAGTTAAGAAAAATGTTAACAAATGTTAAGTGGTTTCTCTCCTAGAATGAGTTTTCAACATTTTCTTGAAAAGGAAGTCTATAATAAATGTGTGAAGCTATTTTTAGGGATCTTTTTTGGAGCTAAGTAAGATCTTAACTCACAGAATAATTTTCAAGTGGAAACTTGGCCTGAACATGGGAAGCATGTGAATCCATTGAGTTAAATCTCAGGGGGATCAATGACTAGCTGGAGTCTCACTCTTTTATAAAACAGGAATTCAGTCTAAGAGGTATAGTGATTTAATGAGTATTTCAGAGACTGGGTAATAATTAATTTTATTGATTTCTTAAAAGTCTGTCCTCCATCATCAGATGATCTAGCTTAGCCCAGAATTTAAATTATATCTTTGCTATGAATGAGAATTGTTCAGTAAAAAAATGAACAAATATTTCTAAGACTTTTATATGTTAAAAATTATCAGTAAGTAGTCTTGGTATAGGTAAGGAGAGAAATATAGACACTTCAGGATATTTGCTTATTTCTTCTTGTTTTCAGATTTATGCTTTTTGATTTTCTGGCACAGAAATTTGCGCATGTGAAACTGAGGGTTTTTGAATTAGTTAATATGAATGAATCTACCCGAACGACCTTGCAAAAGTAGTTTGTCTTCTTTGAATCCATACTTTAGCCAAAAGACTAAGAAGTGATGCTCTGGATCGATTTTTTGTATGTGATAAATAATTTAAAAAAATTCTACACAAATATAAGTCTGAAATAGGAACCGGAAGAGCTGAATTCAAATACTGGCTGCATCATTCACCTGCTGTCTGCTCCTGGACAGATTGTTTCATCTCTAAATTTCATCTTCTCTGAAATGACGTCAACAATACTGTCCTTCCTGGTGTTAGAAAAGTACACCATATGAACAAAAGTGCCTGCGAGGCGCTTGATAAGTACCTTAAACTTCATGGAAAGTGAAAAGTCTCAACTCATTTTGAACTGCAATATTTTGTACTTCAATTCCACTTAGCAACCTGAACTCAGAGAGAAACAGTTTTAGATTATTATGCCTTTTCTCCTCTCTCAGAATCACATGACCCATTCAAACTGTTGATTTACTTGCTTTTAGATGAAGATACAGAAACACATTTTCTCATTTGGAAGATGGAATGGAGAAAGACAATTTCATTTCCCTTTCCTTTCTCAGAGTCATTTGTCTTTCAAACTGTTACAGATTTCTACTTGTGGGTGATTGCTTCTGCACAGAACATGGAGAGAAGGGTATGGATCTTTGCAAAATGCCAGGCCTCAGCTTCTAGGGGTTGCTCCATCCTTTCAGGGCTTAAGGCTTTTAATAAAGTCTTATTTCACCCATGATCCAAGGTCCTTCTCACAACAGTGCTTTGGGGTAGGAAGGGTTATATGGTTTATCTTTTTGAAATGAAGATTCTTAAATATAGGAAGCCTAAGGAATTTTATGAAATGAATCTGATAGGCCATGAACAGAGAAATAATAATCCAAGTCAACCAAAGATCCCATGAACTACCACTAAATGACAAAGGGAAAATAATTTGAACATTAGCCTTTTTAATATCACCATTCAAATATTTAAAATTAGGTAGACTTTTAAAAAACTTGACCTTGTTTTTTCACATACATATAAATATCAATATGGCATACAAAATTTAATGATGCATATTCAATTATTTAAAGAATCGTCTGTAAAAAGAGTAAAGCTCAGGGAGATCAGTCAAGAATTAGATTGGTCGCCGAGATGCTGCAGAGCACATTTAGTTAGAGTGTTGCTTTTCATAGGTGGTATATAGCACGCTTAACCTCTCTGAAACCTCGCTTTATTTGCAAAATTAGGGATAATAATACCGAAAAGACCAAAGGAGGAATCCGAAAAGTGCCTATCAAAATTGGTGCACATAGGAGATGCTGAATCATGTTAGTCTTCTTTTCTTCCCACCTGTTTTTGAGTACTGAAGTGAGGTGTACTTACAATAAAACATGATAACAGACACAAAGGATTCAAGAATTATAAAACAAGCCACTAAGATTAGGAAACAGAGCACTGGCAACACATCAAAATCTTTTCTTGTGCCCTCTAGGAGGCATTAGCTCTTTACTTCTCCCCACCGGTGACCTCTTTCCTGAATTCTAACAGTAGAGTTTACCTGTTTTTGAACTTTATAGAAAGGGAATTATACAGTCTATTATTCCGTACATTGCCTCTTTCAACCAATAGTATGCTTATGATATTCATACATGTTATGTGATACTACATTCCACTAATATTTGTTGCTGTATATTTCCTTGTCTGCATATTTCACCATCTATTGATGTAATCATATGTTGAAGGATTTATATGTTGTTTATGGTTCGGGAATGTTACAAAAATGTGGCTGTGACTTTCTTTTGTGCTTAACTTTTCCTGCACCACAGAAGGCTCCTTTTAAGCATGTTGACTACTGTTCTTGGGCCCTGTTATGGTTTTGATGTGAGGTGTCTCCCAAAAGCTCATATGTAAGAAGGTTTGGAGGAGAAATTATTGGGTTATGGTCTTAATATAATCAGTAAATTAAACCCTGATGATTAACTGAGTGGTAGCTGGAGGCAGGTGGCATGTGGCTGGAGGAAGTGGTTCATTGGGGGTATGGCTATGGCATATATATTTTGTATCTGGCGAGTGGCATTTTTCCTCTCTCTCTGCTTCCTGATCATCCTGTGAGCTGCTTTCCTCCGTCACACTCTCCTGCCATGATGTTCAGCCTCACCTTGAACCCTGAGGAATGGAGCCTGCTATCTGTGGATTGAGACCTCTGAAACCTTGAGCCCCCGAATAGACTTTTCCTCCTCTGCATTTGTTCTGGTTGGGTCTTTAAGTCACAACAGTGTAAAAGCTGACTATGATAGGCACATATTTAAAATCAAAGCAGGTAACAAATGAAATTATTGTCCTAAATTGTTGCACAGATATACTCTTACTAACAGCATCTGAGAATTCAATTGGCCTGGTCCTAACCAACACTTGCTGCTGTCAGTCTTGTAAATATTAGCCATTACGGTAGGTTTGTTGTGGTACCATGTGGTGGCACCAGGTGGTGGCTTCATGTGGTGGCATTAATCATCATTTCTTGATGATGAAAGAAAATGAGCACCCTTTAACATTTTTGTCAATTTTTGGTGTTACTAACTGGAGGTTTCTCACCCCAAAATTTATAACTTGAAGTCATAACCCCCAATGTAACTGTATTTGGAAGTGGGGTATTTGTGAGACGATTAGGATCAAATGAGGTTATGAGGGTGGGGTCCCATGGTGAAATTAGCATCCTTATTATAAGTAGAGGAAGAAAGACCGGAGCTTCACTCTCTCTTTCTCTGTGCCTTGTAAGAACACAGCAAGTAGGCAGCCATTGCAAGCCAGAAGAGAGCTTTCACCAGGAACTGAATTGGTGGACACATAGGTCTTAGGCTTCCCAAGTATCCCAAAATGTAGGAAATAAATGTTTGTTATTTAAACCACCTTGCCTGTGGTATTTTGTGGTAATAATGTGAACTAACAAACTCACATATCTTCTAGCAACGTGAGGGAGTTTTTGGTTCTTTTTTTTTTTTTTTAACTAGGTTGTATTTTTCTTAATCATCTGTTGGAAACAGGCCCTTTTTTTCTCTATGTGCTTTGCAAGTACAGATTTCTGTGCTGTGTATTGCCTTATAGCATTCTTTTTTTTTTCTTTATAAAAAAATTGTGTGTATATGTGTGGTGTTGGGGATTGAACCCAGGACCTTGTGCTTGCTAGGCAAGCAGTCTGCCAACTGAGCTATGTCACCAGCCCCTTATAGCATTCTTAATAGCGTGTTTGGTGAACTGAACTTCTTATTTTAACACTGTCTAACTTATCAAGGGCTTACGGTTTATACTTTTGTGATCTACAAAAGCATTTAACACCCAAACATCATAAAGAGATTATTCATAGTATATTCTACAGGCATTATTGTTTCAGTGTTAGATCTACAAGTCCCCTGGAATTGGTTTCTGCAAATGATGTGTTAGGGCACATTGATTTGTAAGGGCTGCCAATAACGAAGTGCCACAAATTAGGTGGTTTAAACTGTGAGAATTTTTTTCTCACAGTTCTGACAACAGAAGATCCAAGTTCAAGGTGCTAGGGGGTTTTTTCCTTCTGAATCTGCATTCCTGGGCTTGTAGATGGCCACTGCTTTCTCCATGACCTCACAGGGTCTTCCCTACCTGTGTCCTAGTCTCCTCTGCTCATAAGAACTTTATTTATATTGATGTCTTTAGGTTAGCACTATCAAGATGACTTCATTTTAACTTTATTATCCCTTTAAAGACCCTATTTTCAAATACTGGCACATTCTGAGGCTAAGGGATTAGGATGTCCACGTACGAATTTGAGGGGGATGCAATTCAGCTTGTAACTTAAGGTAATTTTTTTTTTCATATGGATATCCAATTGACCTAGCGTATTTATTGAAAATAGTTTTTCTTTATTATGGTGGTACCAAATTAATCAGAAATTATATATCTATGTACTTGTGAGTCTCTTTTTAGACTTCCCTCTCTTAGTCTCTTTGTAATTCTCACATTAACAATATTGTTTTAATCACTATAGGCTTATTTTATATCTTTAAAACTCATAAAGCAAAATCTTTTGTCTTATTCTTCATCTTTAACAGCGTGTTGGGTAATTTTGGCTCTCTTTATTTTTTTATATGTATATTTTACATACTCTTCCCATGAATAAAACTTTTTGGTATTTGATCAGATTTATCCCTAGGTTTTAAAATTTTTGTTATTATTATAAATCAGGTCATATTGCAAAATTTTATTTTATAAGAGGTATATTGGTTGTAGGTAGAATTTTCATTGATTTTTAAAATTGACCTTATATTAGCAAACTTGCTAAACTTGCTTCATCATTCAATA
Organism: Glaucomys volans; assembly: GCA_020662805.1. Classification (NCBI taxonomy): domain Eukaryota; kingdom Metazoa; phylum Chordata; class Mammalia; order Rodentia; family Sciuridae; genus Glaucomys; species Glaucomys volans. The sequence continues at coordinate 402,860 of JAJEJO010005362.1, read as the reverse complement.
ATTTATCTAAAGTTTGGATTTTCTATACAGTCATATGACTCGCAAATGAAATGACAGTTTTATCTATTCTTTTCCAGCCATTTTGATTTTTATTTCCACTTCTGGACTTAACGGGCTGGCAGAACCTCCTGCAAACTATTGAATGGCAACAGAGGAGAAGGCGTCTTGTCCCATTCTCAGTGTCAAATGGAACAAATTGAATAATGCTCTTCATCTGGTTAAGTAAGCTTTCCTCTGTTCCTAGTTGAGTAAGATATTTTATCATCCTGGGTATTAGACTTTTCCCCCAGTGCTGGAAATTGAATCCTACCCCTTGAGCATGCTAGGCAAGTTTTCAACCACTGAGCTATATATCCCTGGTCCTCGGTGTTAGATTTTATTGTACTTTTTCTTCATCTATTGAAATAACCATTCATTCTACTAGTTTGGTACATTAGAAAGATGTTTTAAAAATCAGTCCCTTGCTGTCAATCAATCTTGTAGCCCTATGACAAGTAAATCTGATTGTATGGGACTATCTTTTTTGGATGGTGCCAGATTTTATGTTATTATTTTATTTATATTTTTTGCAGCTAAATTCATTTGAGAACTGTAATTTTCTTTTCTATTAATGTTCTGTTTTTTCTTGTCAGATTTTGGGAGGAAAGTTATCTTGCCTTCATATAAAAACAGATTGCAGGGTATTTAATCTATATTTTTTTCTAGTCCATGGAAGAATTAAGCAAGGCTGGTGGGTTTTATTTCTTAATTTCATGACAGAATTAATGGATAAGCCAGCTGGGCCTAATGTTTTCTTTGTGGGAAGATTTATAATTATGGCTTCAATTTCTCTAATAATTATAGGATTCCACATTTTCTATTGTTAGTTGTGTCTTTCTATTGTTTGTCCACTTCTTCTAAGTTTTCAAAATATTACCATTAGTATTACATGATTTCCTCCTGGAAATATTTGTAATATTCCTATGATGCCCTCATTTTAAAAACTGTTATGATCTTTGTGAAGATCTTTTTAATTTTTCCTGCTACTATTTTTTTTATTAGTCTCACCTGGGATTTATTTAATTTTTTTAGTCTTTCCAAGAATTATTTGATCTTTTATATCATTCACTTGTTCTCTAAATCATTAATTTCTGCATTTGTCCTTATTATTTCCTTCCTTCTTGGAGGAGTGCAGATTGCTAGATTTGCTGTTCTTAACGTTTCTTATAATGGGCTTGTTCATTTTCAGTCCTTCTTTTTTCCTGTATAAATTCTCATGTATATTTTATATGTAGTTTTATCTTTAAAATTCATTTGAAATGTTTTCTGTATTCTATTGGATGTCTTCTTTGACCCATATACTTACTTAAGGAAATATTTTGACTCCCATATGTCGATTTTCTGATTATCTATGTAACTGATTTTTAACTCAATTGCATTGTGGTCAAGAAATTCATTTTGTATGATTACAGTTTTATGAAATTAGTAAAGCTCTGATTTGTGTTGTGGTACATGGTCAGATTTGTTAAATGCTGTGAAACACAAAAAAACATGTGTTTATTGAATGTAATATTCCACATGTCAATTAAATTATATTTATGAATATTGTAGTTCAAATCTTTTATATCTTTACTGCCTTTTTTGGTGTGGTTGTTTTCATATTATGGATTAACCTAATAAATTCCCCTACCATTGTACATTTGAATATTTTCCTCGTAATGCTATTAATCTTTATTTGTGTTGAAACTGTATTACACCTTAAATCTAGAATTGATGTATCTTCTAGATAAATTAGAACTTTTCATTCTTATTCAACTTCTCTTTTTTGTGTAATAGTGGTTTGTTATAAGTCTTTCTATTCAGTTGTTAAAATAGGTGCACTTTCTTTTATGTAACATTTGCATAGAATGCCTTTCTCAACCTTTTAGATTATTTTTCTTAAAACTGGACCTTGGGTGCTTTTTTACTTTTTGCAGGTTTTTTTTTAATGGTTTTTTTTTTTTTTTCTGTGGTTCTGGGAATTGAACCCAGTGCCTTGTGCTTGCGAGGCAGGCACTCTACCCACTGAGCTATATCCCCAGCCCGACTTTGCATTTTTATTAGGTAAATCTATTGCAACTGGTATTTGAGTTTATGGAATATTGCAGGTCAAGTTCAATATTTCTCCCTTGTGACAAACAACCTTATGCATGTTTGAACATACTCTGACATAGTACCCAAGTCTCCTTTTTTCTGGGTTGATTTTTCCTGTATCCTCCAGCTGCTTTCTATGGAACATGGCTTAGAGGCCAGAATTTTAAATAGCTTATAGAATCCAGGAAAATAAAATAAAGGAATGAAATGGGCTTGGTCTTTGCATTAAATTTACAGAAATGTAGTCATGCACCACATAATGCATTTCAATGAACAGACTGTCCATACATACTACAATGGTCTCATAATATTTTATCACCTGCTGACATCAGACTGCTTTAGTTTGTGCAAATGCACTCTTATATTCATGTAAGGACAAAATCACTTAGCAAAGCATTTTCCAGAATATTATTAGGTGATCTATGATTGCATCTTTCACTCACACTTAGAAGTCTCCTTATGTTGTTTTTGATGGGCATAAATGCAGAAAAACATCTCTCTACCTGAAGAAGAGCCTCAGAGAGGTCCTACATAGAATTGACAACTGCCTGTCAGCCTCAGTCCCAGGGATACACAGGCTCTTATTGGGCCTGCGTCCAGTTGGGGCTGCATATCTCAGCAGTGCTTCTCTCTGACCAATGATTGCTTATGAGAAAATGGCACAAGTAAGAAGTGAAAAAATTAAAACAAACAAACAAAAAAACAAAACAGAATCTAGATTTGCATGTGGCATAATCTGTTTTTAAATGTGACTCAAATCCTGTTTGAAACTGCCTGTGCTGAGCGGATTCTGCTCTCTGGATTCTGCTCTCAGGTCCATCCATCCTGGTGATTTCCTTTGCTGCTTAGGAAGGCCATCTCTTTCCTGGCACATGCCTCCCCACTTGGATGCTATTTTTCTAGTATTGTTTAGCTGGTGTGAATGAAAGTCATTCTAGATAAATTGAACTGCCACCTGAGGTCTCTTATGCTACTGTGGTGGGGAGAAGGGGGAGTGAGATAACACAATCTCATAACTGACTACTTCTGAGTTTCCTCTTAGCCACAGTCTCCAATCTCTTGTGGTAGGGAAACAAACTATAGCAGTAAGGTGCAGTGATTTGGCATAAAGGCAGAGAGATGCTTCTCTCTATCAGCTTCGTTGAAGAGAAGACAGCCAATTCTTATATACTCTGAGTACCAATGAGGTCAATTCCCACTATTTCTTTCCAAGGGATGACAAGGAGCTGTTTCTACACAGAGCCCAGCACAGCCCAATGGCCACACTCTCCAGGTGCTCTGCTCCTCCATTATCCTCCTTACTCTTTTCTTTATTCAGGCCGTTGGTTCTCAGGGGAAGTGAGCTCTGACCTTGCACATACAGTTCGTCCTCTCAGGACCTCAGGGTGGGCCCTGCTGGCTATGCACCAGACCCCCTTCAACATACTCAAGCCTTACTAGGTAACAGAAGATAAGAAACAGAAGAGAAATAAGATGATACATTATCTTTAAGGGTCACATTGTGGCCAGTGTATTTAACTTCTCAGCAGCAGAATTAAAGATGAGAAGACTGACTTATGCTCTGACTTGGGGCTGAATCATACCATTAATTGGTATGTACCCATGAGTAAAGAGCTCAGAAAAACTCCAGTGTGATGAGATTCTCATCCAATATGCACTGTTCTTCCTTTAGACAGATGCTCACAAGAAATGTGACCTCTCTATATGGATGTATAATTATACAAGTGGCAGGAAACCATTAGAACAAATACAGTCAATAATGAAGGAATGAAATCACCTCTCAGCCTCACCAGGCTGCTGAGGCCTGCGTAGCTGTCTAATGAACTTGGTAGGCATGGCGTGTCTTAACTTTATTAATAATGTGCTTTTGAGTCTTCTTTCTTTTCTTCTACATAAGTAAACGTATTGATGTTTATGTGCAGATAAATGATATGTGACATCAAGGCTGATTTTTCTGTGGTGCAAGTTAGAATGTGGGTTCCTATAAATCTGGAAAAATCTCCTGAGTTGGCCATGCTTCCTCCCTGCATTCCCAGACAGTGTGCTCTATGTCAGGAAACACAGTTCTTGGATTTTCTTAGTAGAGTGACAAGTAGCTGTGGCCTTTGGCAGTAAGGTGGTACCCATGATCCCTCTGTGAATGAAGAGTATGAAGTCAGAGCCCCAGTCAGGAGGAAAGAATGCATTAATGCCTCTCGGTCTGCTTCTTGACGGTGCACCTGGCCGGGTTCCCCAGGTACCTGGAACCTCCACTTCCCTGATATTGAAAGTGTACTCTGCTGGGTGTTTCTGATGATTAAACAAAAAAACTATACATGGCAAAATGTTTCGCAAATTAGAAGGGGCCTTGTCAATGTTGGGGGCTGCTGTTAACAAATCCTGGTGGCTTGACAGAGTCTGACAACTGCTGCCAACAGCTGCTCTGACTGTAAATGAAGATGAGCCAGGATGCAGGGAGGGATGGATTCTCTGAGAATAATGTAATTTGCACATTCTCATAACTGCACCACACCATACAGACTGCACATCACAGACCATGGTTTTAAAAGCAAGCATTTTTAAGTCCAATAGTGTCAAAGAGTCTTCACAATAACACTTCCTGATTTTAAAAGACCCAGAAGCATGTTATGATAAATAAGACACATGAATTTTCACCATATTCAGTGAGTCAAGGAAACTATGACCCCAGAGATCTGCTTAAAACCTTGACTTGAGTTGCCTCTCAGCTTCATAGAACATTTTGCTGTTAAATGAATAAACTCAGGGACAGTGTTAGCAAAACAAAAATAGAAATTGCTGAGTAGAAGCACTGTTCTCCATTTACTCTGTGGCTTTGTGCTGTGGGCTGAGTGTGTCACTCTGGATGAGGTCCTTGTTGAAGGGTTTTGGTTCTTCACTGGTGACAGGCAGATAGAGTTGAGCGGGGTCTTTCCTATTCCTCTCTCAGAGCAGAAGCTGCCATGTCTTTTGTGGAAGTGAGGAAGATGGTGCCTGTGTACCTTGCTGTGGAACAGAGTAGATGCTGAGCCAGCCTGTGGTCAGTCCCAAGGCTCCACCTGTGCTCAAAATTCATCGCAGCCTAGTTGGTGAGGAAGGGTATGGTGAGAGGGCACACACAGCCTCTTTCTCCAGGAGGAAAATTAGATGTACAATTTTCTGAAAAGTGGCTGAACCCTGGTTTAAGTGAAAGGGCGTGGAGTTGAGTTAGTTTATACTTTAGTCATCTGCAGAGTGCCAGCATCCTCCCCTGCCTCCTTTACTTACCTCTGATATAATGAGACCAGTCAGGTGAGGGATAAGGATATAGGACATTGACTTGGGGCCACTGTGGATGAATTTGTGCATGGATCTTACTCTGGCTCACAGAATTCCTTGAACAAGTTCCTAATTCCCTGAACTTTAATGCAGTCCACAGTTGAACAAGGAAAGGAACTTTCCAATGTTGAGACACTGCATGGAATTGCCCGCCTCCACAGCCTTTTTATGACACATAAAGAGAAGGTTACTTCTCTGATCTGACTAAACAGACACCAAGAGGGACAATCAAACTTGCCTGATCCTGATTGCTTGGATATTTTCTTTATTTAAAAGGGGGCACTTGTCATTCCCATTTGTATGTGGAGAAATGGATCATCATTGTTCCTGGTCCACAAACCTTAATTCAGCAAGGGCTGGCAGTCCTTCCCATGTTTGTCTTATATTAGTGACTGGTTGAGATATCACTAATGCCAATCATGCATGTGTCATCTGAGACCTTTCTTAATTCCACTCTGCAAAATGTCACCCATAGAGTTCATAGAAAATTAAAGCAGGGAGGGGCACCTGGAAGGTAAGTAAAGCCTAAGGTAGTTTTACAATGACTGCAACAGAGGGTGGTGGAAAGTGCATTGACTGGAAACACCCATGGAATTGCCTTTTGACAAAATAAAACATTAGTCCAAAATCCAACTTGTTTACCTTCCCTTCTTGCTCTGAATAGTGAAATCTGTGGACAACATTCAGCTAATCAATGGTAACCTCTGTTTCCATCGATTGAAATAGGATGACTCATGTATCCATCATCTTCATGATTTCTAAGTAACGGAGCATTAACATAAAGAAGGGTTTTGTCCACCACATGAGATGGTAAGAAGTTATTCAGCTCTGCAGGCGTTTTCAGAATATTGTCTCTGTTCTGTGCACTCTGCCGGCACAACAGACAGGACAATGCATCAGGGAGGAGGTCTGCCACGGAGCTTGCACAGCATTTGGGAGGTCAGGCACATAATCAGATGACGCCAGTGAACCTTGGTTAGCACAAGATAGATGACAGTATGGAGCGTTAAATAGACTACTGGGAGGATCTCTTGGCTCAGACGGATTAAGAAAGTCACATGTGAAGAATAGTAGAAGCTGCAGTGAGTGAAGTGGTACCCAAAGGTGGTAGGTGGAAGGAAAAGAGAGCAGAGCCTGTCCCTTGCTGCTGTGGTTTGGATGTGGCGTGCCTCCTGGCTGGAAGCTTAGTACTCCGTGAGGCAGTATTGACAGGTGGCTGGAGGTGATTAGGTCACAGAGGGCTCCGCCCTCAGAAGAAATAAAGTAATTCTTTAGAGAGTCCGGTTAGTTCCTCAAGAGCGGGTTATGAAAGAGTGTCTGGCCCCTCTGTTCACTCAGGCTTCCTGTCTTGTCATGTGAACTATCCCTCTTGCATGCACCCCCACTATGACACCATCTGACAGGGTGTCACCACCAGATCTGAACCAAAGCCAGTGCCATGCCCTTGAACCTCCGAAACCATGAGCTAAATAAATCTCATTTCTTCCTAATTACCCAGTTTCACTTATTTTTTATACTACTGGAAATTAGGCTAAAACACTTGCCTTAGGAAATGTTGTAACTAGGAAGTTCTTCATGGTGGGGGCACAGACTCTGGGGCATGTGATGATGAGGGATGAGGCTGGAGAAAACAGGGATGAGGCGGTCTCAGGAGGAAAGACTTCATCTGTTTGGAATGGGGAGGTGCCCAGGAGTTTAGACAGGAGTAGCATGCTTGAGATGCTTTAGAAGTCTCCCCCTGAGTGCTACAGGGAAAACTGATGGAGTATTAGACTTTCAGAGACCCAGTTTAAGTCTACTGCACTAGTCCAGGCATCAAGTCAGGAGTCCCTAAACGGGGGCTATGTGGGAGGCACACAGAGTGCGGAGGATCAGAACAATATTTGCCATCCTGCCTGAGCACATTTCAGTAGACACTGTATCCAAACAAATGTAGAACAGAGAACACAGAGCAGGGTTTATTTTTTTTTCTTCCAGAAGTTATAAACAGCTGAAAGAGGGGTGGATAATAAAGTATGACATTATAATACCCATTGTGGAGAACACCAGTTTCAGGACATGGCAGAGGAAACCATGCTATGCTGACACAATGACAGAAAGAACATAGCTTTAGGTGATGAAATTACACTCATTAAACAGAGACACTATTTTAGGCACCACGTTCCCCTTGATGGGGAGCCAAAAACAGATGGTACAATGCAAATTGCTGGACTACAATTCCCCAAAATGTGTCTTAACGTAGAATTTGGAATCTTTCAATTTGCCCAATGCTGACAACTCAACCTCCCTATTCCACTTCATATTAATTTGTATCTACTTCAGTTGTTTAAATTTTTAATTATAGAAGAAAACAATCATACTGCAAAAGTTGGAAAGACCTCACACACTAGAGAAGAGTACAGATTGAAAACTAAACATCTTCTCCTAACCTTACCTTCAGTTGGCAGTCTCTTGTGGATTCACATTTTAATGGATATAAAACATTTATGTATCTATACACATAAAGCGACATCCTTGTATATCTCTGCTTGTATGTATGAAAATGAACTAATTAATCAGAAATGGAATCGTTGTGTGTTCAAGACTGTGTATGTTAAATTTATAAGAGCCTATGCAAAATTGTCCTCCAAAAATTACACACAAATCCCTTTCCTACCCACAGCTATCAAAGTATTGTATTTATTTCCTTAATCTGTTATCCACAGTTTTTTTTCCGAATACATATTTTTAGTTGTTGGTGGACACAATACCTTTATTTAATTAATTTATATTTTGATGTGGTGCTGAGGACCGAAACCAGTGCTTCACAGGTACTAGGCATGAGCCGTACCATTGAGCCCCAGCCCCAGCCCCCACACTATTTTTGAACTACATATTCTATTCTGATACTGGTTTTGGAGAAAAAGCATGCAACTTTTCACCATTAAGTACATTGTTATTTACCAGTTTTCCCACAGGTATACTTTAGTGGATTGAATAAATCCCCTCGTTTACTACTTTGTTGATCATAATTTTTTTTTATCACAAATAGATGCTGAATTTATTGATTACTTCTCCTCTTAAAATGGTCATATGTGCTTTTCTTCTTTATTCAGTTGATATGGTGAATTAGATTTTGAATATGTTGAGACAAACACAAATTCCTGCTATAAATCCTACTGGCCTTTTTTTTATTATCCTTTTTTTATTTAAAATAGGTTTATATTTAAAATGGGTATATAGTTAGATCTTATTTTTTAAAAACCTGCATGTTCTCCAAATTGTCTCTTTTGATAAATGTGTTGAATTATTTACATTTAAAGTAATTATTTATATGGTTAAATTTTGTTCTTCCATTTAAAAAATTTGTTTTGTTGGTCCTCTGAATTTTATTCCACCATTCTGAGTTCACTTCCTTGTATGAATTCCTTCAATAGTTTTAGTGTTCCATTTCCTTTATCTAGTAACTTTTTGCTTTTATTTTTGTTCTATCTTTTCATGGTTGATCTCAGGATTATAATATACATACATAACTTTTTAGTTTCCTTAGAATCCATATAGTCACATCAAGCAAAAACAGAAGACTTACAATCGTATTGACCATTTTACATTTATTCCCTCAGTTATCTTAGCTTTCTCTTGTGGTAAAACAACACAGAGTAATCCTTTCTTATCTGCAGTTTAGTTTTCCATGATTTCAGTTACTGTGATCAACTAGGGTCCAAAAATATTAAATGGAAATTTCCAGAAATAAGCAATTCATGTTTTAAATAAATTTTATTGCAGTTTATTTTATAATTATTTTATTACTATTGTTGGTAATCACGCTTCCCACCCATCTCTTTTATTTCTGGCACTGGGGATTGAACCCAGGGATACTTTACCATGAAGCTGCATCCTCAGCCCTTTTTATTTTGCATTTTGAGATAGGGTCTTACTAAGGTGCTTAGGGCCTTGCTAATTTGTAGAGGCTGGCCTTTACCTGGCAAACCTTTTGCCTTAACCTCCTAAGTAGCCAGGATTTCAGGCAAGTGTCATCACACTATTGTTAATCTCTCATGATGCCTAATTTACAAATTAATTTTATCATGGATATGTATGTGTAGAAAAAAACATTATATATGTAATATACACACAAACACATATATACACCAAAGAATGTATCTAACCATATGGATGTATGTGCGTATATATATATATATATATATATATACATATGTATATGCATATATATATGTATGTATAGTTAGATACATGTATACACACATATATGTGGTTAAATATGTATAAATATGTGGTTAAATATAATATAAAATCATTTATATGTGTATTTATATGTTCATATATGTATACGGTTAGATGGTTAGATATTTACTTTAGTATACATATATGTGTGTGTAGATACATATATACACACACAAAACAGAGTATATGCATTGTGTGTGTGTGTGTGAGTGTGTGTGTGCGTATACTGATAAACCATCTTTCTCCTGCTTCTCTCTCTGGCCTGAACTAATGCCTTTTCTGTTTTGTTTGGCCAGAAATAACAATTAAGTGTCCACCCAGGAAGTGTCTTATTTATTGTGGGTGATTAAATTCTGTAAGCATGTAATCATATCATCTATAAATAATGATAATTGTGACACACACTTGCTAGTATTTTCATGTCACTTCTGTCATGAAAATGCACTGGCTATCACATTCAGGAAAAATAATAAATAATACTGGCAAAGTTGTATATTGTTGTTGTACTTCTGTCTTAAAAATGGGCAATTTAAGGAGAATTTGACAAAGGAACTAATTATTAATGGTTTAAGCAGGGTAAAAAAGAATGAAGTGTTATTTAGCAATTAAAAAGAATGAAATCTTGTCATCTGTAGCAAGATAGATGGAACTGTAGGACATTATGTTAAGTGACATAAGCTAGACACAGAAGGACAAGGACTGCATACTTTCTCTCATATGTGGAAGCTAAAAAAAGTCAACCTGAAAACAAAATAATGATTATTAGTGATTGGGAAGTATGTGTGTGTCAGGAGGTGAATAATGGGAGGCTTCATTGGATCACGGCGAATGCTATATGATTGTGTTTAAGTATCACAATGAACCCTGTTAATATTTGCAATTAGTACAGGCTAACAAAAATAAATTATTTAAGTATTAAAAATAGGTTTGTGGGCATAAGGGGGGTCCATGAAGAGGGCTCTATGGAGAGGGCCATCTAAAGAGGCAGAATCAGGGTCTTCTTTCTTTTCAGTTAGAAATTACAAAAAAGTAAACAATAATATGAGATTCAAGTGTGCACCACCTAAAATGAACAGTTCATATTTTGAATTTTTTTCAGAACCCCCAAAATTTCTATCACAAATAAATTTTTAATCTTGGCCTGTTTTTCCCTCACAAGACTGAATTCTTCCATCTTTCTCTAGAGGTTTTCACTATTGTGAAATTTTTTTGTATTTATACCTTTTATGTAGATATCTATACACATGCACACACCTATACATTCATATAGACACACATATATCCATAAGAAACCCACAGTGATGTTAAGGGATTTTGTATTTTATAAAAGTGGTTTCATGCCATAAATTGTATTTTACTTGCCTTTTAAATTCAACATTTTTGGAGATTTATCTGTATTGATACATCTAAATCTAGTTAGTTCACTTTACTGGGTGAATGTGCCATGATATATTTATGTGTGTCTCTAATCGTAGACACCATTAAGTTGGGTTTTCTCTATTTTTTTTCACTGTTACTTGTTAGACTTACTTGAGGAATGAGTTTGATGTACTTTGGGGCTGTGCATATTATTAGATGGTGCTAACTTGCTCTTCAGAGTGGTTGTACCAATACTGTGGAATTCCAGAGGCAGGATGTGAACACATTATGACTGGTTTTTAAGTCTTATTCCAGTATAACTTTGTGGTAATGGTATCAGTGATGTAAACATATGGTTCTTACAAATGGAACAAAACCTGCAGAAAAGAATTTTTTTTGAACACTGCAAACAAAAGTTTTTTTGAACTGAAACTGAAAAAGACTAATTGTTTTTTTTCCATATTATTTTTATTGGTGCATTATAGTTGTACATAATGACAACATTTGTTGTCACATATTCATGCTTGCACACAATATAACAATATAATTTGGCCAATATCATTCGCCAGCACCTTCCGCCTCCCACCCCTTGGTCCTTTTCCTTTACTGATCTTCATTTGATATTCATGAGATCCACTCCCATCTTTCTTTTCCTTTTTCCTCTCTATCTTCTGCATATGAGAGAAAACACATGACCCTTGACCTTCTGAATTTGACTTATTTTGCTTAACATAATGGTCTCTAGTTCCATCCATTTTTGGCAAATAACATAATTGAATACTAATTGTTGTGGCTAGGTATTTATTACATCTTTTTGAAGACTTCAACTGAACACACACACACACACACACACACACAAAGTTCAAAAATTATTTCTTTTCTTTTTTCTTTTTTGGTACCAGGGATTGAACTCAGGGGCACTCCACCACTGAGCCACATCCCCATCCTTTTTTTATATTTTATTTAGAGACAGGGTCTCACTGAGTTGCTTAGGGCCTTGCTAAATTGCTGAGGCTGGCTTCGAACTCACGATCCTCCTGCCTCAGCCTCCCAAGCCACTGGGAATACAGGCGTGCACCTGGGGCCTGGCTCAAAAATGATTTCAACTGGAGCTTTTGAACATGAGGACAAGAGTAGCCAGGAGTCAGACCACACACCTCAAGCATCACTGACTATAGGGTGTGTTGAACAGAGTACTCCATCACAGTTCACTGAATTTCAGCTTATTTGCTTGTAATGTAGTCATGAGCCATGTAAGGACATGTCTGTCAATGATGGGCCAATGCAATGGTTATAAAAGAATTGAAAAACTGCTATCACCTAGTTACATTAGAGCCACCATAGTATCACAATGCAAAGCATTATGTTTGTGGTGACAATGGTGTGAATGTGCCTACCGCACTGCCAACCACAGAGCAATACAGCACATACAATTATCCACAGTATCTAATAGGAGATAATGGTAATAAATAGCTATATTACTGGTTTGTGCATTTACTGTCCTGAATTTCTTATTGTTATTTTAGAGTGTACTTTTATTTAAAAAATCTGGTTATAAAACAGTACACCATGTTACACCATCAGCAGCCTCTTAAACAACCTGTGCCAGTATTGGTAAACAAGAATGTTCCCTGATAATCTTTCACGTTGATCTTGAAACTGTTTTTCTTTCTTGTTATGAAAAATTCCCAGTGTTTAGGAAATTTGCAATAATTATACACTGAACATCAATGTATCTTCCGAGTCAAGCATTGGCAAACTTTTTCTGTAAAGGACTAGATATTACATAACCCAGGCTTTGTGAGTCATGCAGTCTCTGTCTCAGCTCTGCTATTAGTAATGAAGAAGTAGCTAAAGACAGAATATAAAAGGATGAGTGTGGCTGTGTTCTAATAAAACTTTATGAATATTGAAATTTGAATTTCAAATAATTTTTACTTGTCAGAAAATATTCTTCTTTCCACTTCTTCCAATCATTGGGAATTATAAAATCCATTTTTAGTTCATGGATAAAAGTAGGTAATTAATTGGTCAGAATTGGTTGATGGCCCATGATATGCTAAAACCATTTTGAGTTGATTGAACAATTGTTAATATTTATGCCAAGTTTTATGTGTAAACCATTTGAAGACAAGATACAATGTCTCTTCAATTCTCAATATGTCAGTATACATTTCCAAATAATCAAAAACATTCTCCTACCTAATACAAGGCTTGTATCTTACCTAAGAAAATTAATGATAGTTCTTGAATCTTACCTAATTTATAAAACATATCAAATTTTACTCATTATCTCTGAAATATTTTTCCTCTAATCAAGATACAGTCACTATTTGCCGATGACATGATTCTATATTTAGAGGATCCAAAAAACTTCACCAGAAAACTTCCAGACCTAATTAATGAATTCAGCAAAATAGCAGGATATAAAATAAACACACATAATCTAATGCATTTATATACATAAGTGATGAATTATCTGAAAGAGAAATGAGGAAAATAACTTTGTTCACAATAGCAAAAAACAAAACAAAACAAAATACTTGGGAATCAATCTAACAAAAGAGGTAAAAGACCTCTACAATGAAAACAAAATGGAAGAAAAAGTAGGCCCAAATCTTCATCATGTTGGCTTAGGACCAGATTTACTTAACATGACCCCCAGAGTGCAAGAAATAAAATCAAGAATCAATAAATGGGACCGATTCAAACTAAAAAGCTTTTTCTCAGTAAAAGAAACAATCAATAATGTGAAAAGAGAGCCTACAGAATGGGAAAAAATCTTTTCCACATGCCCTCCAAATGTTGTAAAGAACTTAAAAAACTTTACACCCAAAATACAGAGAACCCAATCAATAAATGGGCTAAGGAACTGAGCAGACACTTCACAGAAGAAGATACACAGGTGATCAACAAATATATGAAAAAGTGCTCATCATCTCTAGTAGGTAGAGAAATGCAAATTAAAACCACCCTAAACCTGGCACAGTGGGGCATGCCTGTAATCCCAGCAGCTTGGGAGGCTGAGGCAGGAGGATCATGAGTTTGAAGCCAGCCTCTGCAACAGTGAGGCGCTAAGCAACACAGTGAGACCCTGTCTCTAAATAAAATACAAAAAAGGGCCGGGGATGTGGCTCAGTGGTTGAGTGCTCCTGAGTTCAATCCCTGGTACCAAAAATAAAAAAATAAAAAATAAATAAATAAAACCACCCAAAGATTTCATCTAACTCCAATTAGAATGGCTATCATCAAGAACACAAGTGTTGGTGTAGATGGGGGGAAAAAGGTACACTCATACATTGTTGGTGGAGATGCAAATTGGTGTAGCCACTCTGGAAAGCAATATGGAGATTCCTCAGAAAACTTGGAATGGACCTATCATTTGACCCAACTATCCCACTCCTCAGTTTGTACCCAAAGGACTTAAAATCAGCAAAGTTCAGTGATGCAGCCACATCAATGTTCATAGCTGCTCAATTCACAATAGCTAGATTGTGGAACCAATAGATGCCCTTCAGCTGAAGAATGGATAAAGAAACTGTGGTATATATGCACAATGGAATATTGGTCAGTCATATAGAAGAATAAAATTATGGCATTTGCTGGTAAATGGGTAGAGTTGGAGAATATCAAGTGAAATAAGCCAAGCCCAAAAAACCAAAGGCCGAATGTTTTCTCTGATAAGTGGATGATGATAGAAAATGGAGGGGGGGAGAGGTGGTGGTGGGGACAAGAGAAGAAAGGAGGAACTTTGGATGGTGTAGAGGAAAATGGGATGGGAGGGGTGGGGGAAGGAAAGAGCAGACTGAGACAGACTGTATTACCTTATGTATATGTAAGATTGCATGAATCGTATGAATCTATATTGTGTACAACTATAGAAATGAAAAAGTTGTACCCCATTTGTATACAAAAAAATGTGCAAAAATACTGTCATGTATAGCTAAATATAAAACTTAGAAATAAAAAAATGCCACTAAAGAAAAAGATAGTCAGTTTACTCCCTATATGGGATTTTATGACTTTAGTTTTTTTAAATCAAAGATAGACCATGCTTTCCCCCCCATGATCTTTTTTTGAAATGTCTAGAAGAATTATCTTGCACTATGTTCAGTATCCTGGAATTGTAGGATTATTTTTTCTTGTTGAGTATTTAATATGTTCCTTTATTTCTGGCATTTTCTGTGAGCAAAGTTGGGTTTAGATGACTTTTTAGACTCAGGGTAAAGATTTTTTGGCAAGTCTACTCCATAGGTGATGCTGTGTGCTCACCTGGGAGCATATAACATCTGCTTGTCTCAGGTGGAGATTGACAGATTCTCCATCACGAAGATACACTGTCCTTTTGCAATCAGCAAGTCATCTCTGCAGGGATTCTGGCACATTGCAAATATTCTATTTCCTAACAACCATTCCTCAAATGATTTTAACATTTGTCAGTCTTCATCTGAATCCATTAGAGAATCATTTATATTTGAATTTCTCTGTAGATTGAAGAGACTTATTTATTTCAAAGGAACTTCTGGGAGTCACAATTATTTGGTAGAAACTACATTAGGTTCATTAGGTTCATATGGGACATTTGTCCTGGTCTTACCTTTTGTATCTTTGTCATGACTCAAGATGGTTGAAGACAGAAGGCAAATAAGCTGGACACTTGGACAAGTTTTGTAAAAGATTCAAGGAATGAATAAAAACTCCATCTTTCTCCCGTCATCACCATGACAACATAGTAAACCTGGCTGGAACATTTCATGTCATTAGATCTTCCTATGCTTATGGTACCTGTCTGGTGATAGGAATATCCTTAATTCTTATGATATGCAGATTAAATACAAATGCAGCGATTTGTGGGTGAGGGGCTCGTCAGGATGCATGCTGTGGACTCAGTTTCCCCAGGATGTCTTTATCATGGAATACTGAGGGTTTATTTGCTACAACAATGAATGCTTTGATATTTTAAAAGTGATTTTGGGGCTGGGAATGCAGCTTGGTGGTAAACCTCTTGCCTAACTTGCCTCAGCTTTATTTGGTATTATACTCAATTGGAAGGAGTGCATGTAAGCAAGGAAAAAAGAATTTTGCCTTCTTGGACAAATTATTCACAAAATTCAGTCTGGGAGATGACTGTTTCTGGGACCGCGTGGAGTAGGTACACTGTCTCTAAGTCTCCTGCTGAATGGAGGTAAGCTCCTGTGTCTGGACATTATGTATGTAGCAAATGCAAGGCTCCCAAAGAGGGTGAGAAAAAGGCAGAATTTAGGAACCTCAGTAACCAAGGGATGTCAGGAATTCAGCTTCTTTGATTTTATTTTTTGACTCATATCCTGGGATGCGTTTTAGAGAAACCTGAAACCTGGTAACACTAAGAAAGCATAGGCAGGGAGAGCCATAGGAAAAATCTGCTCCCTCTAGTCAAAGGACCAGGAAAGGGACTCCTAGCAAGGCAGAGAACTTTCAAACTATAACTTTCAAATAAAAACCCTTGCTAAGCACCACAGGAAAACTGTAGTCTGACCCCACAGCAGCATCAGCTCCCTGGTAAGCATGGGAGCCCCCACTCCTGCCCAGAAGTCAGGAGGAGTTCCACTCCCAGTTTGTACTTTATTGTTATGTAAAATGCAATCACTGGGGCAAATTGGGTGAAGGATACACAGAACCTTTCTGTGCTATTTTTGCAACTCCTTCTATTATTTGAAATGACAAATTAAATAAAAACAGCCAGTCTGTTTGATATCTTTTCCTTTTTCATCTGGGTACTCTGAGTCACTTTGATGTACACTGACTGAGTTCAGTGTCTTATGGCGAAGCAATTGGAATGAATAGCTGTTTGTCTATTTAATTCTAGCACAAGGTCCCTAAATTTCAGATTTGGAAGGAGTACCTCTTTGCACTGACAAAATTTATGTTTAACTGAGAGATTCAAGGGAAACTTTGGAGGTTCTGTGCAAAAAATAGGCCATGTCTATGGGCAAAAACATCCATAAGGGAAAGACACCAGAAACAGACAGGAATCTATGAAAGATTTTAATAGCAAAACTCCACTTGATTCAATAAAATAATCATGCTTTCCTTTAATTATCCATTTCAATGTAGTTCAATACAAATTTTATGAATAGGACAATGACTGCTAAGAGGGTCATTAGCAAATGGGACACTCCATTTTCAACCTATAGAAAATATTCATCAGCACATTCTCACTAATCTAGGATAGGATACCTCAGTAACCAAGACAGACAAGATTCATAGATTTTTGAAAATCTCACACATAAGATGCTGACTGAAACCTTCTGGAAGCAGAGGAATGTAACGATGTTGGAAATAAATCATGAACAAAACACAACAGCCCCAACTATCCAAGAAGGCTCTCTTGTGCATAGTGGTTAGATTGCACTTCTTGGTCAGAACTACAGAAACCGGAGAGTTTTCCAGCCACTGGAATTTTTCATGAAGAAACAGGAAGACTTAAAAAGCATTTAGTTTCCTTTTATTACATGTTTCTTTGCAAGAGGGATCATATTTCATAAAGACAGTAGACCAGAAAGACCCCCTTAATGGCACAAATCCTAGATGCTTGGTGTTATGGTTTAGATTTTAAATGTCCCCCAAATGCCTTTTGGTTGAAGGTTTGGTCCCCAGCCTGTGGAACTTTGGAAAGTCTTGGAAACTTAAGGAGGTGGGGCCTACTTGGAGGAAGTTAAGTCATTAGGGGCATGCCCTTGAAGGGGTTATTGGAGCATGGCCCGTTTCTGACTCTACCTTTACTTCCTGGCCACCATGAGATGAGCATTTTCATTCCATCACATGTTTTTCTCATGAAGTGCTGCCTTACCCCAGGCCCAAAAGAAATAGAGTCAAGCATCCATGGACTGAATGCTCTGAAACTGGTGGGCAAAAATAATTCTTTCTTTCTCTTCAAGTTGATTATCTAAGGAATTTTGTCATAGTTATGGAAAGCTGATGGACACACTTGCATTGCAATTCCATTGCATTGAGCATGTACAATCACAGCACAAACAGATGGTTCAGCCCCACTGTACTGCTCCAGATATAATACAGAAGGCAGGTAAATTTGAATCTCAGATCAATAGCAAGCATTTTTCTTTAATATAAGCAAGTCCCATACAATATTTGTTCTGTAAGTGATCTTGCTACATCTGGCAATCCTTGGCTTCCTTGCATCCCTCTCCCAGCTTCTTCGTTCCTTTGTTTCTACAGCTCCTGCAACTCCTCAGAAAAAGGCAAGAGGGTTCCTTGGGAGTCTTCACACTCCTGTTCAGAGCTGGGGGTGCTTGGGAATTCATGTCATCCTAGGTCAACATTGGCATATTAAGTAGCTTTCTGTTGCTGTGTCAAAATACCTGAGATAATAAACCTAAACTGAGCAAAGAGTTGTTTGGGTTCACAGTTCCAGAAGTTTCAGTCCATGGTCACTTGTCCCCATTGCTTTGGGCCTGTGGCAAGGCAGAACAGCATGGCAGGAAGCATGTGGTGGAGCAAAGCAGCTCAATTCATGGTGGTGGGGAAGCAAAGGAAGAGAGGAGATGCTGGTGTCTCAATATCCCCTCAATGGCATGCCCCCAATGACCTAACTTCCTCCAAGGAGACACCACCTCTTAAAGTTTCCACCACTTCCCAACATTGACATCAGCTGGGGACAAACTTTCCATACATAACCTTTGGGGGACATTTAAGATCTAAACCATAGTTCTGGGCTGAAGATATAGCTCAGTTGGTAGAGCGCTTGCCTTGCAAGCACAAGGCCCTGGGTTAAATCCCCAGCACCGCAGAAAAAAGAAAAAAATAAACCATAGTACTTGGCCAAGAACTCAGTGTTACAGGGAACTGTTGCTCAGTGATTTTGCCTTGACTCCTTGTAGATAAGGTCTAAAGAACTGGGGTTGAGGTCAGGGTCTTGTCACACACTTGCTTAATTCCCTTGCTTCTGTAGTGTGGGTCTTGAATGCCCTCCAGAGGCTCATGTGTTGAAGACTTGGTCTCCAGGTAGCACTCTCAGGAAGTGAAGAAACCTTCAAGAGGTGGGATTTAGGTAATTGGGGGTATACCCAAGGAGGACAACAGGACCCCAGTCTCTTCTGTTTTTATCTTTTGCTTCCCAGCCACAAGGTGAGCAGTTTTTCTTTGCTACATACTCCCGCAATGATGTGTCGCCTCTCTGCAAACATGAAAGCAGGGGGTCCACCCATCATGGGTAGGGATCTCCAAAACTGTGAAACAAAAGAAACCGCTTCTAAGCTGACTACCACAGCTATTTTTACAGTGACAGAAAATCGACTAACTTATTCACTTTGTTCTGCTTTTCGCACCTCCTTACAGGCATCCCGAAGGAGTATTACCTACTAAATCACGTGCACATGGATCCTATCATTGGGGTCTCCCTCAGGGGGACTTTAGTCTGCGATGATCCTGAAATAAAAGGAGAAGCAACCAATTTAACTTGAAGAATTGGTTGCTACGTTAGAAACTTTGCCTATATACACAAAACTCTGGAAATTCTTTCTAAATTACAGTGTGCTATTAGCAGGTAGGGCTCAGATTAAAACTGAAGGCCCATTAGTACTGTTTGTAAAAGCAAAGTCTTCTCAACCATCAACGTGTTAAGTTCAAGGGAAAAGCCAAGAAGAGTTTTAAGCATGGAGTTACAGGTAAGCTCAGGCTGCCCCTGCTCAGGTTCTCCCATGACCATCAGTCAGCAGCTTCCCAGGGTCTGACTGGGGGAATTCAGATCCTCCCCTGAGGGTCTCCAGATTTAGCACATCACTGCCATGAAGTTCCCAACCAGAACCTCAAGGGTGAAGGTGCAGTGAGTACTGGAAATCTCCGTCTAGTAATTATCTTTGTAAACTTATCTTCTTGTGGGATATTGTTAAATGCCTTTGGTTGTTTTTCTTTCTCCACTTCTGTCACCGAATGAGTTCCAGAAAGCTTGTGACACATCTCTGTCCTTCACACCCACTCTCACCTCTCACTGCCTCCCCCTGCAGGGCAGTCACCAGGATGTAAAGGTTCTCTTCTGAAGCTGGGAGGTGGAAAGGCAGAGCAAAAGAGCTTATTCGTCATTCAATAAAAAAGTGTCAGTGAAGAATCTGAGATTCTTTTATTGTTGTTGTTTTTGTCTTGTCTTAAGCAGATTGGACTCTTCCTGCTCCTGAAACTGTGCTCAGCTAGGCTTGTTTGTACAAGTGGGAAACAATTAGAACTGGAGAAATGAAATATTCCCAGGAAACATAAATAAAGCACTGAAATTGGTTCCATTTATTGAATGCCTAACAAGGTATCAAGAAATGTACACATTCATACACACATACATAAATACATTTTCTACATGTATTCTCATTCAATGTATTGTTATTATATTATATGGAAAGGAAAATCAAGACTTTAGGAAATAAGGAAATTTCCCAACGGCAGTTTGGTTGAAAGGGGTTGGATCTGGGATTCTATCCCATGTGTCTGCTTATAATGCCTCACATCTGACCATTGAAAGAACAGTTTACCTGTTCAGAAAGAATAGACTAAGGCCACTTCCCATTAACAGCCCTGGCTAGTTTCAGTTTCCATGATTGACTTGTTGTAGTTTAAACCTGGTGTGTGCAGGGTCAGAATTTCATTGAGCACCTATCCTGAAACTGCTACTGCAAAAGAAGGTACATATAAAGCTGTCAGGGATACAAGACTTCTGCAGATGAAACAATTAGAGAAAAAAGAACCTGTGCTCCCTGTTCTCTAAGGCGATTGTCTCTAGTCAAAGAAAGAGTTGAGCTTGACTTTGGATCAACGTGTTTGTAACTTAAGGAAAGAGAGTAGTGAATAAGAACTGGAACAGAATGTCCCCTATCCTCCAAAATTCTACATTTGTAGAATGACGACTGAGCTATTCCTGCCCTGATGACTCTAAGTTTTGATATCCAGTAGTCTATGACTATGTAAAATTCCAACCAATTTCCTGCTCAAGTGCTACTGAAACTTTGTTTGCTTTTATTTAAAAAATTTTTTTGCACTGGGTGTGGTCATGCATACCTGTAATCATAGCAGCTTTGGAGGCTGAGGCAGGAGGATCGCGAGTTCAAAGCCAATCTCAGCAAAAGTGAGGTGCTAAGCAACTCAGTGAGACCCTGTCGCTAAATAAAATACCACACAGGGCTGGGGATGTGGCTCAGTGGTTGAGTGCTCCTGAGTTCAATCCCTGGTACCAAAAATATATATATACATATATATATATATATTTTTTGCTTTATACTCTCATCAAAGACTGCACCAAGCTGATGACTGACCTACTTTTGCTGCAGTGTTAGATTTGCTTTTAATTATAGCAATTACAGTGCCCTGATCACTGGCATCGTCCCCAGGATTTTTTTTTCTTTTCTTAATGTTATTGTTTCCCAGATTACACAGTTTTGGTGCCAGCATGAGGTCTGCTAATGATCCATGGATGGGCTGGTATTCCCAGAGACACATTAGAGGTCAGTGCAAGTCTGTTCTCAGGATTTCTCCAATGGCTGTGGGTTGTCTTCACTGGGGACAACTATCCCTTGGTGCAGCTCTAGGGAACTCCAACTGCCCTGATAATATCCTGGAAAAGGAAGCATTCTTTAAGTAATAGAATAAGCTACTTGGATTCTAAGAATAGTGTTTTCAGAGTGAAATTAAAAACTTCCCAGAAAGAATTGATTTCTAGATGACTTGTTTTTCATCTATCTCCTTTCCTTCCCTCATTTCCTCCCTTTTTCTCTCCCTCCCTGCTTCCCTCCCTTATTCTTAACTCCTGTCTTAGCTTGGGCTGTTTTAACAAACATGTCATGCACTGGGTGACTTAAACTCAGGTATGGAGGCTGGAAGTTCAAGATCAAGGAAAACTAGTAGATCAGGTGTTTGGGACAGGTCCCCTTTCTGGTTTTCAGACAGCTCTCTTCTCATTATATCCTCACATGGCCAAGAGCAGAGAGAGACAGAAGCAAGCACTCTCTCGTCTCTTCTTATAAGGGCACCAATACCACTCATAAGGGCTCCATCCTTATAAATGGATGAACTTCGAAGGGCCCCACCATCTAATACCATCCAATTGAAGATTAGGATTTCCATATTTGAACTTTGTGGGGACACAAAAATCCAATCTGTGGCAATTCTCAAATTCAAAGCATCTGTAGAATGGAGCCTGTGTAGAATTAGTAGCAGTGACAACAACAGGTAGCACTTACGGAGGCCACACTACATGCAGATATTAACTCATTTCATCCTTCTCTCAATTCCAAGAAGTAGGAACTCTCATTAACCCTGCTTTTCAGATAAGAAAACTGTGGTACACGAAGATAGGTAAGTAACGATCCAGAGGCTCAAAGTCGGGGTGTCAAAGCGCTGATCCACAGCCGTCGCAGAGAACTCCAAGCCAGGCTGCACGTAGAGAGAAGCCTCAGGAGTGGCTTCTGCCCCCTCAGTGGGGGCTGCAAGACTAATGTCAGGAAGCATTTCCTCTCATTGGGAAACCAGCCCCAAATTAATCAAATTGATAGTATAGGAAAAAGGATGGTGATTAATGCTTCTTATTCTTCCGGTTGGATGAAATACATGTAGTCAAATCTAATTAATTCTCACCTCTACAATAGAGCCTGGGATGACTCAGATGATGAGGTAAAGGCCTAACCTCAGACGCTCCTTACAGGAGTGCTGAGCACCAGCCCTCCCTCACAGAACTCAGTTTTAAGCCCCCTCTGTAGAGGGAAGCACTAATTTACTGAGAGATCCTTGATATGCTAATTACGAATCACTCTCACCTACTCATTAGAGTAACTCCCCCAAGGAATTCCCCTTCCTTTTTGCTCTGTACTAATTACAGTTCTATCCATAAAGTTCAGCAGAATGCTGAAGAATGAAAGACCTGGGTTGGAATCCAAACTCTGTGCTTATTGTATACTTTTGGAGAAGTTACTTAGCTTTTGTGAGCCTCAATTATTTTATTTTATTATTATTTTACCTATGAAGTAAAAATAATCATATCTTGCCCTGGTCAGCAGGCTGTGAAGAAGAAATGGCAGCTAATTCCCTTAATAGGACCACTGTGAATTTTCAGTAAAAAGTTACTGATTGGGATGCTTACATTCAACTAATCTGGATTTTGGTTCCAGGCAAAATTTAGAACTTACAGAAAAAGTAAAGAAGAAGGGGTCATATGAAATAATACCTTGAGGAAACGATGGGACATATCCAGAATGTGGAACAAGACAACTGTCCTGGACTTTCCAGAAAGTCAATGTCATGACAGAGGAAGGGGACTGTCCTAGATACTAGTTAGAAGAAGATGGATGAGGCTTCTGGTGCAATGCATAACCTTTGATTGATGATTTGGGGGAATTAGGAAGACTAAAAACAACAACTATAAAATAAATTTTGGGTATAGTTTGGAATCTGAAAATGGAAAGTGTAGTAATTGACTTTAGAGAATTGCCTTATTCTTCAATGCTAAGATGTATCGGAGATTAATGTTCCAATGTCTCCAACACAGTTTCACATGGTTCAGACCGTGCACAATAAAGGCTTGTATATTTAGAGATAAAGCAAATACTGCAGAATGTTATCAAGTTTGAATCTAGATGGAGAGGAATTTAGCATTGACTTTAATCATCTTCCAAATCTTCTGTACATTTATAAAAATGCTTAAAGAATTGAAAAACAACAACAAAAACAACATCTACACTGAGAGGTATTGAGCAAGTGCATCTTATATGAAGAGAAATTCTATTTATTTGGAGGGTCTGAAGAACTCCTTTTGGTGTTGAAGTCTGTTTTAATGCAAGTTCTCTTTATCTTGTGAGATAATCTACTTTTACCCATGGTAGCATGGTGTAGCATATTAGACTTTTCAAAGAAAAGAAATTTGCAGCCATTTCTCTCCTCCCTCCAACCTCCTCCACCCTCTGTGAGAGTCTTCAGAAACATCTGATTGATTTTTCTTGTTTTGATGACCCTCTTATCTGGGAATTTCCAAATTCAGCCTACATTCTTTGTTTTCTAACTCCATACAACAATAGCTACACTGTTGCTATTTGTTCATGTAGTTCACATTTTTACAATTATGATACTTAGTATCAGAGTAAAACATCTGCATAAAAATATAATCACCCAAAATTGCTATTAACTTCTGTAACATCTGACACTGGGAATTGAATTCCAGCTTCATGATTTTGAAGTCAATTTTTTAAATGTGTGCATATGCTCATGACTCTATAACTTATTTGGGGAAACCTGTTAAAAATCCAGATTTTGGGGTTCCATTCCTACAGGTTCAACTGACCTGGACTCAGGATCCTAGATCTGCATTATTTATTTATTTATTTATTTATCTATTTATCTATTTATTTTGCGGTGCTGGAGATTGAACCCAGGGCCTTGTGCTTGCAAGGCAAGCACTTTACCAACTGAGCTATATCCCCAGCCCCTAGATCTGCAATTTTTAACCAGAACTCTGGTTGATTCTGAAACTACCTGCATTTGAAAAGGGACTACATCACTTTAGTTTAAGAGGGAACCCAAGATAGAACTGCCTGGCCTGTTCTCCTTAAACTGATGACAGGACTCCATATCTAATGTCAAAGCCCATGAAGCCAGAGAGAGAAGAGTCCAACACATTTGTTGGTCTGAATGTCTTGCCATAAAGAGGATAACTGGATTTGGGGAATTGTCTTGTTGACGTATGATGTGACTGGAAAAGTGATGCTCAAAGTGTGCCATTTGAACATGGGGCGGGATTCAGTGCCCACAGAAGATTGCCAAGACAGTGGAGACTGTGTTCCTCCACCAGAAAGAGAGGAGCACTTATTAGGCTCACAGGGGTCAAGAGCTTTTATAAACATTATTTATTGCAATTGAATCAACTGGGTAGATGACTTTTCTGTGGTTTGTATAGGCAGTGTCCCCCCAAACTCCTATGTTAATGCAGGGATGTTTGAAGGTGAAGGGATATTGTAAGAGCTGTAACCTAATCAGTCCATTCTAATCTGAAAGGACTAACTGGGTGGTAACTGTAGATGGGGGTGGGGGTGGGGTGGTGCAGGATGGGGGAGGGGTGGAGGAGGTAGGTCCCTGGAAGGGTTTATCTTCCTTGTGACCCCTTTCCTTTTCTCTCTCTGCTTCCTGGCCACCAGGGAAAATAGAGCAGCACTCTTCCACCACAGCCATGATGTTCTGCCTCATCCTGGGCCCAGAGTAATGGAGGCGGCCCACCAAGAACTAAACCTGAGCCAAAAGAGACTTTTCCTTCTTCAAGTTTTTCTTGTCAGGTATTTTAGTCACGGTGATGCACAGCTGGTTAACACTTTGTTTTTCCTCCTTATAGATAAAAATATTTCGAGGGATTCAATAACATTTTTAGGGTTTATAGCAATTGGGTTTTCCACTCCTCAGCACTTTTCCCCTGAGCCTTATTGTTCAAGAGTTGAGCCTATGTGTTTGGGACACTGGGGCACTGTGGCCAGAACCTGGACACATTTGGGTGCTTTGATTTCCTCATTTAGTGGGAGAGGGCAGGGGTAAAAAAAATGGTGGAATGAGACAGACATCATTACCCTTTGTACATGTATGATTACATGAATGGTGTGAATGTACATCATGCACAACCACAGAAATGAAAAGTTGTTCCCCATTTGTGTACAATGAATCAAAATGAAGTCTGTAGAAATTAAAAAATTTAAAAAAAAACCAAGGAAGTATAATGCCTCCTTTACCTGATCATTGTGAAGATGAATCAGGACAGTGTTTATGAAGCCTTGGCATTTTTGCTGGTGAATTTTAAGTGCTCACTAAATAAGAGTTATTGCTTTTGCGATATGCAGTTAGAAACTGACAATGGCAAGAGCGGAGAATCAGGAAAGAGACCGCTGTGTTCCTTCTTCATCATTTCAAAACTGAGATTTTTTGCCGTAACTCTGGAACTAAAAAGTAGAAATAGAAGCACAGTGACGAAGCCTCTGGATGTACTGTCCACTATTAAGAAAAATGTGGACATTTAGGTTGATTCCATAGGTTGGTTATTGAGAACTGCAGTCAATGAGAATGCAGGTATCTCTTCAACATACTCATTTCCTTTCTTTCGGATCCCTATCCAGCAGTGGGATTGCTGGATCATATAGTAGTTCTATTTTCAATTTTTTTGAAGAACCTCCATACTGTTGTTCATAATGGCTGTACCAAGTTACGTTCCCACTGAACTCTCTGAGAATTCCCCTCTCTCTACTCATTCTTGGAATTATTTGCTATTTTTTTTTTTCTGTTTGAAAATAGCCATTCTAACTGGAAATGAGGTGATATTTCTCTAGTCACAATAGCCAACATATGGAATCAACCCAAATCCCCACTAATGGGTGAATGGGTGAAGAATATTGGGCAAATATACACAACAGTTTACTATTCAGCCATAAAAAAGAACAAAAGCCTGTCATTTGCAACAACATAAATGAGCTTAGAGAACATTAAGTTAAACAAAATGCCTGACAAAATATAAATCCTGCATGTTCTTACTCACATGTAAAAGTTAAAATCATTGTCTCATCAAAGCAGAAAGCAGAATGATGTTTACTAGAAGCTGAAGAGGACAGTGGAGAGAGGGAGATGGAAAGAGGTTGGACGATGAGTGCTAATTTGTATGAGGAATAAGTTCTGGTGTTCTATTGCACAATAGGGTAAACGTAGCCAACAACAATGCATTATATGCTTCAAAATAACTAGAAGAGAGGATTTTGAATGTTCTCATCATAAAGAAATAATAAATGTTTAAGATAGTGGATATGCCAATTATCCTGATTTGATCATTGTACAATGTATACATGTATGGATATACCATATTGTACCTCAAAAATATGTGCAATTATTATGTGTCAATCAAAAAGAAAAAGAAAAAAACAGACAAACTGTACAACTGCTTGATTTTTCCTCATAAATCATAGCTGTGAATTGCAGGGGCTCAAGTCCTTGATACTTTTGGTGCCTCTTGGGAGAATCTAGTATCATGCTTATCATGTAGCAGGTCCTCAGTGAGTTATATGTAAACACCCACTTGAAGGTCTCTTCATTACTCTCTCCTCTCCCATCTTCCCCTCCTCCTGTTTTATTTTTATTTTATTGTCCTTCTGAGGGAGCTTACTTGTGACTCCTCTTCTACCTCTCTGCTATTTACTGCGGAAAATAATTTTTATTTCCACTTTTATGCTTCATTTAAAAATTTCTTCAAAAATCTACCATTGTCAGAGAGACAGATATATCTGCTTGTGGACCAACGACAGAATTATGTTTGAATTCATGTAAAGTATGTTTATAGAAAATCTGAGTGGAGCAAATATTCTGAACTTGTCTTTCTTTATCCAAGAAAATTAATAAAAGCAGTTATTAAATAGGAAAGTTGGATTCTAAAAAAAATGCAAGCAACATCTTGTGTAAGGGGATTATTTGCTATTGGCATCATTCATGAGCATCTGAAACAAGACTTTGGCATGTCTTTATAAATCTATGTTAATAAAATCAATAGCACTTCACGTAAGCCTGTTTTTAGTTATGTATTTGTTCAACATAATGATACTTCATCCCTTTTACTTTTATTACTTCCTTTTAATCTCCCTGTGCTTTGCTCTCATTAAAGCACATTAGTTACTATGGCAATGGTTGTATAGGAGATGTGGAAGTAACACAGCATTACCCGTAACTGTAAATGAGACCATTTATATACCAGGTGAACATGAGAGCATGGGATATGAAATAATTAAAGCAGTGATTTCTAGAAATTCCTTTTGTAAATGATGTGGCTATTTTATTCAATTATCTGAGAAATAAATTTAAATTAGACCAGTATTTCTTGGCATTCTTATTGCATAAAGGGTTACCTCTGAGTGTTTTATATTTTATTTTAAACCTCAGTTGGGATGCAATATTTTCGTTGTAACCCTCTGTTGCCATTTCTGATGATGTTCTGACATATTATCTTTGGGGCTAAAATTCATGTTGTTCACTTGAACAAATGCTAAATACTTGTAGGTTGAAGACATTCACATGGATTTTATGGTGCATAAAATGTCTGTTTCATAATTATCATGGCAGCTGTGGAATCAGATTCAAGGCCACCTTCTCTCACTGGAACCTCGCCCACAGTGGGTTATCTCTCTTGAACTTGCCTGTGCCCTTTGTAAACAGCCAGTAATAATTCTTGCCCCATTTTTCTTGCAATTGTTATGGGAATTGTCTCTATTCTTCTAGGAGCATCTACAATGGCATTTTCTAATGGCTATATTAGAAGGTATGAATAGGTATTATGTTCCTGAAAAAAGGAGTTGGCCCCGTGGTCAAACTTGACTGAAAAATTCTGAGTTAAGGAAATAAGAAAGAGCCCTCTTTCTGGGTGACTCTTCTGATTTCTTAGTATGCTGATGCATTGGGGATCTCCAAAAGGTGAGTAGGCGTGGTGGGCATCTGCTTACTGCTCCTTATCTGATCATGGAAGCGTCTGACTCCCTTGAGGTCTGTCCTGGAGGCAGACTTCTGAGGGAATTTCTGGGACTGTATTCCTGCTGTGCATCTGGATCCATATTGTATCATTGCACTTACAGAAAGTGATGCATTTCCAGGTACACTGGGGCAAATGGAGGAGGTTGCTGTGGTTGGATGGTACGGACTGGTGACTCCAGCAACCCCAGACTCTGCCCAGCCTCCCTAGTGTGCCAGGGTCCACATTTAAGTCACTTGGTGACCCACTTGCAGCACACAAGTTTGCAGCGGCACAACAACATTGCTTTGTAAAATTCTTTGCCCATTTCAGATATGCTGGCTTCCCTGAAACCAGTAACCTGGGGCAGCTGGTGTGATGATGATACCATTGTCTCCTGAGTTCTAAACAACCTCTCTTAGTCTCTGGGGTCTTAGTACAACTGCTCCAAGGCAAGGACCTTTCCCAGCCTGCTGTAACCACGGTCAAGTCTGGGGATCTTTTCTGAGTGGATTCTATTCCCACTTCCCTCTAATCCCTTCAAAAAAGTTAAGTGCACTTTTGAAAACAAAAATGTTCCAGAGATCCCCTTGCTATATGCCCTTGAAGGGCAGGCTATCTGTCCATTCCACCTAGAGTAGAGTCAAAATACCTCATCTGCTCTCATGATATGGGTAGGCCCTGTCCACATGTTCATTTACTAATTTTAGACAGGTCCCAGCTCCTGGAACACTCCCACACATCGATCCCAAGGTTTCCCATTCACTCTGCCTTTAGATTCCATGCTTTGGGAGCTTTTCTCATCTCTCTTCAGGGCTAAATGTCTGTCTCCTTTTGGAATATCTGTCTGGGGAGGGTCCCTTGCTCCAAGAGTGCTCCCTCTGAAGGTGTGATAAACCAACTGCTCTGGTTCCTTACATCCTTCCTTCATCAACTTAACTGCCTCTCTCCCTCAGAGCCCACCAGTCCCATTCACCACCTTGAACTTTAGTGCCTGATAAATGTTTTTATGAATGGATGGCCAGATGGACTGGATGAAAGGAGTGTAGAAGGATAAGTCAAACCCTGACCTTCCCACAGTGAGTCTTCAAGCCAGTTAGGAAAGCAGCAATGTGATCAGCTAGTCTATGAGAAATCAGGCCTGGGTAAGTGACCTTGGCACCATCAATAGCAAACAGAGATGACAATCTGGAAATGGCCACAGAAGAGGAGGTGACAACAGAGTTCTCAAAGAACTTTGCACATCTGGAAAAGTGCTCTTAGGAGTTCGAGAAAAGTCAAAGAAATATTGTCTTTAGTTAATAAATAACCTACAAAAGGGTTAGAAACATGATGTTTAAATATCAGGATCCAAACTTGAGTGAACAAAAGTGGCTATCTGAAAACATGTTTCCTGGTATCGTGTATGACACTTGAGTGTCTGTTGTCCTAAATCCAAAGAGGATTTTGTATCCTTGACTGCTACAGAATGACTCTGACATCTTTTCAGCCCATTCTTCCCTTTCCTCTCTCCTTGCAGCTTTTACCAAAGCAGCCCCCAGGAGTGGCTCACCAATCAACATGGTCATTGCTTGTCTCATGCAGTTCCCACTAGAAGTCTTTAAACTATTTCCTTGACATTTCTCTTTCTCTCCATGCAGTCAGGTGTGTTGCAGCACTGGGAATCCCTAAAACAAAGAAAGGTCGGTGGCTGAGGGCAGGTGTGGATTTGGACCCCATTTCCCAGACTCCTTGGACTTCTAAGCTAACATCTCCCACTCCTAGTGCAGTGTCCAGAAAAGGACCGGATTCATTCAGTACAAAGTTGATGAGGCCAGTGCAATTATTAGGATTGCTTTGATGGTGATTTTTATTGTTATCATGTAAAAAGTGAGTTTCAGAGAATTTAAAGGCAAAACAGAACCTTTTGTGTTCTTTTCTTCTAACCAACATAGGAGTGTCAAAGTCCAAGGCAAGCCCCTCCCCACTGTTTGGAAAGGGAAGGTGTGGATCAGAAGAGGCAAACAGGTATGACGGATGACTGCTTCCTATCAGTTTCTTCCCTATTCACTCCTGGCTTTGGGAGTGAGGGGTCTCCCTCCTGGGAAGACTGATTTCCTGCTCTTTCTCCTTGGTGCTGACCCATTCCCATCTGTTTTCGGGTGCACTGTGCATGAGATTTTCCACTGGTGATGCCAGAGTGGGATTTAGGAGTCACTGCATTCCAAGCTCACCCTGGAGCAAATGCTTCTGTCAATTCGTAAAGCTCAGCCATGTATTTATAGTCTTTCCTCTCTAAAACAAACCTTAACTGATGATCCACACTAATCATTTCAAGCAGAGAGGGCTGATGAGTTGGTCTCCATGGCAATGATATACACTGGGATCTCCTAGGAAACAATTACTCACATGACAGACTTTGGATTCATTTTCTGCCAAAAAGGAAAAATGATTTTCCTTTTCACACTGAGCATGATCAGAATGCTTAAGTTAAAATTTAATTATATCTAACCATTGTTTTTTTCTGTGGAGTAAAATGATGAAATATTCCAAAAAGGAGAGATCTACAAGATCTCACAAAAAAAAAAAACAAACTACCATTTCTTGAATTATATTAAAAATTACTTGAAAGAGAAAGCAAATGAGCCATAGGTGAGGCATGGGAACTCATGAATGATGTATTCTAGAGACAGTTTGACCCAGTGGACTGGGTTCTTTCTTGACATTAGATTTTGACTTCATTTTAATCTTGATGATTTCTGACACATAGCTCTGGTTTCAGCTGGGTTTAAGAATGCATGGAACTTTGGGCATTGCACACATTCATTTCATGCACTGCATGGATTCGTGGACTGACTCATCACCAATGTTGCTCATAACCCAGCATCACAGCCACCCAGCTTCCTGGTCAAAGCACATAACTATGTCCTTGTAGTTCTAATATTCTGTTTATCTAACAGCCTAGAAACCCACCAAGCTCACAAACACCAGCCTCATGGAAATGCCACTGTGGCCCTGTGAGATGTCATTGCTGAAACAGAGCTGGGACAGACCGGGGATAGGTATGGGCTAAGTGCCATATGTGTATGATCAAGAGGCGTTACCTAATTTCCACAAAAAAAGAATTGGTTAATCTCAGGCTCTTCCACGAGAGGGCTACCTATAATTATTGCAATCTGTGAAATCACCCAGTAGTATTTTAGAAAGACAAGAAGTTGGGCGGAACTGGCCACAGATGTAGAGGATGTGGCCTGGGTGGACATCTCTCCTGTCTGAGTCAGCACAATGCAAGACATATTTGTGAGTATCCATTGAGGACCAGAGTCCTTGCAAGGACATAGAGTGGCTAGCCTCTGCCTTCCAAGAGGTCATATCCCAATCAGAGGAACAAATATAAACCACAATTGTTATGAAAAGCAGCTGTTATAGAAAGGCGTTTTCTAATCATTTGGGGTGCTCAGAGAAGGAGCAACCGATTTTATCCAGAGGAAAGCTGGGGGTGATGGGTGCTGACAAAGGAAGAGCAGGAAGGAGTCCTCAGAGAAAGGATCATATCTGAACTCATCAAAGAACCAGTTTAGATGAACCTAGGAAGGTGGTTTAGGCATTAAATTCAGGTTGAGCAAAAGTCTAGGAGTACCAAAATTCTTGGCATGAGAAATTAGGCACCCACAGGTCTGACATTCATGTCACACTTCAGGTTTCACAAGATTTCTCTTTACATGGCTTTGCAACTCTTCAAATGTCTTTCTGTCAGACCAGGCCATGAATCCTCTGAGAAGAGGGCTTTTGTTCATCTTTGGAACTTAAACAACATTCAATTCCACTGAATAAAAAAATTAGAATATTTGTCCATCTGTAAGAGGGAAATGGAGAAATGGGGGAGTTTGATATATTTCATGCTTAAAACTGCTCATGTTCATAACAGATATTTTTTGTACAATCATTAATTCCTTTACTTTATCTTCTTGTTATATCAACATTTCTCTATCAATGGACTTGACTATGGAAGAGATATCTGGATGAGTCCTTTTCTATTACTGCATAAGTGTCTTAGAATTTTGGTATCCTCTAGCTACAAATAATTAGATAAGAATGTAAAAGCAGCATTTTTTTTAGCATTTTGAAAACTCCAAAAAAAATTGTCCTTCTGTGACTGGCTTGCTCAATGGTTATAAAGTTTCAGTTATGCAAGATGAATAAATTTTAGAGATCTGCTATACAACATAGTGTCTATATTTAATAATATGATATTGTGTACCTGGAAATATGCTAAGAGGACAGATCTCATGGTAAGTGCTCCTACCACAAGAAGACACTCTCACACACTCATACACACACACACACACACACACACACTCGTACAAGAAACACAAGGAAACTTTTTGGAGGTGATGGACATGTACAGTGGTGATGGTGCATTGGATGTGTATCTGATGTGTTCAAGCTCATTAAAAATGTAATACATTAAAGATGTACAAATTCTTGTATATCAATTATGCCTCAATAATACCTCAACAAACAAGCAAGGAAATCAATACTAAAACCACAAGGAAAAAAATTAAAATAATGAATAAAGGAATGTCAATATAATTCACAAAAACAGAAAAATTTTTTGAGGTTGATTTTTAATTGGTCATTACTGTCTATTTTAGTCAGCATTATTATTATTTTGTTGTTGTTGTTGCTGTGACCAAAAGACCTGACAGAATAATTTTTGAGGAGGAAAATTTAACTTGGGGCTCATGATTTCAGAGGTCTCAATCCATAGAAGGCTAACTCCATTGCTCTGGGTCTGAGGTGAGGAGGAACATCATGGTGGAAAGGTGTGGAGGAGGAAAGCAGCTCAGGACATGGAACTATGAAGCAGGGAGAGACTTTCCTCTCACTAAGGACAAAATATAAGACAAACCCCAGTGACCCACCTCCTCTAGCCCACCCTGTTTGCTTATAGTTATCACTCAGTTAATCCCTATCAGCAGGTAGATGCACTGATTAGATTAAAGCTCGCATAATCCAATCATTTCAACTCTAAATTTTCTTTCCTTGTCTTACACATGAGCTTTTGGGGGATACCTCACATCCAAACCATACCAGTTTCTTGAGATTAGGACACAGAGTTCTATATCCTAATATTCTTATTAAGCCAGTAACCTAACATAAAAAAGTTCAGTCCTGAACCTATTGTTCACACACACACACACACACACACACACACACACACAAATAAAATCATGCAAAATTCACAGTATCCAAAGTTGTCTGTGAATTTCTACTTAAATAATAGCCTTTTGTTGCAAGGTTTGCGTGTTTGTATGGTTAGCAATTTTCCCAGTATATTTGCTAAGTTTTATAGGAAAGAGAACTATTCTCTTGGTTGAAATCCAATTTGAGGAGCTGATTTGATAATGTGATCCAAACACACATGTGCAGACACACAGGAAACACCCACTGTGCCATGCTACTTTGATAAATTAGAACTTTGTAATTATATGCTGATGTCAATGAAAAGAGACTAAAGAGTATCAAAAGTGCATTGCTATTTATATCACATCTCTCTTCCATTTTCATGAATCAATTACCCAGGATGAGGTTTAGACCTTTTAATTAACTGAATTATTCAATATCCTGGCACATCAATCTATATACAAGTGGAAAAAATGATTTAACTGTTTGACTCATGCAAAAAATGAGTGAAAACAGTTTTCAATAAACATAAAACAGACAAATTTTATAGTATGCAAGTTGAATTAAAAACTGGCACTATAGATAGAGTGCTTAAAGGACATTAGGAAATATTCTGCATAGTGGTGCAAACACAATGTTTTTGAGCTGCAGCTGGAGCACTTAGGATAGTTTTCTTTTTCTGGGATCAGCAGGAAGGTCAATGTTAGAAGTAGAAGACAGGGAGCATCAGCTTTAATAAATCCTTAAAAATTTGTGTCAATAGAATGGCTCTAGGTGTATGGATGTAAAGGGAGACTATGGACCATTGAAAAACTCCAGAAGCAAAATTTCTGATTTCAATGTGTCAGATGACTCATATAGTCTTTATGATATTTGGAGGAATATGGAGAAATTATAGTCCTGAGAACAAATATCAGAATTTGAACTAGAAGGTAGGAAAAAAAGGAAGGAGTAAAGGGAAGAAGGGAGGGTGGGGGAAAAATAAGAGAGGGAAAAGAATGATAAAGACAAAAGAAAAATAAAGAATGATAATTCTAAAACCACAGAATAGAAGGAAAAAAGCAGTATCTGCAGAGGTGATTGGGCTTTACATTTAACATGATATTATACAGTTGCATATAAGAAATTCTTCTGCCACACGTAAGATTCTTCATAGAAACTGTGTGTATGTTACTAGGCTGATAATGGCCCTTAAAAATGGGAGAAAGCATAACAATTGCAACAATCTGAGGGGGGAGGTATGTCAGTATTAAAAATAATGAGTAATTTGCCCAGGGTTAATAAGACTAAACAGAGATTTTAATTTAAGCCTGTCTAGTTCTCTGATGTATATTTGTATCCACTGTAAACGTGGTTAAAATTTTAGATTAGAAAATCTATAAAGAAAACAATACTTTGGTTCATGCCTCTCAAAGGATGATTCATGAAACATCTGCATATGGTGTTTTCAAAATGCAGATTCTTAGGTATAATCCAGATCCAATGAGTCAAAACCTTTGAGGATTAACTCAGGAATCTGCATTTTAAGAAGCTCTCCAGGTGGTATGTAAGCACATTAAAACTTGGGGATCATCAACCGAATAAAATTTGAATAGCAATTACAAAATATTTGAGAATGAATTATATTGGGGGTGAGTGATTGCACACTGGGTCAGGTGCGGCGGGCAGGTCAACATGGGCTCTGCATTTTCTGATGAAGGCAGGACCTTCATTTGATTCCCTCAACTGAAACCATTGCAGTGCTTCCTTAAATATGACTGCATAGATTCACTAGTTCATAGATTATTCCTTTTGAATTGAACCATGTGCTGATACTCTGCCCAAGGATTTCTGAATTAGGGCTATTTCCTAACTCTGAGTCTACATTTGATGCTAGTAACTCATCATCACCATCTTGACAGCACTCATGAATATTTTATATTGTCACTTGACTATTCCTTGACATAGCAGAAATAGTTACAACTAATTATTGAAATTAATCTTGATAATTTCATTTCAAGTTTACTTGTTTGAGGAGTTATGTACAATTTTTCAATTAAATTTGTGCTAAATATAGTAACCAGTTCTCAAGCATTGCAGGAAGGCACTGTGGAGGAATTTTAGAAAGTAAGGAGATGAACATGAAACCCTTGAAACAAAAGACTATCAGCATTTAAATAAAAATCCTCAGACAACTTTGGATACTGTGAATTTTGCATGATGTTATTTATGTGTGTGTGTGTGTGTATGCGTGTGTGTGTGTGTGTTGGTGGAATAATACTTTCACCAGACCCAAGTGCTTTATATTATTCTTTTAAGGTTTTATTTTTACTTCCCCCTTCAAGTGCAATGACAAGTTCTCACTGGAGATTTAATGTCAAAATTTCCAGTGGGAAAATGGACTTTTTCTGGCAGAGAGAAAAACCAAAAGACTGAGAAAATGTGGAGAACATTGAGGCAGAAGTGAATTTGTAATGTGATTGGTAACAATAACACATCAGACAAAATTAATTAATAATGATCATCTGACATTACTAGATACATAATTCTAAAATTCAAAATGCATGTAAAACAACTATAGTTCAAGGAAGAAATCCCAAGAAGCATGACCAGATAGATGTGTGAAATAGCACTGTGCATAGGATTTTCTGGGACCCTGGAAATGTTTTCTATCTGTACTATCATGTCAACCATTAACCACTTTGAAAACATGAAATGTGACTGGTGTAACTGAGGAACTGAAGCTTCGCCTTACTTAATTTAGATTTAAATAGCTTTATGTGACTTGGTAATTCTGTGCTAAACATTGAACTCTGCAATGTAGGCTTATCCAAGTACACTAACCCATATGTCCAAAACGTCATTAACATACTCTGATTTGAAAGTATAAATGTGAGAAGTTCAGAAGTAAAAAGTAACATAAAAATCGTTTCCTAAATGAGTTTTCACAAGAAAAAACCCCCCTAACATTGTATAAATTAAATATAGCACTATTCTATACAATAGAGTTGAAAGGAATTTCCACCTTTGGGGAAATAAAACAATGTATATCTGTTTCATTATTACTGTGATTGGGTACATGACTTGAGTGAACATGTCACTATGGCTAATAGTTGGTTTTACCTAAAGAATAAGATGCCTCTATTGCTACTAACTCTAGTAAGAGATTGATCCCAGTACATGAAGTGGGACTTTGATTAGCTGAGGAGAAATAAACAACATTTCTTGTCCCCTTTGGGATGAAGATTTTTGCTTGGTATAGAATTATAGGCTGACAGTTATTTATTTATTTATTTATTTATTTATTTATTTATTTATTTTTGCTTTAAACCCATACAAAAATATTTTATTACTCTCATAGTTTCTCATGAGAAATCAGCAGTCACTCAAATTGGTTTTCTCTTATTTAAAGCCACTTTTTCTCATTGTTTTCAAGATTGCTTTCTTTGACCTTAATTTTCAGAATTATGGCCAGAGATCATTCTTGGTGTGGGTAACTTTGGGTTTCTCCTGTTTGTGATTTGAATGTTCTCATGTATATCCAGGTTTATGGTGTTA
This sequence comes from Glaucomys volans, assembly GCA_020662805.1. NCBI lineage: Eukaryota > Metazoa > Chordata > Mammalia > Rodentia > Sciuridae > Glaucomys > Glaucomys volans. The sequence goes on along the minus strand of JAJEJO010005362.1, from coordinate 365,665 downwards.
ACAAATTTGGATATGTTTTCATTGATTATTTCTTTCAGTATTTTTTCATTACTTCCTTCCCCATTCAGCCTTTCTTGACATTTGAAGGAAGAAGTGCCTCCTTGTAACTAATGGGTAGAGTGGGAATGTTGGCTACTTAGGCTGGTTTCGTACTGTCTGGAATGCCTAGAAGTGCCTTGTTGCCACCACAAAGGTGACCCCCACTGGCACCTTGGGGATGTATGTGTAGTGTGTGTCAGTGCCACTGACAGGAATGAATCTCCTGCCTCTCCACCAAGCCTCCTTGAATACCATACCGACTGGCAGTGGGAAATGTGCCTCATATTATCATGAAGGCCAAGAAGTCCAGGCTTCTCACATGGTCTCCATGAAACTAGGGGGAGTTTCCATGAAGGCCAAGAAGTCCAGGCTTCTCACATGGTCTCCATGAAACTCATTGCTACCCATCAGGGACAGAACTCCGAACCCTCCATCCAGCTTTCTGTGAGCCCAGGGTTTGGGCACCTTGTAATAACCTGGTGAGAGTAGCACTTCAGGCTCCCTACTTGCTTTTTTGCTGGCACTAGTAGATGGAGGAGCAGTTTTTCTATGGTGTTTGACTGCAACTGAGCAGTCTCAAAGTTTTCAGTCTGGCTAGGATGTCCCTTTCCCGTTCCTTTGACTAGAGACAGCAGGTTTTCCTTAAAATTTTAAAAATTAAAAACTTTTTCTTCCTCTGACTTTTCAACATATTCATCTATAACTCTAGGATTTGTGAAGCAAAATTCACCAGCCCTTTAGAACAATTTTTTAAAAGTATAACATTTCAAAAATGGTAACATGGCATTCATTATGAGCTAGGCATTGTTCTGAATTCATTACATATATTTTATCCTCATTTTAGGTTTTTCAGTAGATTTTTTTTTTTTTTGAACTGGGGATTGAACTCAGGGGCACTCGGCCACTGAACCACATCCCCAGCCCTATTGTGTATTTTATTTAGAGACAGGGTCTCACTGAGTTGCTTAGGGCCTCGCTAAGTTGCTGAGGCTGGCTTTGAACTCATGATCCTCCTGACTCAGCCTCCTGAGTTATTTGGATTACAGGCATGTGCCACCATGCCTGGCCTTCAGTAGATTTTTTTCATTAACCTGGGCTTCCTTCAGAAGGAAACTGAGTCTCAGGGAAGTAGAGTATGCAGTAAAGGCTTAACTCAGCAGTGTTGGGTGTTCACTTGGTCCTTCAAGGGCCAAGAAGATGATGTCTCAGGTTTGACTGAAGCACTGAGCCATACTGTATCAGTTTGACTGCTCAGGGGACTGAGACTGAGTAGCAAATGTCAGTCATATGGGTGCTGCATACCTCCATGACTGAGCACGAATACAATCCCAAACCGCAAGGTTCAGGGAAACTGCCAGGTTGATGACATTTTGCATGCATGTCACACCCTGGGAGAATTAAACACTTTCCATGCAACTGCACCAAGAGTGAACAACTAGGAGAGTGTGCCTTTTCTTTTTACCGATTTTAACTTGGATCTTTTTGTGGTATAAACTGTAACTCTTCTGAGTCCTTCCAGTGAATCACCAAACCTAAAAGTTGTAATGGATACTCGGATACCAATCCAGGGTCCCATGGTGGAGAAAATGCTCATTCCCCAGAACCTCTACCCCAAACTACTTTCAGGGTGTTCCCTTCTCCACTTCTGTGAATTCAGGTTTAATAATTAGAGTATGAAGTCTCCTGATGCATTTTTGAAATGTTTTTATATGTATGAGAGTCAGGCTAACATCACTGGCTCCATTTTTTCATCATTTGATTTTTTTGAACCATTATTCTTTCTAGAAGATATTTTTTTCACTTAAATAATGAAAAAGCAAGGATTTTGCTTAATCTGGAAGAAAAAAAAACCCAAAGAAAACAATTGTTTATGAATTTCAGGGAAGACAGTCTATTGACAATTCACATGGTGAGTGTGTTCAATCACAAGGACAAACCCAGGCTGTGGCCTGGGACTGAGAGAAGGCATATTGTGTTTTCGCATCAAACTGATTCTCCACAACAAGGTGTCTAAACTTAGAAGTGGGCCAGAAGACAGTGCATTCTTACAGTAATTTGGATACTAAATGCATCATCAACTCTTACCTTTAGGAAAGATTTTTATAATTATTTTTTTAGAAGACACTTGTATAATGACCACCTGATAAAGTTTATAGAGTGGTAGTAAGAATTAACTTTTGGAAGCATTTGCTTACACATCAGTCCACATTTGGAAGCAGCTGTGGCTCATCCACCCTACCCCATCCCCAGGATCCAGAGTCAATGTCATTTGTGTGTCCTTCTCTGTCTCTTCCCTGTGGTTTTTCCCAACTGGAGTTCAGACCAAAGGGGGTGCTTCTCTGGGCTTGAAAACTTCAATCTGACTGTCAGTCTCTCTGGGGACTGCATTCTTTTCAAACATCAATTCCAGAAGGATTGCTGGGCTATTAAAATTAATTAATATAATTTTATAATTAATTTTCATAATATTAAACTCTTAATTATCCTGTAACAGCAATTATAGACCTCATGGTTCCTCTACCACCTCCTCTATGACTTCTGTATGGAAATTAACATTTTAACATGGAGTTCTGCAACTTTGTGGAGAACCCAGGGCCCTTGAAGTAATACGAAATTGCATTTCATTAAAGTGAGAAAGTAGAACATCTATCCCTGAAAGCACGACTCTGTGATTGTTGTTTTGATAATTTATGAGGGCTGTTTGGTCAACAGAGTCCAAATCAGTATTTTCTTTTTTTGCTCCTAACTTTTGAATCTGAATATTTTTTGCTCCTCCTTCCATTTGTAGTTGTGGTTAGAGATTTCAGACACAATGCCCCTGGCCTCCCCTTTTGCTCTCACTGATATAACGCATAGTGGACTGTGTTGGGACTCAAAAAGTGATACCCAGAAGTGAAAACCTCCCCTCAAAGGCAGTCTCTGACCTTGTCCTACCTTCCTCTTCTCAGCCCTCAGTCTCCCTAGAGGCAAGCCAGAGAAACCAGAATACTTCTTCCCAGTGTGGGTCATAGAAACCAGAGTCCCTTTCTCCAAAGTCAGTCATTGAGCCTAAAAATATTATTCTAACTTCCCCCTACTTTTCTGTGTAAGAGAAACTCCAAAGATACTCTCCAACCTACCTTGCTTGATTGTGGTCACAGCAATCGATCTTCATTCCAATGGTCCTCTGTAATGAACAGAAACGAATGCTACACAGAGGTCAAGAAGAATCTCAACCGACAGGCCCTGCTGGGTTTCCTCCAGTCTATTTCCATTAGCTCAGACCCTTTTGATCCAAATGTATTTCAACACAGGGCTCCCTCCTTCATTGAACCTAAGCATAGAAATGGAAGAGTTGTATAGGAGTGTTGGTCATGATCTTAAGACACCTTTTCTGTTCAGAGTGGGCTTGCCAACAACAGCACCTTCTCTCCTCTCCTCTTGCCTCTGGGGATACCTGGGTGCATGTGTGTCCTTCTTTCTGCAGTGTGGTCCTCATGCCCACTGAGTTAAGCCACATTCCTCAATATAGATGCTCTTTGACTCAGGATGGGGTTAGGTCCTGATAAAATCATCATAAACTAAAATATTGTAAGTTAGAAATGCACTTACTTCATCTAAGCTACCCAATGTCATAACAACTTCGTCTACCTTAAATGTGCTGAGAACACTTACATTAGCCTGCAATTGGGTATTGTGAGAGAACACCATGCTCCATTTGTTTACTCTAGGAAAATATCAAAACTGAAAATTTGAATTCTGGTTTCTACTGAGTGCATATTGCTTTCACAGAATCATAAATTTGAAAGTTCTTAAGTTGAACCATCATAAGTCAGAGAATGCACTCTTTTTTTTTTTTTTTTTTTTTTTTTGGTAAAAAATAAATGGTATCTTAATTCTCCATGCTGTTGCCTAGTGAGACCTTTCTGTGAAGTCTGAGAGAACACCACAGTTCTCATGACTGCAGGAAGAATTGCAACTGGGTCACAGGTAGGAGCAGGCAGGAATTTTTTAGAAGAGAAAGGAAGAGGGAAAAAGGGCCCTCTTAAGGGAGAAAGGGAAAGAGTGGATCCTCTCCGAGAGGAGAGGATCTGCATGCTCCCCTGCCCTCCAGATTTATTGGAGATCCGAGGGAAGTTTCCAGAGAGTCCCCTCGGGTCTACCTCTTGACTTTTGACTAACAGCAGTATTGCATCAGACTTCCAAGGCCCCGCTGTGCATGGTCTTACCCACAGGTACCCAAGTAGAACCCATGGTGGGGAGAGGTTACTATTATGCTAAAGATCCAAAGGCAACTCTGGATCACCTTGGCTCATGCATTGTTCTTACAGATTTCATGGTTGGTGGGCTTTGTTTCTAACTGTTCTGTATTCCAGAGTCCTGAAATCTTTGGTCTGTAAAAAAGTCACAAAGACCCCCTGCATTCCTCTTGTCAGCACAGAAGAGATTTGGGGCCTGTGTTACCATCCAGGGGTCTTGGGTTCATCGTCTCAGTTCAGCAAAGAATTGAAGAACAGGACTCGGAGATAGCAAGCAAATAGATTTTTGCAAAAGTGACAATAATAGACTTCTCAGAAGATAAGTGACCCTGGAGTAGGGAGTCCAGTGAGGAAGATTTGGCTTGTTCTGTTTATGGTCTGTGGAATTTCCTCCTTTGCTTTTCTCCTCCCTCTCCATACTCTCCTATTGTTTATTGGTGTCCCCTGTGTCCACCTGTCTATTTCAGTTTTCCTATTTGATCCCCTGCTTAGGAGCTTAAGTACAGAAGTGCATGTCTAATAGGGGGTCAGTGAGCACTTTTGTCAATAAGGAAGTTGATTTCACTGGAGGACCCTCTCCACGCTCATTGGTCTGGACCTGACCCTGACTTCCTTATTCACCATCTTGCTTTACTGCCTACACCTTTCTACATCTCCCTCACCTGCATTCCTCCCTGCAGACAACAGTTTGTTTGTTTTTTTCTCTTTTGCTGTGGGATGCAACACATCCAATTGACTGAACAGGACAGGGCCAGAGTGGTCATAGGTAAATTGTTTCACCATGCCCCAACCTACAGCTCTTGTCTGCTACTTATCACATATGATATCTGTATCTTAATCCCCATGACACTTTCACTGTCATTTGCTGACGTGCCTGAAGTGGCCACACATTTGAACCACTCCATGTGTGTGTTCCCAACTGAGGCCAACTAGGTGGAGATTTGCCTTCCTGTTTCAACTCTCATACTGTGAACACATGTCCTGTTGGCAGTCCATTTAGTGTCATTTTTCTTTTGCTTTTTTGTGGGTGATTTCACTGTTTAAAATGGTTCCTGAGTATAGTGCTGTCTAGTGTTCTTCAGTACAAGGAAGCTATGATTTGCCTTATGGAGAAAACTTATATTTTAAAGAAGTTTTTCAAGCATGGGAAGTTGGCTGGGAGTTCAATGTTAATGAATCAATCATGTATATTAAATAAGGTTTCTTTAAATAGAGGCTCACTTAAAACAAAGTCATATATTAATTAATTGACAAAAACTTTGTGATCAGAGGCTCCTATGTTTTCCTCAATAGCAGTGGTTTAGGATTTGCTAATTCAGTGTTTACGGCAACTTTATAGAGCACAGCTACTGTGAATAAGGAGGATTGACTGTATAATTTATTTTTCTTTGTTTGGTTTTCAATCATTGATTAAATAAACATTTATGGGCAGTAAATAAAGACATAAAAGTACACAGATGAACAAAATGTAGTCTTGACTTTGAAACAGAGACAACAGAAGTAATAAGGATATAATGTAGCAGGTAGCCGGGCGCGGTGGCCTGTAATCCCAGCACTTGGGAGGCTGAGACAGGAGGATCGAGAGTTCAAAGCCAGCCTCAGCAACTTAGGGAGGCACTAAGCAACTCAGTGAGACCCTGTCTCTAAATAAAATACAAAATAGGGCTGGGGATGGGCTCAGTGGTGGAGTGCCTCTGGGTTCAATCCCCAGTACCAAATAATAATAATAATAATAATAATAATAATAATAATAATAATAATAA
>JAJEJO010005362.1:288302-349955 GCA_020662805.1 Glaucomys volans | reverse complement strand
GTTGATCACCTGTATATCATCTTCTGTGAAGTGTCTGCTCAGTTCCTTAGCCCATTTTTTTGATTGGGTTCTTTGTGTTTTTGGTGTAAAGTTTTGTAAGTTCTTTATAAATTTTGGAGATCAGTGCTCTGTCTGAAGTTTGTGTGGAAAAGATTTTTTCCCACTCTGAAGGCTCTCTTTTCACATTATTGATTATTTCTTTTGCTGAGAAAAAAGCTTTTTAGTTTGAATCTGTCCTATTTATTGATGCTTCCTTTTATTTCTTGTGCTCTGGGGGTCATGTTGAGAAAGTCTAGTCCTAAGCCAATATGAAAAAGATTCAGGCCTACTATTTCTTCTATTTGGCGAAGAGTCTCAGGTCTAATTCCTAGATCCTTGATCCATTCTGAGTTGAGTTTTGTACAGGGTGACAGACAGGGATTTCATTTCATTTTTTTTTTTTTTTTTAACCGGGGACTGAACTCAGGGACCCTTGGCCACTGAGCCACATCCCCAGCCCTATTTTGTATTTTATTTAGAGACAGGGTCTCACTGAGTTGCTTAGGGCCTTGCTAAGTTGCTGAGGCTGGCTTTGAACTCACGATCCTCCTGACTCAGCCTCCCAAGTCACTGGGATTACAGGCGTGCGCCACCACGCCCAGCTAATTTCATTTTATTGCATATGGATTTCTAGTTTTGCCAGCACCATTTGTTGAGGAGGCTGTCTTTTCTCCATTGTATGTTTTTGGCACCTTTGTCAAGTATGAGATACCTGTACTTATGTGGGTCTGTCTCTGTGTCCTCTATTCTGTGACATTGGTCTGCCTGTCTATTTTGGTGCCAATACCATGCTGTTTTTTTAACTAGGTTTAACTATTCTTGAACCCTGGGGAATTCAGAGGTATCTGGCCAAGGGGATAAGAGTGGATAGTAAATGATGATTCTCCTGAAGAGTGATCATTGCTGCTTTCAGCTCCAGACTCCACAGGATATCCAAATCTGAGATGTCCTACAGGGGCAGACAGGACACCACTTTCAGAGCTGCTCCCTGGAAGGAGTGAGGCCAGCTCTGGATCCCCTGAATGAGCTAGAGAGCTCCTGGGAACCCACAAGCCTCATTATCTGGTGAGAGCTCCTCATTAAATACTGACTGATTTCAGAAGGAGAAATTGAACCTGGTGAAATACAGGGAATCAACAGATACTCCCAACGAGCCCTATCTTGGAATCAAGCATGCCCTTGACCAAGGAGTGGTCACTACTCACCTGTGATTCAGCTACTCCAGGCCCACAAGGAGGATCCTCCGCAGAACAGATGGGCAACGGGGGAGAGGCAGCAGCTTCCTCCAACCAAAGACCTTCCTTATTCTTGCTCCTATCGCTCTCCTCTTGCCTTTGTTGTCCTGCTTCCTCAGGTCCTACAGGAACTCTTTCTTCCTACTGTGACTGGGAAGGGGTAGAGGAGGTGTGGGAATCACCAAATTCGGAGTGAAAAAGGCCCAGACTTCATTTCTAGCCCTTCGTTTCTGTCAAATCACTTAGGAAAGAAAGGGGTATCATGCACATTTGAAGTAATTGTAGTACTCTGTATGGGCTTCCATAACAAAATAGACTGTGGTATTTTGTGGCTTAAACAACAGACTTTTATTATTTACAGTTCTGGAAGATGTGAGTCCAAGATCAAGGTCAAGACTATTTCCTGGTGAGGGCTCTCCTTGTGGCTTGCTGCAGCCTCCTTCCTATTTCCTAACAAGGCTGAAAGAGAGAGAGAAGGAGGGAGAGAGGAGGGAAGGGCAGTTTTTTTTTTTTTTTAATTTAGAATCAAGCTTTATATAATCATTTGGATATAAAAAGGACTAGGAAATACAAATAATGGCTACTAACCAATGTTTTAGGTCTTTCTGGACGTGTATTCTTAACAAATCCATGTCAACCATATCATTCTTTTTAAGGAATGCAGGTACTTACATGGTCCTGTGATGAAATCTTTTTTTTTTAAATTTATTTGATTTTGATTCATTGAACACAAATGGAGTACAGCTATTGTTTCTCTGGTTGTACACAAAGTAGAGTCACACCATCTGTGCATTCATACATGTACACAGGGCAATGATGTCTGTCACACATTCTGTTATTATTCTTACCCCCCACCCTGACCCCACCCCTCCCTTCCCTCTATGCTATCTATCCTTCCTCCATTCTTGCCACCCTTCCCCCCCACATTATGCATCATCATTCATTTATCAGAGAGACCATTTGGCCTTTGGATTTTTGGGATTGGCTGATCTCACTTAGCATAACAGTCTCCAACATCATCCATTTACCTGCAAATGCCATAATTTTATTCTTCTTTATGGCTAAGTAATATTCCTTTGTGTTTATATACCACAGTTTCTTTATCCATTCATCTATTGAAGGACATCTAGGTTGGTTCCACAATCTAGCTATTGTGAATTGGGCAGCTATGAACATTGATGTGGCTGCATCACTGTAGTAATCTGATTTTAAGTCCTTTGGGTATAGGCCAAGGAGTGGGATAGCTGGGTCAAATGGTGGATCCATTCCAAGTTTTCTAAGGAATCTCTGCACTGCTGTCCAGACTGGCTGCACCAACTTGAAATCCCACCAGCAATGTATGAGTGTAGAAAGGGCAGTTTTTGATGTCTCTTCTCATTAGGACACAAGTCCCATTGGATCAGAGCCCCACCCTTATGACCTCATTTAACCTTAAGTACCTCCTTGGAGGCTGCATTCACAAGTACGGTCACATTGGGCATTAAGACTTCACCGTGTGAATTTTCTGGGGGACCCATTTCAGGTCACAGCAGTGATCAATATAAAATCATAGTATTTTTTCTTCATGATTTGCATTTGAGGTTGAACCATATGAAAATGCTGGTAGTTGAACCATTTTGACCTTCAAAAACAGCAGTTTCCCTTGGTTTGATCTCACAGTCAGGACACTGTTTTCCTCTGGAGATGATTTTCCATGATAACAGTGGGGATCTGTTTCTTCAGAGACCACTGACTCATGCCCTGCCCTTTGCCCCTGACAGGGACCTGGGCACAAGCACAGGAAGGAGCAGGAAAGCATGTAGGTCCACGCACAAAGGTGCAGGGCAAGGCCCCAAGTGCCTGTGGAGTCTGTACTTGCACTCTAGGTATCCCTGTGTGCAAAGAAGCAGGACATTAAATAGGAAATAAAACACCCTGACAAGAAAAGAGACTGCCAGAAGGAAACAGGCCTTATCCAGATATTTGAATGTGGTGCCTGCCCCACATTTTCATTTGCCCTGGATCCCACTGTGGTGATGTCCAGGCCTGAATGTGAGGCAACCAGTTATTTCTCTCTCTTGCAACAATCTCATACTGCTATTCACCGTGCACTCAGGGGAAGGCTCTGGGATCAGGCATTCCGACTCAGAGGCTCAGGTTCTTTGCATCTTGAGGTTCTACCTTTCCCTAGGGATCTGGATTAGATGCCTTCAGCCCCCAGAGGAAAGAACAGTGCAGAGGATGTGTGAGTGGATTTTTCAGTCAGTCTGGAAAGGACACTCACCCACTTCCTTCATGTCCACAGAATGGAACTCAGCCACAGGGTCAGCTCTGTGTCTCAGGGAATGTGACATGGGCCGTGGATTGCAGACGGGCTCACTGCTCTGCCACCTCTTCCTACTAAAGTAGCCACCTGAGGTACTGCATGCAATCCTTCTTCTTTTTTTTCTTTTTTTTGGAACTAGGGATTGAACTCAGGGACACTTGGCCACTGAGTCACATCCCCAGCCCTATTTTGTATTTTATTTAGAGACAGGGTCTCACTGAGTTGCTTAGGGCCTCGCTAAGTTGCTGAGGCTGGCTTTGAACTCGCGATCCTCCTGACTCAGCCTCCCAAGTCACTTGGATTACAGGCGTGCGCCACCACGCCCAGCTGCAATCCTTCTTAAATACTCACCTCAGCTATTACTCTTACTTCTTACTTTGTTTATCTTCCTCCCATTAGAATATAATTCTGGTGTTAGGAAAGCCCTGTATGTCTTTCTCAGTGTTGCAATACCTGGAACCAGGATGGAGCGTAGAGACAAAAAGGGTATTTTTTGACTTGATGACTGACTGACTATGAATAGGTTCTGCAGCTCATAAGAACTTCACTCCTGCATCCCCCTTTCTTTGCTGCCCACACAGACTTGACATGAAGCAAACAATATAACTTTTGATTCTGTGTACGTCTTCACTAAGGATGACCTACTGTAGCTAGCATGGCCTGACTACTCCTCAAACCTGTTTTTGTTTTCAGAACCTGCTTCTGCTTTCCTGATCTGCAAGCCCTCCAATCTTCCCAGTCAACTCCCACCTCAATTCTAGTGACACCCTGCTACCTGCAGGGAATGAAGGGCAGCTGTTCATTCCTCAAATGATGGTGCCAATGATGCAATTCTTTAATGGTTGGAAGAGCAGCAGCAAGAAAGCAGCTTAAAATGCAGGAGAGGTGAATTCGTGCTTTGACTTTACAAAGGCTTGGACTTTCATGACTTATTGTTAAAGGACTGAACCTAGATATTTTTGTGTATCCTTAATATCCTAACTTTGAAAAAAATAATCCAGATCTAGCAATGTGAAATAGACTCTCTGAAAAGGTTAAAGCAAACCTGAGCCATTCAAAAAAAGAAAACACTACAAATCAAAGCATCTCATTGGATTGTACGAGTACGAGCAACCAACTATTCCACAGGAATAATAATAAAAAAAGAATGTGGTTTTAGGTTTTCAGCTGAAACATGTTTATTGATTGACATGAGGTTCAAGCCTAAGAATTCGTAGAAATGGGTCCATTTCAAATGCTCTGCTTGTGTCTCCTTAAAAATGATGTTTTTGATAATTTATGGGAATAGATAAAATTATAGTAACTGGGGCTAAGTATTCCTAACCAAAGGAAAAATGATAAAAATTGGTGCCTTTTTCCTGCAGCATTTCCCCATGGATGAAAGGTAAACTTACAAATAAAACACACACACACACACACACACGCATGCATGTGCACACACACATTTATATAGTTCTGGTGTCCTTAGGGCAACTATATGCCAAAGTATGTTCAGCTAATTCAACATCTAAGCTGTTCCCATACCCAGGGCTTTAGAAACAGTCTTGAGAGCAGAGTTTTTCCTCTTCCTTGTTCTAGTAGTGACAGAACCCATGATGGAAACCAGTGATATTTGGAGGGGCTTAGCTCAACAATGTTATGATTTGAGTCTAGGCTCATAGAAACAAATTTATGGACTGATTAATTCAAAATCCAAGTGGAGTGGGACAACTAAAAAATCAATTTTTCTCTCTCTTAGATCATGTATTGAATGTCCTCCTTCATCAATTGTGGGATATATTATCCTTGCTTTCCAAGATCCTCTTCATGCTAGTTGAGATTGTATAGAAGTTACAGATGTCCATGACTTGCTTTGGAGAAGAAAATGAATGGAACTTCTGGGTGGAAGCCCTTTGGTACTGGGCACAGGTCTCCTTTCACTTTGTTTCCATGGCAAACTTCATTGCATGGCATTACATGGAACTACAGGCAAATGCTCCCCTGGCCTGGATGCCTGATGAGTAGAACCTTTCTCTTCTCTTCCCCAACCTTGGTCTCTCTTGGATATAAAGTAGAATAGCGAGAGAAACTAGTATGGTTTACTCCTGGAATGTGAGTATTGTTTGTTATGACAGCCTGATCTAATCTGTTTGGACAGATACAGGAATTGTCACATGGCAGAGAAGCACAGTTATAATGAAAAAATAAAGTATGTGGCATTCTCCTGACAGTAAAGTGGCAGGCAATTAAGTTTCTGATATGGGAGATTCAAAAGAGGACTCATCTTAGTGCCAAAAACATTTGCTAAAATCCTTACCTGCCCTAACTCAGGGGGAAGTCATACCCAATGAACCTGATGAACCATGGACCTGCCAGATTTATAGCTCTAGAAGTCAACATCATAACCTTAATAGCAGCTTTGTTTGGTAAGGTGTTAGAAGATGAAAATGGACTTAGGAAAGAATTGACCAGTGTGCAGTCAGAAGTAAAAAGAAATATAGTGACCAAAAGCTTAGACCTGGGAGAGGGAACAATAAGATGGTTGATATTATAGTAATAGATTCAGAAAGACTTCCGGATTGAAATGTTTTGAGAAAAAAGATGAGAAGTGAAGTGTGGCAATATGTTTTGCACTTGGGTTAAAATCAGGGTAGGAGGTAAAGCAAAATCACTGCAGTCCTCCCAACACAAACTAGATAGACTCAGAGTCTCTGTGACTAAATTAGTGAGAAACCAAAGAAGTATAGATGCTGTTCAAGTCATGATGGTGTTATGTCCTGTTAAACCCATTGTACATGGAAAATGTCATAAGTGGAAAACGCATTTAATACACCTAACCTAAAACACCATCACAGTTCAGCTACCTGCTTTAAATGTGCTCAGAAAATTTACATTAGCTTACAGTTGGACAAAATCATTTAACATGCAACCTATTTTGTAATAAAGGGTTGAATATCTCAGGTAATATATTGAATATTGAACTGAACATGGAAAGCAGAATGGTTGAGTGGGGTGTGCTTTCACATCACCGCAAAGTCAAAAAGTTGTAAATTAAATCATAGCTAGGTGGGGGCTGTCTGTGTAGAAACTCTGGAGACCATCTCAAAAAGAATGTGGGAGCAGCTTCTGGAACAGTCTCCTCACTGGAATCGAGTGGACATGAACCTGGCTAAGCTTTTGCCAATGGTACCAGAGATTGCTCTAGGTGTCAGGTGACCCTGGAGCACTTAACCTTGTGGGCGGGGGGTGACTGCAGAATCGTTCATGTTCATCTCCTCCCTCCCTGTCCCCTGAGGAAGCTCATCCCCAGCATCCTCTTTGGATGTGATTGAGGAAGAAAGTGGAAGAAGAAAAGTCTTGCACTACAGCCAGGAAACCCAGAAACAAGAGGCTGTCAACCAGTGGAGTGTTCTTCTTGAGGAGAGGAGTCAAGGCAGGCTCATCCTTCACAGCTCAGGGGATTTCCCCTATGGACTGCACAGTCCATGCCAAGTTGCTCTGGACCAATGTTGGGGTATGTCCCATTCCTCCCCTTTCCAAAGGGTAGCATGTGCTGTTGAGTCATGCCCTTGCCATACCATTGTAGAATGACTCAATGGGGACAGCAAACAGTTATTCGATTTATGAACTTTTGGATCAAAACAAGCTGCATCCACACCTGCTGAAAACACTACCATGTATCATCGTGAGTTTGATGATGCGCCAAATGGGATGCCAAGTGTCTTTTGCAGATTAATAATATGTGGGAAGAAATGCAAACAAAGGAGTAGACCATGGTACACATTTGATAGGTAACATTCATGACTGATTCTTCTCTCTTCTCAGTCATGCCTCCATTCCTTGCGGTTAGGGGTGGCCTTGGGGTCTGCTTTGATTAATACAATGTAAGTTGAGGAAGTGTGTTGCTTCCCAGGGGATATACCTAAGAACTGGTGACCAATATCCCATACTCTCCCTCTCCACCATGGCACACCCTGAAGGTGAATGGAGGTAGTAATGGAACCTGAGTATACCCGAGGGACATCAGTGATGTCAGCAGATACGTCCTGTGTGACAAATATTTGTTGTTGTAAGCTATTTGGATTTTGCAGTTTTTTGGTAGCATAGCCTTGCCTAATACACCACTTCATACAATATGACATCATAATCACTTGTCAAAGCAATGTACTACATTCCCAGGAATTTATCTTAAAATGAGGAATGTTAGAAACAGTATTTACTTCTGTAGGACTTTGCAGTCTCTGATTTTCATTTGGTATTGACTCCATATGATTTTAGCTTTCAGTTGAATCTTTCACTATCTATTCCATCCTGTGGATTACCATGTAGGTAAAAGCCTTGAGAGGGTTTTGCAATGTGCTTATCAAAAACTTCAATATATAAAGATATAAGCATCATCTTCATAAGAAAAAAGAAATCAGGGGAATTGAATTTCCAAGAAAATTGTAAGTACTTTCCTATAGAGAATCTTTCAAAATAGACAAAGCAACAAAACCAATATTTGAAAATGACATTCATAGAGTTGAGATGGAAATTTCCTCCACTGTAGCTCACAGAGTTTTCTGCACATAGGACTAGTTGGCATACGGGTCGTGCTCTAAGTATTGCTTTGTGTATAACTTCCCTACAGGGCTCTGGGCTATTCAAGGCAGGGAAGTACACTTATTCTTCCATGTGTCCCCATTACCTGGCATATTCTTTGCACATCATAGACTCCAATACTGCAACCAGAATTTACATTGTTATCTGACTTGCTTCTTATCACAGCAACCTCACCCATCTTGCCATTTCTCCTTCCCCTTGTTCTGTGTGAATTAATCAGTTAGCCACACAATTGTCCCATCTACCTCCACCCCTAAAGAACACTGTGGGTTCTTGTTCCCCAGTATCACCATCCTTGATCAGGTCCTTTTATCCCTTCATGATCAATATGGAAACCAAGGATCTAAGAGGTTGGGGCACTTGTCCAGATTTATGTCATCATAAAACCATAGAGCCAAGATTCTCACTCAAGACTCTCTTACTTTAAAATTTTCATCATTTATTGTATTCATTTATGATTCAACACTACAGAATGAATGATTGAGGTAGACATAAAATATAGTTCAGTATATAGGAAAGCATGAAAAGGGCAGGTAGCAATTCCTATATGTAAAGACTTAAGAGGGAAGTTCTTTGGTTGAACTTAAATGAACTTAGTGAGCACTCCCATTAACATAAAATCACCTCACAATTTGACATCACTGTTAATGGGGGGGTGTCATTGTGCAGGAAGAAGTAAAAGATCACTGCTTGAGTATAGCTCTGTCCTCGTGACATCACCAGGTTCCATCCTGGCTTCTCTGTCCTAGCAGGGCATGCTTCCCTCAAGAGATAGATCTTTTTAGGCAAGCAGGATGCCCTCCATCAAGGCATGTGGACATACAAATGTTTAAATTACGGCATGTAGGTCACTTACAAAAAGAGGACAACTATTTCTGGTAACATTTAATATTTATTGTGGTGAGTCAAGGCTAATGCAAGGTGAACCCTTCCCTTTACCATCATCTGTGTGGCTGCATTAGCTCATCCATGTATTAAAAATGGGCCTCTGGACAGTGGGCAATTTGGTAAATTGCTTGTGTATAATACCAGAGAAGAAAGTATAGTTTCCACTAACACTAATGCCACCTCAACTTCCCATGAATGAATGGTTTGTATTTTATTGTAAAATATCAGTCATATGTTCAACAAAATATTAATGGAAAAAATCCAACAATCTATTAAGTTTCATTATATTTAATTAAGTTGATGGATAGTGTTATGGTTTTGAGGTGAGGTGTCCCCCAAAGCTCATGTATGAGATAATGCAAGAAGGTTTAGAGAAGAAAGGATTGAGTTATAAGAGCCTTAGCCCAATCAGTGAACTAATCCCACGATAGGGATTAACTGAGTGGTAACTGAAGGCTGATAGGGCATGACTGGAAGAGGTGGGATGTTGGGGTGTGACTTTGGAGGATATATTTTGTATTGGTGAGTAGAGTTCTCTCTTGATGCTTCCTGATCATCATGTGAGCTGCATCCCTCTGCCACACTCTTCCTACCTCCACCCTGAAAAGCACTGTGGGCTCTTGACCTCAGTATCATCATCCATGATCAAAAGAGTGAGGAGCAGCCCCATGAGGCCTTCCAGTCCACGGGTGTCCAGAGCAAGGCCTTCTAGAAAGCAACAGCTCCTCCTTGTCTATTGAAAGTCTTGTAGGGATGACAATGACAATAATGATGATATGATGATACAAAGAGAAAGAGGAAGTAGTATATTCATCTCAAGTCATTTCTGGAAAGAAATTACCAGAAGAATTTGTTTTCATCTTTTTAGCAAAGATTAAATAAACAATTATAGTAATTTCTGTATCATGTCCTTAGGTTTCTTTAAAATAAAGAGAAATGCACCCAGATTTTCTCCAGCTAGAGGGAAGAGAGGGTTGGAGTGAATTATGGAGGCTATAGGTTATTAAGGCATGGATGAGGTTAAGGATGCTTTGTGTCTATATGTACTCCCAAACACAACTGCGTGGAAGAAATTCCATTTGAAAATTGTCCTATCCAGGAAACTGGAACTGGATGTGCCATTCAATTTTGGGACAATGTCCAGTTGGATGCAATTTTGTATGCAGGTCAATATTCTCTTTCTTATCTTTTAGTGATTCATTCACATCCATTGCTACTGATTCCTAAATGTTTATCAATATCCTAATCCAGGTCTTCTCTGCTTCATTCTTGATTTTAATTAACAGAAAACCTGGTTATTTTATATTTTTAAGCCAAATGAGCAGCATATGTTACAGCATATATTGTACTCCAAGGTATATTACACCTTAGTGTTGATTTCATAAACTGCCCAGGGAAGCTTAGTTGGCCAATATGAGAATTTCATGTCCAAATGCACGTGTCTGTCTTGTTAGGGATATCTCCTGCCAATCTCCCTCCAATTCTAGAGCATGCTATATATTCCTTCACTGGTTAAGTTTTTCTTGCTCTTTCATCTACCTATGAGCCCCTTCATTTTTCTTAGAATATAATTATTCCAAAATCCTACCAAGAACTCTCCATCCCCTCAGAATTCCTCTACTCTCAGAGGACCTATGGTCCACATTTAATAACTTCATGCTGTCATACTTTGATCCCCTTTGTGTTTAGTTTTATGTATTCGCTTCTTAATTGGGATGCACATTAACATAATAAGGAAAAAATTAAAATACATGGTCGTCTGAGTCAACCTCTAGACCAACAAAATCAGATTCTCTACAGGTGGGGTCAAGGCAATGATACTTAAGAAAAACAATAATAATGACAACAAAATATCAAAACCTCTCTGAGTATTTCTAATGTGTCCAGGATTGAGTTAGTTCCATTTCATTGTTAACAGACAAAATGTCAACACCAATGTATCCCATTCAACTTTGAACAAAGACAATCTAATCTACTGCTTCTTAAAAAGTCCTTACAACCTAGTCTATAATGAAAGCCATATATTTCAAGGCAGAATAAGCACATGTGCTAGGATCTGTTACTATCCCTGGGATGAATATAATATAAAATAAGGTCCTCCTATGTCAGGTGAG
This sequence comes from Glaucomys volans, assembly GCA_020662805.1. Classification (NCBI taxonomy): domain Eukaryota; kingdom Metazoa; phylum Chordata; class Mammalia; order Rodentia; family Sciuridae; genus Glaucomys; species Glaucomys volans. The sequence goes on along the minus strand of JAJEJO010005362.1, from coordinate 338,793 downwards.
GATCTTTTCAATTGCGTCCAACTAGACCACCAAACTGTAGGTTTGGGTATTAGAAGTGTGCATCATATTGTGGATGGCTTGAACCAATAGTCTCAGGATCATAAAAGTGAGAAAATAGGATATCTGAGCACAGGAATGAGTTAGAATGGATTGTGTTTGGGTCAGGCATGAGATCTGAAGTTGCACAATCAGCTCAAGGTAGGAAGGAAAGATGGGTTGTGAAGACCAGTGTAAGATTCCCACTTAACTTGAGCTTCAGTAGAGGCCATAGCAAGTGGGCAATGAGACCTAAGCAACCTACTCATGTAGGGTCAAAGAAGGGACAACTGTAGAAGCTCTGATTCCCACCTCCCATTGAAGGACTGGCTTTGAGACTGGGTTGTTAGATCAAATACAAATTGGCCAGTTAAACTTGAATGTCAGATCCAAACAATCCTTTTTAACTATAAGTATGTCCTCAATAGTGCATAAAATCTGCTGCCAGGAGTGGGGAGCCAGTGGAATGGAAAGAACTATTCAGCTAGCTCATTTCTGATGGACAACTCCTTCTTTCAGAGAGTCCCCTTCCTCTTCTAGCATGTCCCACGTCCAGCTGGCTGTACTGCCACCAGTTGCCTCCCATTAAATTAATTCAAATATTATAGGAATGTTGGTAATAACAGATGGGCTCTGACACTCTGATGTGGGAGTCGAGATTCAGCTTTCCAGTAAGAGGAAGTAAAAAAACTGAGCTTAAATCAGATCTGGTTGCATTTCTAAAATTTACTTAAGCAAATTTTTATAATTCTGGGGGGAAACCATTAATTTTTGTCTTGAATTTCCCATGCACAAATATGAGGGAATTACTTGAAATGATGTACTTTACATTTCTAATAGGAGTTTAGACTTTTTACACCTGAGGCCTCTTTTTAATCCATAGCAATGGACAGAAATAACTTTAAAATTTCTATTGATTTAGCACTAAACTTGCCATCTACTAATCAAAACTCTTGGGAGTCTAACCTTCTTCAGTTATTTATGGATAAATCCCTGACTCCCTGAGAAATGTTGGTACAAGGAACAGTGAAAGGTATAAGGTACCATAAAATATGAAAGCTTCTCAGGCTGATGGGACACATTAAAGAGACCCAGGAGTCCTATTGTCATAGATAGAACACAATTAATTAATGAAATATGCAAGTTCATTGGACTTAGAAAAGAGAAAGTCAGAACAAAATAATTAAAACTCAGGCTACTGCTTTGAAAATGGGTGCCTTTATCTTCCTTTTCTGGCAAGAACTACAGGTAAGTTGATAAATCCCTGGGACATGAAAAAATCATTTTGTTATATGAGAAAGCAGCTAATAGAGACAGAGATTAAGCAAATGCATAATTAGAATAGTCATCATTATGACACCACCCAGGGCAAGGATTAGTAAGTGATGTTAAAGCCATTATACATATCATTCATGGGTACATGCAGAGTACTAAATTAATCCCACATAAACTAGTTTTTAGGGGTAAAGGGAAGAAAATGTAACCGTACATAGAGGGGTAAATGGTCCTGACCCTAATTTAACTGTTGGTCTCCTGCCACTAACAACTGTTGGTCAACCAGGTGTCTTGCCTCCTGATGTGCGGCAACGTAAAGCTTACGCATTGCAGAGAATCAATGCTGGCCAGCAGCATTTAGAGCAAACCTACCAGGCTTTCAGTTCTGCTGCCAGTTGGTAGGAACTTCAGGAGTTGGAGGATGAAACAGAAAGAATAAAGGACGTAACCACACAAATCCATGAGGCTGAATATTTTCCTCAGGACAACCAGCCTCTGGATTCTTTTTTTCACACAGTTGGTATCATGAAGAGAGAAAAGGGAGGGGCAGGAGGTGAATTGTGCCAAATTAAAAGAGGTGGAAGGGCCATTCCCACCAAATTCATTCCATGATTGTGGATTTGGATCCTGATTTGGCCAAAACCATTGTAGAGGGTACTTTTCAGACAATTGAGGAGATTTGTTACTGTATAGGGTAAATTTTTTTAATGTAAAAGATGTACATCAGTGGCTTTAAAATATTTTCAATCTGACTTCATTTTGGTAAAACTGTAATGATGTTTGTGTGTGTATGTGTAAAGAAATGGATCTGCAGGTGTGGCCACTGTCTGGGAGTGATGTCATCTCTGGGTGCTAGAATGCATCATAGTTTTCTTAGTTTTATTAATCTCGTTCTTCTAACTTTGCATGAGCATCACGCAGCTTTTACAATGATAAAAACTTATTTTAATTAAAAAGTTTAAAAAATATTCTTAATAAAGGTGTGTATCCATGATTTTTAAAAAAATTTATTATTAGACTTTTGCTTTCCAGAATTTTGCCTTAGGTTTTGAGTTGAATTCATTCTCCTCAGTTTCTGAATGGCTCAAAAAACATGTTTCCCTTCCTTTTGATTTCACAGTTTTTCAGCCTAGCCCAGAAGAAATCCTTTCTAAATCTCTGGAGAAAACTCCATTTTCATTGAACTTTTGATCCCACCAGAAGTAATATTTGTAAAGAGAAATCTGTGGCTTCTTTTTACAAATTCAGTCTGATGTTAGATCAAAGGAATTCAGATAAACATCAGGGCAATAAGTTTCAAGTTCAAGATAAATTTCTAATTTAAACTTCTAAAGAAGTTTTTGAAGCTTTTACATAACAAAAGCTTCAGGAAATAGAATGAAAGATAACTTTAATAGTAACTGCAATGACATTTGTAGGAATATCCTAAACTTTAGTGAGGTTTATTAACATGTTTAATGATGACTGGAAACTGAGTCAAGGAAAACTGAATGGATTCAGAAATGTATGGATGAGTTGGAGTGCTAAGATTTATGTAAAAATATTCTGGGGAGGTAATTTTTTCCTTAGTGCTTGTGTAGTCAATAGTTTTTTTTTTTTTCCAACAGTACCTAGTACAATGCATTTCAAGGAGGATATACCCAATGCATATTCAATGAATTTCCTCCAACTGAACAAAGAGAATTTTCCATACTGCTTATTAAAGCTGCTTCTACTGAACTGTTTGAAAATCAAAAAAATGTAGTCAGGCAATGTTCATATCTGAAAACTGTTACAACTACTTTTACATTTTTATGAACTTATTCACAATATTAGGTATTTCTTTTAGAATCATGTAGATTGTGGTAAATGTAACTGTTCAGATAACTAAATCTTGTAATATAAATTATTATCAGTCTATAAATCGACAATCCTTTGTACAAAATTTTTGCAGCCTGATATATTTGGAAGTTTAAAAATTTTGGAATTAATTTACAGGGTGCATATAACCTCTATACTCCAGCATTGTTTAAGAGGATACCACACAATCAGGTGCTTTGATATTCTGCAGTACGGTATGTCACTATCCAAATTGGACAAACAAAGACTAAGACCAAATTTCCTTTAGCTCAGATCAGATTTGGCTGGCTGATGACTTGGGGTGCCTAATTTAAAAACATCTTAGGTTTTTAGAGCCTTGAGGATTTCATAATTGCACATAGGTATTAGAACAGGGGACTACTAGTCAATAATCTGTTAGAAGGCAAAATTGAATCCCTTCTTTTTGAGCTGAAAGACATAGAATCATCATTTTAATGCTTAGACAAAATTGTTTTAGGATATTGCTTTAAGAATAAACAGACTTTTTTGCACTTGATTTTTTTGTGTATTATTGCTTGAGAAAGAGAGAGAAGAGGATCAGTGAGGATTCTGACCAAAGAATTCAAGAGAGCTCAGTAAATGCTGTTGGTAGCACTGAGTGCACCTCCACAGCTTCAGTCTCCTTTGTCATGTCACACACCACTCGAGAGCAGATGCTGAGCTGACCTCTCTCTAACTGACCAATATGCCTTTAATGTTCTCACTGCATTTGAGGAGTCAATTGCCTATTTCATGAGTAAGTGGAAATTTACAGCATTATTAGAGTAATTAAGATAAAACACTTCCTCAGACAATGAATGGTTGCTAATGTCTTTGAAGAATAGAGTGACATTCAAAGGATCTACTGTACAGATGTTTATGTTTTAAGTAAATGCCCATCCTATTGGTTATGATCTCTATTGGGTATAAAAGCTTTGCCATGTGAGACAAATTGTTTCACTTGCTGGAACCCAACATACAGTCACATTCACATTACCACTTTGAAAGGGAATTAAAGGTGATGTCATATAACTCCCTGATAACTGGAAATATAAAAGGAACTTCTCACCCAAGTGCAGTCTATGCATAAAGTTAACTCTACATATTTCACAAATTTCAGCTTTTGTCTCAATACAATAGAAAAAAAGAGCAAAGTGAAAAGAAATCTTGAAATCAGACGAAGAATGACTAAAGAGATAAACTTAACAGAGATAGGTAAATTGGGGAAGAGGAAAGGACATCTTCCCACCAGGGCGGCAGATGAAGGAGGGGCATATATCCTTCTCGTCCAAAGCACCCCAGTGAGGTGAAAGCTTGCGTAGGGAGTTGACATGGGGAACATGGGAAGCTCAGCCTGTGGGTGTTTCCAAGGTCCAGATGCCCTCCGGGGAGAAGATATCCTGGGTTCTGCAGAGACAGAGACACGCCAGGGGAAGCCAACAGTAGGATTTAGCTCCGGCATCTGGCAGGTGATCTGCCTATGTTTAATCAGGAGGTCAGGGCAGAAGTTGGCCTCAAACATAAATACACTCCTTTTCGTGCAATGTCCTGTATTTCTTACCTTGTAGCTTCTAAGGTAGGAGAGGAACAGCAGTGAGGAAACTCTATTAAATATAAATATTCCTTGGTAAAAAAAAGAATTTGTGATTCAACACAATAAATTTAAAATGAAGCTTGGGAATCCTGTGATAGGCAGCATAATGTCCACCCAAGGACTGTCATGTCCCGATCTCTGAAATCAGTAATTGTGTGACCTCTGTGATGAGGCGGGTAAGGTCAGCAACTTTGTTTCTCGCATTTTAACAAAGACATATTGGGTCACACAACAGCACTCTTATAGATGTGGACTCTTTCATTTCTTTATATTTCGAATTCTCTTTTTCTAGAAGAGAAAGTAATATTCAAAGGAATCGTGAAGTTGTCTTAAATATCGACTCCTTTCTTCAAGGAGCTTAAACATACACAGTTTAAAGACAAACAAAGAAACCAGCAGAAAGTGTAAGGGAACAGCAATCCACACCTCCAGTATGACTTCAAGCAGGGAGGGATGAGCAAGCTGACAAGGATAAAGGTGGTCCTCCGCTTAGCTCTTCACTGGTGCAGAACTTGGGGGTTTCTGAGCCCCTAGAGTCTCTCCATTACAGGTCTGTGCCAGAACTCTATGGAATCAGCCTCAAAGATTCAGGATTAGAGCTGTTTTCCACAATCTGGTGTGAAATATTTTGCTGTATTTAGCTGACAACACATTTTCATGAGTTTGGTTCTTCATTGTCTGTATGGAATAGCTCCTCCAGAGTCATAATCCCTAACAGCATGATACAGGAAGGGCCTCAAGTCACACTAACTTAGGCTTTAAAATGGTGTCACTATCACAGAGTCAGAACTTTACGTGTTTCAAATGTACTATTTCAGGATTTTTATTCTTGCCAGAGTCCTGTGTGATATGATCACAGACTCAAACTTTAAATTAAGATGCTGTCATTTCTTAAAAATGGACATGTTAAGAAGGAAAGAGCATGAGAATCAGAGAGAGCAAGAGAAAGACTGAGAAAACACCGGATGCATGGAATACTCAGGTGACCTTCCCCTCCTTACCTGCTCAGCACATTTCTGAAGTGACCCATGCCCTCCTAGAACACATTGGCGGAAGGTGTCTGACAATTGAATGTAATGATAAGGGTCTTTGTCCAAGAACTTCCTTTCCCATGGTTGAGAGGGGGTGTTGATTTCCTCAACATTTCCCTTCCTTTATCTGTGTGCTTTGTGCCTGGGGTAGCTTTGGAGAGAAGTATCTTTTGGGAGGGGTTATGGACTCTGACAAGCAGAGGATGAATGGATACTTCATTAGATTTGTGGGGAGTTTTCTCATATATGTTCAAACAAGGTGATTCTCAGTGATGTGATGTCCAGGGTACTCACCACTTTTACAAATGCTGACCTGTTGTCTAGGGCCACCACTGTGCATAGCTTGACATCCTTGATGTATCAAATTTACATGAATCCAAACAGGACATAGGGCTCAGCTTCTCCAGGAGAGAGCATCCATAAAGAGACACCAAATATCTAGAATACCAAACCCTGCAGGTGGCAAAATCAAATCAAGCATCAGTCTACTGGGCCACACCCAATTTACAGAGCATTCTGGAAGGCACGGAGAGTGAGGGACTTGCAGAGACCATCTATAGGAACCTATGAGAATATGGCTGGTTCTAAGAGAGAGATCTGCCCCTAGCTACATTTTGTTTAGGTTTTTGTCATTGTTATTACTATTTTTAATGAGAAAAGTAAAAACCAATATCAAAATTCTACTATAGAATATAAATGACTATACCATTATTTAAGATTGTGGAAATGGCATACAATTCTCACTTCGTAATATGGATCTGTCTACCATTCTCAATGATTCCTTTGATTGCCTTGTGGATTGGGTGGGTTGGATGGGCTCCACTAACTTTGACAATTAACTTTCTGTTATCCCAAAGTCTTTCCTGAAGCCTTGTCTGTGGTCAGACAAGTTGCAGGGCAATTCATAACAAGTGCTGTCTGAAATGATATTTTAAAATCATGAAATAATTCTTAAAATCTTCCAAAACAAAGACTGTCAAGGGAAAGAACATTTCCCCCAGTATTTGTACTTGGTTCAATAAACATTTGTTGTGCCCTTACCATATGGACATGCAGAGGAGAAGAACAGAGAATGTGAATGAGAGACATTCATTGCCCAGGAAGACCTAAGGTTGTTTTCCTGTAGAGCACCCACACAGAAGTTCCCAAGCAAGAAGAGGCAGAATTGAGTTAGACGTTTCCTATATCATCAAAAAACAAAATGCAGAGAAAGTGATTACTATGAGAGTTGTAGTCATAAATACAGGCCTCCACAGTGTTACTTCATATACCTAGCAGTACAGTACATTTTTCAGTTAAAAATATGTTTTCGGGAGAATTTTCAAAGTATTAGGGTGCTATAATAAAAATTGACATGATTATGGTGACTCTAGATCCAGGTGCCAACAACAGCAACATTGGACTTAAGCAGCAGCTTAAGAATGGATTGTTTCTTGGACAGTTATTCCTCTCATAATCAGAGCAAACACAACGGCAACATCTGTAGCGGTGAAAGTGTTCAGCCAATTCCAAGGTGAGAGTTTGGAAGAACAGAGATCGTTGCTTCCTTTGAAGTGAAAGCTCTGAGGTTCTGATGTTCCATCTACATTCTCCTGTAGTTGGTGCATCATTTTAGCATAATGTGTCTTTTCCTTCATTCTTTATTCTTCCCATACGTGTCTGTTGGAAACTTGGTAAGAAAAGGCAATTTCTTTGTACATATGAAATGACATAAAGAAAATTGAATGACATTGGTTTCCTGGGCTTCAGAGGTCTAGACTATGATTCCTGCCAGTTGGTGGTAAATTTAGAGCATAGAGCCATTAAACCTCAAAAGGCCTTCCATTAGAGTTCTGTATTCTTGGTCTCTTTGCAACCCTGGAACCACATCTTCATCCCTTTCAAACTCCCTGAACTCATCTTATGAACCACATTATGAAACACTTCTTATCCTTCATAAACAAGTTATCCCTTTTAATAATAAGAAGAATGAGAGCACTAAACTCCAGAACCCCCAAGTCACAGTTCCTTTGCCAACACATATCACATAATCATGGCTCTCCTCAGGGAAGAGCCAAGATGGTGCCAGGCTGTGCCTGCAGGGGAGCCATGTTCCACTTACAATAATTGCTGGAAGGTTTTTCTGCAAATGGGAGATCCCAAGACCTGTATCTACACTTTTAAGGACCTCCTTAGGTCCCTGACATGGATGTGGCTCAGAAATGCCAACTGTAAAGAAAATCACTAAGAAAATAACAACTGAAAAGAGATGGCAATCTTGAGATGGCAGTTCTCTGGAAGTTGACTTGGCCTAGTCTTGGCTAGATCACACAAAATTTAGTCTTTAGATATACAACTTGGAAATTTTTTGTAAATTTCTGTTCTACAATACAATATATATATATGTGTATATATATATGTATATATATATATATATATATATATATATATATAATAGAATGTGTGCTTAGGAAGGAAAAATAAAGTGAAGTTTTTTTTCTGTCATTATATAGGATGGCTAGCAGTCATTGAAACCTTTCCATTTCAATTCCCTTCATCCATTTTTCACAAAGAATCCTAGCTCACAGGTACTCTGTCTATTTAAAGTCTCCCCAAGAAAATGCTGGTTGTCCCACAGCCTACAATTATAGTTTTCAGCCTAGAAAGTATATTATAGTTTAAATATCAATATTTCCCTTCTTTCCTGTTGAGTAAGGAGCAATAACCTCAGAATAAGTGAGAAAGTAGGCATAAGCAGGGCGGCAAAGCAGCGGGCAGCAGCCGCACAGAGGCTGCAGATTGGAAGGAACAATGTGTTTTCATCCCCTGTCATTACAATGTGGTTTTAGAGCCCACACCATGTTTCTGATGAGAAAATCAAAGTGTAACAGAGTTGCAGTCATACTGCTACTCTCCTAATACTGATCTGAATATGACAGAGTGCTGAGGAAGATTAACCCAAGAGGCATGGGGACCCCCGACCATGATGTTGGAAGCCCCAAAATATAGTGTTCAGAGGTCCTTTGCATGAACTTGGATATCAAAACAAGCTTCTGACACAGACTACAGAGCTCAGACATAAATCTCTGAAACTATTGGAATACACATTTATCAAAAGAAGAAATACAAATAATCAGTAAATATTTGAAAAAGTGGTCCATTTCCTCAGTCATCAAGGAAATGCAAATTAAAACTACAATTAGATAACCATCTCACTCCAGTTAGAATGGCCATTATCAAACGAAACAAAACAGAACAAATATTGGTGAAGATGTGGGAAGAAAAGAACTCGCACATACCATTGGTGGGAATATGCAGTCTTCCTGAAGAACGGTATAGCAGTTTCTCAAAAAACTAAAACTATATCTATCATATGATCCAGCTATACCACTACTCTTAGGTATATATCAAAGGAAATGAGATCAGCATCAAAAGAGACACCTTCATCCTCATGTTAGCTGAGATACAAAATCAACCTAGGTGCCCATTAGTGAATGAGCAATGAAAATGTGGTGTATATACAAAATGGAATATTATTCAGGCATAAAGGCAATGAAACCTTGTCACATGGCAAAATGGATGGAATTAGACACAGAAAGGCAAGCACTGCATGATCTCTCTCATATACAGAAGTCAAAAAAATTTTGCTGACCTGATTGTAGAATAGCAGTTACTAGAGGTTATTAACGGGTTATTAACGGGATTGTGGGTAGGATAAAGGGAGTCTGGATTTGGTCAGTACACACTGATTTATGCGTTGAAATATCACACTGAACCCCATCAATATGTGCAACTAACACATGTTAATCAAAAATTAAATTAAAATTATATACGAATTATATACATGATGTATATATACATATATATTGCAATTATATATAAATTATACATAAATTATGTATATATATGTATATTGAATCATATATAAACTATGTAAATATAATATATACACATATATATTTTGCTAAGAGAGTTGGCCCATTGCTGGTTGCCTAGGAAAGGAAGCAGTAGAGTGGGATGAATCTTAGGCTCAGAGATCAAATGGCCAATATTTTCCACCACCTGTGACTGGGAAGGACAAAAATATAACTTGCATTCTAACAGTCAAGATAAACAGCTCTGACCTTGACTGGAGTGTGGAGGTAATGGGAAAACAGCAGCACACACACAGCAACACACACAGAGAGGCTGTTAAAACCTTCATCCCTCAGCCATTTGGCACTCAGTCAAAATACCAGCCTAGACTATGTCCCTAAAACATAGATCATCTCTCTGTGCAGACCACCCCAATTAAATGTGTTCTAACAGTCATAGATTTCTGTTTGGAACATGAAGTATATAGTTCCCTAAACAAAAATGGGTTGTGATAGGGTTATGTTCGTGGGATTTCTTCCTCTTTTTGCTGAGTGTTGGTATACTCTATAGACTGTGGACCAGTCCCTTACCAACAACTGCAGTGCCTCTTGGCTGTTTCTCCATGGAGGACTTTACCCTCATATGAGGAGAGTACTTGGTATTCTTCCTTCATTCTGAAGAATCAAAGGTGGGTGTATGTAATGCACCTTGGTAAAAAAAAAAATGCTACTCTCACTAATGAATACATACTTGCTGATGTGAATTTAGGTATTACTATGTATTATATATTATCATTTGTGAGTACTTTACATGTACTATGAAATTTTGATATCTTTTTAAAATTCTGTGAATTGGGTGCTGTCTCATCCCGTTCAGGAGACAGCTATAATAAGGTACTACAGACTGGGTGGGTTGTAAACAACATCAATCTATTTCTCACGGTTATGGAGGCTGGATGTCTGAGATCCTGTGGTTGCAGGTTGGTTTCTGGTCAGGGCCTCTTCTGAGCTGCAGATGGACAACTTCTCATTGCATCCTCACAAAATGGAGAGCAGAGGGGAGGAAAGCAAGCTCTCTCATAAGAACTGACCAGAACTCTTTCAGTCCATAGCACAACTCAAAATCTTACCAGCTGCTGCTGCCCTATGTTGAAAGTGGAGATGTCCGTATATGTATTGAGAATAAATTGAAGGGAAAACTAAAGCTAAATGGTTACATCTTCTCCCACCTTTTGTGCCTTAATTGAGGCACAAAAAGGAAACAACAGCATGAGCACAAGAGGGCAGATGGCAGGTCAACTGGTCAGGTGGGTGAAAGACTAGAGGCCAGAGGCCAGTTTGCTAACCTAGCTACCTAGATAAAAGAGAGGAAGAGGCACCATATTCAACATGCACATAACAATCAGACATGCCACTGGCTGGCCCAGATGACCCAAATGAATTAAAGACTATTTCCTGGCAGTGGGAGACATGGGCTCACATAGAGGAGAAGGTGGAAAGAGGGTACACAGAAGAAAAGGAACATTTTCCCCTGAATATCCAATAAATGATTTGCAGTTCAGACTTTTCTTCTGGATTCTATTTCCATGTGTCCACAGCCGGTGTTATTAGAAATATAGCCTCCACCCACTCCCACTAATCCTCAGTAAAGGAGTAATTTAATTGGATGTGAGTGCATTTGTCTTCTGCATGTAAAAGGGAAAGCCGCTGACTGATGTTTGCCTTCTCTTGCAACTCAGGAAAGAGCAAAACACTAATTTCCATAAAAAGCCAGGATTCACTGTAGTATCTCAAAGTCAAGGTCATGCTAACAGAAGGAGAATTCCCATCTCATTTGAGAATAGTCTTTGTGAGACAAAGCGTGCCTTGATAGCTTCATAGGTTACACTTTGTCTTCAGTAGCTATAGTTCCTTCAATAACTATGTGGGGTCCCATAAAGTACTAGAGTGCCAGAGGCTCCCACCAGTCAGAAAGTGCAGGTGCTGGAAATGAAGGTACCAAGGGGAAATTGTAGTCTCCAGCTGAAGCCTAAGGAAAATTTGAGTTTTCTAGAAGATAGTTAAAGTGGGAGTGGAACATCTCTTTTCTAGGGATTTTCCTAAGAAGGTGGTGAGGGACAAACCTGGAGACTTTCGTGAACCTTCAGTAAAGAATTTTTTTATACTACAATTTTCATCTGAGTTGTATTGGAGGGCACTTAGGGAAAGAATATCAGCCAGCCCATAACTTCCCATCCTCCTGGCAGCAGGGCACTGCTGGGGACAAGTCTCGAGAGGTTATAGCCTTGATCCATCCTGTACTCCATGACTCCAGCCAAGATCTTTCCCTTGGACGTGGATGTCCTTCAGCATTTCAAACTCAACAGCTCCTAAACCTAACCGGTGTTCTCCCAATGCTCTCTTCCATCATCCCAAATCAGCACTTTCCATAGTGTTCTTCTGCTCAGTTACTAGAAACCTCATACTTTCAATAGCTCTGAATAAAAATCTTGGAGTGATCTTTGACTCCTCTTCTATGCTGCTTGTACTCTACATCTAATCCATCAGAAAGTCCTGCCAAATCTGCCTTCAAAATATATTCAGACACCACCACCTTCAATATTCCCACTGTGGTACAAGTTGTTATCACTTGGGAGAATTATTCTAATCCAAAGTGATTCCCTGCTTCCTCACTTCAGTCTCTATTCAACAAAGAAGCTGCAGACACTGGCTGAAAAGGAAATCAAGCTCATCCTCATGCTCAAAACTTTCCATAGCAGTCAGGTTAAGTTAAGTCTACTACATTAATAAGCAAATCCTGAGGTCTCTGGCATATTCAGCAAAATTGGTGATTCACCAGTAGCTTTCTGTAGACCAGTGACATTTCAGCAGGGCTCCCTTCTCATGGTGACTCAAAGATACAAGCTGCTTTTCCTTCTATAGTCATGCCTTTTGGAACATGCAGCTTCTGTGTAGCAACACCAGTGGAAGAACAACCATTAAGAACTCATGCTCCAGGAGATCCAAGATGGTAGACTAGAGGGAGGCTGTGTTCCTTGTCGCTCTGTAACTTGGGATTCAGGCAGAGGAAAATCTGTTTCTCTGTGAGCCAGTCTTTGCTCCTCATGGATCCCCTGCTGCTTACCCCATTTGTCTACCTGGATCACCTACGGGCTGCCAGCATATCAACTACATTTTGAGTGCAGATTGCTCACTGACTGCTGCCTATCATCCACCATTTGCCTGTTTGCCTGCCTCTGGCCAGACCCTTGCCTGCCTTTCACCTACCCATCACCCAACAACCAAGATCCACCTGCCCATTGTTCACCAGTAGCCTGCAGACTGTCCACAGACTGCAATTGGATCACCAGCTGCTGTTGCCTGGAAGTCCACTGTCACAGTACCTGCAGGTCTGCTGCCATTTTGGGAAAACAGCCAGGACCTACAGGACTCCCAGCCTGACTGACTGCACCCCACCTCCAGGACCCCACAACCTAACTGCCTGCACACCACCTCCAGGATTCCCCCCACACCTGACTGACCATGCCCTGCCTCCAGGGGCCCCTGCCCGACTGACAGTACCCCACACAGACTTGGTGCCCATGCCCTGTGTTGCATCTCCCCATTTGTCTCCCCATTTGGCTGCCAGTGCAGCCATCTTGGATTATCTTGAAAGTGAAAACTGTCATTAGGTGGGGCAAATCCCATCCTGAGATGCCTGCTAGAGACTGGAAGCTCACTGTCAGGTGCCTCTCATGCATCAGGCTACTGAAGACTGGAAGGTTTGAATAGTATATGACTGTTATAGTGGAGATTTTTTCCCTACATTTTGAAAATCTTCAAGTTTTTATTTTTTTATTTTTCTTGCTCTCTATTTTCCTTTTGTTTACCTGTTTCCTCAGAGTCTCTTTCTTCCTTTTCTCATGCTAATAAGAACTCATGCTTGTTCTGCTATTCCATATTCTAACTGTGCTGCATATCACTTTCACTCTTGCCTATGAGCCATAGCTGATGTCTTACATCTGCCCACTTAGGGGACTGAAAAATGTGTTAGGACAGGATTACCTCCAAAAGCTTTCTATGTCCTTTAAAATTAAAGCAAAAGTCCTTGCCACATTCATCTTCTATCATCTCAGGGCCTTTGTACTGGCTCTTTATCCTGCATATTAAGCTTATTGATACTTTTCCCACATCTCCAATGTACTTATCTCCATGGCAACTACTACTACTCAACTTTCTATATGATTTTTAAGTTGAAATTTTTATTGAAATAATTATACGTTCATATGTAGTTGTAAGAAAGAACAGAGAGATCCTAGTTACCTAGCCTCCTCACCCCCACGATAACATTTATAAAAGAAGAATATAATATCACAACTGTGCTATTGATATTGGATTGTATATAATGAACCAATTTGATCAGATTTCCCAGTTTGACATGTACTCATTTGTGTGTATGTGTGTGTTTATGTCTATACAATTTTATCATCTTCATGGATTCATGTTTCCACCACCGCAGGTAAGATACAGAACATTTTAAAACTAAACTTATCTTTAGCTGATCCAAAAAAACCAAGATTGTACATATGAAGGGAGACATAATGTCTTGTCACATGCACACTGTGTAGTAAGACAGGGCGTTTCACCACAAGGAATCCTCCCATTGTCCTTTTATGGCCATCCCCACCTGCCTCCCATCACACCCCCTCCATCCTGTCTTTATTCTTGATGACTAATAATCTGCTTTCCTTTCTAAAACTGTGCCATTTCAAGAATATTATATAAAAGGGATCATACAATTTGTCACCACGCTGTGGCTAGGCATGTGTGCATCTGTTTCTTAAAAGACAACAGCATGTAGGATTCCAAGGATCAAAGATAAGAGGGACAATTCTGATCTTCTTGTGAGCTTTTGTCTTCCACCTACCTACAATCAACTTGAGATTCAGAGGCTGCAGCACACCCGGGCTGTGCCTGGTGGTGCTCCAGCTGGCCCTGTATAGACTCTGGACAACAGGCAGGGGCTCCCTGGTCTCCTTGTTTCATCTCACTACCCCACTTCCCTATCAGTGAATCCTTTTGTTATGTTAAAATGGGATGTCATTGCTAGAATTAGAAAGGAAAATACCAGCTGCTTTGTCCTCTGGGAAGCACTAATCAGCCAGTAGCTGCCCTGATCCCAGGCGATAAGGAACGTGTGCAGACTAATTACGAGCCCACTGCCTTCTACACCCCATGTGTCTCAGACTGCAACACCTGCACTGCTGAATTGAAGTATTTTTAGGATCTGGAATTTCCCCTTGGCCCTTATCTTGCATTTGATGCCTTCATTATACATTTTTTGCAGCAACTTCCTCACTGCTCCCTGATTCCCAGCCAACCTCACTTTCACAAAACAGTCAAATTCAACTCCCTAAAACACAGCTCTAATCATTATTTCCATACCCCAAGTTTGTCAGTATAAACCCCATGCTTCATGTCAGTTATGGTCCAAACCCCTCCACCCAACCCTGAAAGCCTGAAGGTTTTCTATGAGGGTCCCAAGACCAAATTTCCAGCCTCCCGTCAGCCCTAACTTCTGCAGCCTTCTCTTCTGGAAATGGCTCAGGACTCCTAATCAGCACCCACTTGCATTCACATGCTCCTGCAAACACCAAGGGAGTTTAGGGACAGAAATGGTTGGCAGCCAGGCTGCTAGGGTCCAAATGCTTGTGTCCTCCCAAATTCATATGTTGAAGTCTTAATTCTTAAGGGGTGGGTACTCGGAGGTGGGGGCCTTTGGAATGTGATTAGGTTATGAAGGTGGAGTTCTCATGAATGTGATCAGTTCCCTTTAAAGAGGACCCAGAGGGCTGCCTTACACTTCATACCATGTGAGGAAGACTCCATCACCCTCTGTGAACCAGGAAGCAGAATCTCACCAGATGCTGAATTGTCCCATGCTTTGATCTTAGACTTTTGGCCTCCAGAACCATGAAGTATCAAGTTTCTACTTAATCTTGGTTGTTTTCCCACAGCATACAAAACACAGACCAATAAAATAAGGGTCTGTTGGTATGGGGAGAGGTAATGGCAGCATTTTAAAAGCTTCCTGGGGGATTCCACTGCTCAGCCAGGGTGGAGGACTGAGTGCAGGCAGCAAGTTCCACCATGGACCAGGAATCAGATGTGTGTCTTCTAGCCACAGACTTGCCCATTCCTCATCATCATGAATGGTTTTGTCTCCTCACTAGTGAAGGTTTGCAACCTCTCTAACTTTGCCCTGCCTCCCTCATTCCTGGACTCCAGAGCTCCCCACAGCTGTGAAGTGTATCCTGCACACACCTGCTCCTAGTGTGTGTGTGTGTTTCACCTGTTTGGGCACTATCACCTACAGTCTAACAGGCAGTCTCAGTCTCCCCTCACCTGGCCCAGCTTCCATCTCCCTGTTGCTAACAAGAAGCCTTGGCCAAGGATCTCCCTACATGAAAATGCTAGTAATAGGATGTGAAAACTGAAGTTTCCTCCAGAAAGCAAGATACAGTTGTACGATTGGGAAGGGATGTGCTAAGCCATGTAGTGAAGAATTTACAGGGGGAGAATCTTTTTCCAGGTTTTATACTCTCATCATTTAGAGAATAAAACCCAGGAGATAGATGGAGAAGGGTATAGGGTATACACACACACACACACATACACACACACACACACACACACACACACACACACACGGGCATGGGTGGTGACCTCCTTGGAGTGAACTTGATGGCCACGTGTTAGAACCCCTCCGCCTTGGAGAGTTTCTGTGAATCACTACATCCTATCTCAGAGAAAGAGTTATTACTGGGGCATTTTAGAGTTGGACACTCTTGGGAATCCTAGAGACAGCAAAGGTGGAAGCGTGAATTTCACTTGGCTGGCCTCACCCTCAGGATTTTGTGGGCAAGAAGGAAACTGATATGTCTCCTGGACCAGAGGTAGGAGTGGGAGCCGCTCTAGGGACAACTGGGAGGGGTAACCACAGACAGTCTTGGGGAATGTGATCCTGAATTTGTAGCTAAGGGGATCCACAAGGGTGGTATCTTTCAAGAACCCACAAAACCTGGAAATCAAGAGTCAGCTTCCATCGTCGGAGGCCTTTGGGCAGGTCAGATGGCTCTGTGTGACCAGCTAGGCAGCTGGGAGGGTGGGCCCCATCGAAGCAGGCCTCTGCTGATCCAGGTAAGCCTACTCCCTCCTGTAGTCTTTTTCTATGCCAAGAAACACACTTACTAAAAAATCACACTTTGGACTAAAAATTAAACAAAAGAGACCAATCATCAAACTTGACAGAGAAGGAGAAGAGAAAAAGTGTACAATTCCTCTACCTCCTTACAGTGCTTCTCAAACTCCATCTTCTCCCCTGTGAGGCCCAGGGACAGATGGAGAGGAAGGAGGACTCTGGCTGGCTGCAGATGCCAGGGAAGAGTGGAGTTTTGCTGATTCTCTGATGCCAGGCTCTCAACAGATAAATGAGGGCTGGGCTGCCATTGCCTGGGATTGTGCAGTCAAGTGGGGGACCTGCCCAGTTTCTTATGTTGACTCAGAGAGAGGCTGCCTCCACTGGACACATCTCAAAGAAATGGTGGACTGACTTCACTGACTCTCTCTCAAATCTCATGGCCTTAGTGCCAGCAACCACAGCCTTGCTATATTGCTCTTCCTCTACTCAAAGGACTTTTATTTTTCATCTTTTTATTTCTCTTGTGTCCTTCCTGGTATTTACTTCTGTGTGTGTGTCTCTAATTTTCCTCACCACTCTCCAAATCTAGACAGAGTGACTGAAGCAGCAACCTGCAGGATACAGTATCAAGCTGTTACTTTGTACCCAGTCTGTTCCCGGTGCTATGGTCAACCCTCACACCAATCTTACTGACAAATCCCCAAAAGCTCTGAAGGCTCAATCCCTCTATTCATCTTATAGATGAGAAGGCTGAGGCTCACGGAGATAATAACCCCAGGAATTTGTAGTGTCAGGATTCCATTGGATGTTCTGCTCCTTGGAGCACCTGGAACATTGTGGGTCTCCATGATTTTTTATCGAGTGAATAAATGTTGTCCAGCATTGATCTACTCTAGTTAGATGAACATGCAGCAGTCACTTAAGATACCAGTTGGTTATATCTCTTTTAAATAAATGGGTCTGGGGTTGTGGTTCAGTGGTCTAGTGCCTGCAAGGCCCTGGGTTCTATCGCAGGTACTTCAAAATAAATAAGTAAACAAACAAACAAATAAATAGTTTAGTTTATTTCTATTCCTTTATCAGAATTAAGGCCTTTGGATCACCATTACCAAAGACTTAATTTTAATTTTTTTTTAATGTGTTGGTTTGAAGTTGGCATTATGGTTTTGCCAGGAAAATTCATTTTACCATTTCTGATAAGGTATATTAAACATTGCCTTTCAAATTCTAATGTGCAAAAAAAAAAAAAAAAAAAAAAAAAGTCCCCACAGGAATCTCATTAAAATGTAGGTTCTGACTAGGGTCAGGTGTAGCCTGAAATTGCATTTCCAACAAATTCCCAAGTGGTTTAGTGCTGCTGTTTGGAGGACCACTTTAGAAACAAGAGGTTAAAATCCTAGAATTTGACTCACTTCATTTATAGAGGTTACCTGGCTCTTATCCACAAGGAATGAGAGTTATCTCTAGAGCGGAAAAAAGAAGACTAGCTCCTGGATCCCCCAAGAATTAGTATGTTGAAGTCCCAGCCCTTGGTACCTCAGAATGTGACCTTATTTGGAAATATGTTCATTGCAGATGTAATGCATTGATTAATATGAGGTCATGCTGGGTTAGGTGGAACTCTAATCCAATATGACCACTGTCCTTATAAAAAGGGATTTGGACATAAACATGCACACAAAGAGAATGCCACATGAATGTGAAGGCAGAGATCAGGGTGATGCACCATCAAGTTAAGGGATGCAAAGGATTGCTAGGAAACTTCCAGAGCCTGGGAGAGGTCTGGGGCAGATTTTCCTTCAGAGCCCTCAGAAGAAGTGGACCTGCTGACACCTGGATCCTGAGGCCCAGCTTCAACAGCTGTCAGAGAATCAGTGCCTGTTGTTTAAGCCCCCTAGTCTGTGGCACTTTGTTGAGGCAGCCTGAGCAGACTAACACAAGGATTACACATTTTCACCTTATAACAACATTACAAAATCCACCCATGAAAAGGAGAACTGAAAGCACCCTCCCTCACTTCATTAATTAGAAGCTCAGTGTGAAAAAGTAGGGGGTGTGTGCGTGTTTAAAATGGCAGGTAGTACAGGAAGCATCACTCATTATCACTGAACTAATACTTACCTTGTCACCTTTCCCTTTAGTTAGCTTTACTGAAGTCTGAATTGGCTCCCTTGGAGGCCCATTGTGACCATTTTTGTCAATAGGCTGCAGTGCCCCTGGCCTCCACCTGCGGTGTTCCTTTGTCTTCAAGCTTCACTGGCCCCTGTCCAGCAGCTGCTTTCTCACCTTACACAGAGCACACTTCTACCTTTAGTCCTACCAGTTCTTCCAGGCTTACGTCAGAGTCTTCACCTCCAGGATTACTTCCTTGGCTACCTGTGTGTATACATTTTAGCTCTTCATTTTATTCCTTTTTGTGTTCATCATAGTCTCTTAGGGGCCGTCAGAACTGTCTCTGATAGGTGTAATTCTGAAGATGACCCCCAACTGGGTATGGTAGTGCATGCCTGTAATCCCAAGTATTCTGGAGGCTGAACCAGGAGGATCACAAGCTTGAGGCTAGCATGGAAAATTTAGTGAGACCTTGCCTCAAAGTAAAAATGAAAAAGGGGGCACTGGGGAAGAAGCTTATGGTGAGGTGCCCAGTGCCCCTGTGTTCAATCCTGAGTACTGGGTGAAAAAAAGATGGCACACCAAAGATAACCCCCAAGATTTTGTCCTCTAGTTATTTAATCAGATTACTCTAGGGGATCCTGTGAAGGGATTACATAGATGTAATTCTTATCCCAAGTTGGCTGAGTTTTTGAAAGAAATATTATGAGATATGGTGTGGCAGGCCTCACCCAATCAGGTAAACCCCTTAAAAGCAAAATATTACCTCTCTCTGGTAAGAGAAGAGAAAGTCAGAATCCAGGCATGAAAACAATTTGACATGCACTGCTGGCTTGAAGATTTGTAAGGGTAACATATACATGTCAAGGATGCTGGTGAACTCTGGAAGCTGAAAGTAGTCCCTGGCCAGCAACCTCCAAGGAAACAGGACCCCAACTCTATAAGCAGAGAAACAAAATTCTGCCATCCAACTTGAATAAACTACGAAGCAGATTCTCTCCTGAGCTTCTAGGGCAGTGCCCAGTGCAGCAAACAGTTGGATTTAGATCTGTGAGATCCAGAGCAGAGAATCCACAGGAGCCTACTTGGATTTCTGCCCTGCAGAACTGTGCAGTTTTGAGTGGATGTTCTTTTTAGTTGCTAAGTTGGTAGCCATTTATTACCTGGCAATGAATACCTAACATACCTGATGAATCCTGGAAGGGCACTGGCTGCTGTCCTCCCCCTCCCT
This sequence comes from Glaucomys volans, assembly GCA_020662805.1. Taxonomy (NCBI): domain Eukaryota; kingdom Metazoa; phylum Chordata; class Mammalia; order Rodentia; family Sciuridae; genus Glaucomys; species Glaucomys volans. Next base: position 318,662 of record JAJEJO010005362.1, on the reverse strand, counting down.
CATTCATCCCTGAGGGGCACAAACAGGGTCCTTCCACCTACTGACTAAGCTCCTCAATTGTGTTACAGTCAATGGAGGGTTGATGGTTGCTATGGCTTTTCTTTATTTGTTGAGAACCTCCAAATTTGCTTGGGGTAGGGATTCCTATTTAGTTGAAAATTAGTGAGACCCCGAAAATGTCTATAATTTGAAGTTAGGTATGGGGCTGTCAAATAAAATGACTCAGATGTGAAAATAAATCTGAGTAGAAGAAAAAATTAAAACTAAGAATGGGAAAACAGTGGCATAGAGGGAGGGAATAGAGGGAGAAGGAAAAGAGATGAGAAAGGAAGGCAGTGCAGAATGAGATTGACAAAATTATGCTTTGTGTATGTATGGATGTATCACAATGAAATCTACTTTTATGCAAATTTATAATGCACCAATTAAATATAAGCAAATAAATAGAAGGAAGACCAAAAGAGTAGAGGGATGGGATTGAGGGAGGAGGGAAGGGAAAAGGGAACTACAGGAAATTAAAATTGAGCAAATTATGTTATGTGTCTTTATGAATATGTCAAAATGAACCCCACTATTATGTGTAACTATAATGCACTAATAAAAATAATTTAAAAACAGTACTGCCTTCCTTCCTAATGTCAAAAGTCCATTACTAATCTTTATGTGGCTGTATAACCCCTCCATATAAGATGAATGTTCCTGGCCTGAAGGAACACCACTGGAAGCACCAATTAGTTCAGCCCACTCCCATAGTGACAGGTATAATGTCATTCCACTCCAGTGCATCCTTGAGCCTTAGTCCATTCCAGCTGCTATAACTAAATGCTCTCCTGCATGATGTAGAAACAATAAAAATCTATTCCTCATAGTTTTGAAGGCTGAAGTCTATGTTCCAAGCACTGACCGATTTGCGGGTCTGGTGAAGCTGGCTTTCTGATTCACAGATGGAATCTTCCTGCTGTCCTCACGTGGTGGGGGGAGCGAAGGAGTTCTCTGGGGTTCCTTATATACAGGCCTTAATCCTATTTATGAGACCAATAGCTTCACAACCTAATACCTCCCACGGGCCCCATCTCCTCACTCAGTCACCTTGGTGATTCAGTTTCAATGTATGCATTTTGGGGAGACACAAATATTGGGACCAGAACATTGAGAAAGTTGTTACTTCTTTAAAAAAAAATTAAAAATCATAGAAATTTATTTCTCACTGTTCTAGAATCTGAGAAGTCCCAGATCAAGGCAGTGGCAAATATGGTGTCTGGTGAGGTCTGTTCTCTGTTGCTTGTGGCCACGTCCTTCTGAGGGGGAAAATGAATGTTGTGTTCCCATCTGGTGGAAAGCAACTCACTCTCTCAAGCCGGTTTATAAGGACACTAATCATATCCATGGGGGCTGCACCCTCCCAAATCACCACCCATAGGCCATGTTTCTTTTTTCCCATTGACACATGTTGTACATGTTTATGGGGTACCATGTGATGTTTCAATACACACATATGTTATGCAGTGTTCAAATAAGGGTAAGCATATCTATTTCTTCAAATATTTATTGTTTCTTCAAACATTTTTTGGGATGAAAATATTGAAAATGCTTTCTCTAGTTTTTTTAAAATTTGCAATACATTATCATTATCTATCATTACCTTACTGTGCAATAGATACATTGACTTTTTTAATACCAGGTTATTCAATTTTAAAACTGGGATAATAGTGGTTCTCATTGAACAGGCACTAAACAACTATCCGTCATTTCATTCATAAAAATATTCTATTAAATAATGTGAATTTGCTATGGAAAAATGTAAAATATTTCCCTTAAAGTCATTATCATTTTCTTTGTCTCATTTTGAAATTATGTTGATAGTGGTGAAGTGAAGTGTGGGTACTCCAATTTTCTTCCTTCTTTTCAGGATTGTTTTGGCTTTTCGGGGTCCCTCGAGACTCCTTGTGAATTTTAGGATCAGTTTTTTCTATTTTATAAGAAATGTCTTTGAGATTTTAATAGGGATGGCATTAAATCTCTAGATCACTTTGGGTAGTATTGATATTTTAACAATATTAAGTCCTTCCTTTCATGAACATGAAATGGGTTTCCATCAATGTATGTTTTCTTTAATTTCTACTGGCAAAATGTTCCGCAGTTTTCATTAAGTTTTTAATTTTTTGGTCAAATTAATTCCTATATATTTTATTCTATTTGAAGTGATTATAAATAGAATTATTTATATAATTTCCTTTTCAGATTCTGCATTGTCAGTGCAAATGGCATCTGTATGTTGACTTTATATCTTGCTAATTTACTGAATTGGTTTATTAGTTCTAACAGGTGTGTGTGCTCTACTTCTTTCTTTCCAATTTGTTTGCCTCTTATGTAGTTATTTTTTCTTGCCTAATTTTTCTGGATAGAACTTCCAGTACTGTGTTGAACAGAAGTAGTGAGAACAGGCATTCTTACCTTTTTTCTGATCTTAGAGGAAAAGTGTTCAGTCTTTCATCATGGAGTACGATGTTCACTGTGGGTACTTCATGAATGGTTTCTATTATATCGATTGTTTTCTTCTACCCCTAGTTTGTTCATTTTTTTAAATCATGAAAGGTCAGTAAATTTTGTGAAACATTTTTTTTTCTGTACCAGTTGAGCTACTTGCACATTTTTTCTCTCAATCTGTTATTGTGGTGTATGTATAGTGATCAATTTTGTATGTTCAACTATGCTTATGTTCCATGACCTCATGGTCATGGCAAATAATCCTTTCATTGTGTAGTTGAATTTGGTCTGCTAGTTTTTCATTGTGATATTTTGTCTCAATGTTCATAAGGGATACTGGTCTGTAGTTTCATTTCTTGTAGTGGTTTTTTTTTGTTTCTGTTTTGTTTTGTTTAGCTTTGGCTGCAGAATAACGCTGTCTTTGTGCAGTGAGTTTGTGGGGAAAAGCATGCGAAGGACTGATGTTAGTTCTTCTGCAAATGTTTGGTAGAATTCACTAGAGAAATCATCAGGACAAGAATTCTCCTTTGTCAGGAGAATTCTGATTACTGATTCAATCTCCTTCATAGTTACGTTTATTCAGGTTTTCTCTTTCATCATGATTTAGTCTTGGTAAGTTTTGTGTTTCTGAGAATTTGTGTACTTCTTTAGAGATATTCAATTTGTCAGTATACAATTGTTCATGGTACTGTCCTAAATCCTTTTTATTTCTGTAAATTGATAGTAATGTCCCTATTTTCATTGTTGATTTTAACAGTTTGAGTTTCTTCTCTCTTTTTTCTTAGTCCATTGACCTAAAGATTTATTAATTTGGTTTATCTTATCAAAGAACTAACTTTAGATTCTTTGATTATCCCCATTGTTTTTCTGTTCCTCTATTTCGTTAATCTCTGCTCTTGATTTATTATTGCCTGACTTCTGCTAGTATAGGTTTAGTTTGTTTTTCCAGTTTCTCAAGTTGGAAAGTTAAGGTGTTGATTTAACATTTTTCTTTTTAATGCAAATGTTTGTCACTATAAATTTCCTCCTTAACGCACTTTCATTGTTCTCATCAGTTTTTTGGTAGGTTGTTTTTAAATTTACATTTATCTCTAAGTATTTTCCAATTTCCTTTGTCATTCCCTCTCTGAACCATTGAGGGTATTGTGTAATTTCCATAAATTTCTGAATTTTCTAATTTCACTTTTGTTATTGATCCAACTTTATTCCACTGTAGTCAGAAAAGGTACTCTGAATGATAACTAGCTTTGTAAATCCATTGAAACAATTTGTGACCTAACATGTGATCTGTTTTGGAAGATGTCCCCAAGTGCACTTCGGATGGATGGATGTACTCTTGTTGGGAAGCAGGTTCTGAATATATGTTAGAGCTAGTTGATTCATGATGCTATTTCAGTCTTCTATTTTTACTTATCTTTTGTCCAGTTCTGAGTATTACTAAGAACTGAGTATTGAATTCTTTCTTTCTTTAGTTCTACCAGTTTTGCTTCATATATTTTGATGACTTGTAAAGAGGTATGTAAATGTTTGTCATTGCTGTATTTAATTTCATATATTTTGATTATTTTGATATTTAATTTAATTTCATATATTTTGATGACTTGTAAAAAGGTATGTAAATGTTTGTCATTGCTGTATATTCTTGCTGTATTTAATCTTTGATCAACATATAATGTCCTTCATTGTCTCTTGGAAACTTTAAAAGTCTATTTTGTCTAATATTAGTATACCTACTTCTGCTCCCTTTTGGTTTCTACTTCCATGAAATATTTTGTTCATCTTTTCAATTTCAATCAGTTTGGATCTTTGGAATTAAAGTGAGTCTTATAAATATTATATAATTGAAACATCATTTAAAAATCCATTCTGTCAATCTCTGCCCTTGGATGGAAAGATATAATCTATTTACATTTAAATTATTGACCAAAAGGGAAGGACTTAGTGTCAGGTCAAATTTGGGCAGCTGCAGGGGGAGGGAGCATGGTCACCTAGCAACACACTGTGCCAGAAGTGACCAATGAGGCAGACCTGCTGACCCTGACGTCCACCTTGGGTCCATCTTTTCCTGGGCAGGACCCCTGACCCCTTTCTCATATAAAAACCCTGAGCAACCAAAGCCACATTTGATTTCTTCTGGCTCTCCCACCCCGAATTTCACCCCGGCGGGGGGCTGGAGATTTTGCCCGGGACACAGACTAATAAATCTCAAGCCACTACTTTTGTCTGACTCTGGTGAACCCGCCTGACAAGCTTACTCCTTTGGCCACCTGCCGCCTTTGCGAGCTTTACACTTAGTTCTGGTGTTTTTCTATTTTTTTTCTATTTTACTTATAATTTTTGTGTGTGTGTTCCTGTTTTCAGGTGTGTTAATATTTTCTTTTGTCTGTAGTTGACTTTTTATAGTGAAACATTTAAATTCCTTTCTCATTTCCTTTTGCATTTATATATCTCATTTCTTTTCTGGGATTATATTTAACATCCTGAATTTATAACACTGTAAATTTGAATTTTTGCCAGTTTCATTTCAATAACATACAAAACCTCTTCAACAGCTCCTATCACATTTCTGTCACCACTTCTTTCCATTGTTGATATCACATTACATGCCCCCAAACGGAAAGTAATAATTTTTGAAAAAAAAGCATCAGTCACTTAAATTTTGTAGAAAACAAAATGTGAAGTTATAAACAAGAGTTAAAATAATACTCCCTCACAGACTAATAATTATTTTTGAAGTTATTGGTCTCTTAAATACTGTAAAAAATAAAAAGTAGAGTTACAAACTATTGTTACAATAATGCTAGCTTTTATGATTGCCAAGTATTTACCTTCATTAAAACCTTTATATCTTTATCCCTTTATCGTTGAGTTACTGTTTAGTGTCCTTGTATGTCTCGTTGAGGGACAATGTTGAGCACTTCTCACAGGGCTGGTCCAGTGGGAATGGAGTCTTTATTTTTGTTCATCTGAGAGTAGCTTAATTTTTCAGTTTTGAAGGAGAGTTTTGCCAGCTGTAGGATTTCTGGTCAACAACTCTTTTTGTTTGTTTTCATTGTGTTTTAAAAATCTGCTGATGCTCTTGTTGAGAGTCCTTTGCATATCACTAGCTGTTTCTGTTTGTTGCTTTCAAGATTCTTTCTTTGGCTTTTGGAAGTTTGACTCCATCAAGTATCACTGTGGTTCACTTTGAGTTCCTCTAATTTGGAGTTCCTTTAGCTTCTTGTATGTTTATATTGATGTCTTGCATTGAATCTGGTAAAAAATATTTTTCCTTTCTTTTTTCAAATATTCTTGAGTTCCCTTTTCTTTCTTCTCCTGAAACTCCTATAATACTTATGTTAATTGTGATAGTTCACCACAGCTCCCCTAGAATTTATTCTCTTTCCATCAACCTTGTTTCTTTCTTTTTCTTGGGCTTGACACTTGCTATTGTCCTACCTTCAAATCCACTGATTCTTTCCTCTGCCTGCTCAGATCTGATTTTGAATCCTCTGGTGAATCTTTCATTTCAGTTATCCTACTTTTCACCTATAGAAGTTCTTTTATATTTCTTTTAAGGATTTCTATCTCTTTATTAATATTTCCATTTTGTTCACTCTTCATTTTCTTCACTTTCTCCATATCTTCTTTAGTTCTCTGAACATTATTGTTCTCTCTCTCTCTCTCTCTCTTTTTTTTTTTTTTTTGTGGTGCTGGGGATTGAACCCAGGGCCTTGTGCTTGTGAGGCAGGCACTCTACCAACTGAGCTATATCCCCAGCCCCTCTCTGAACATTATTAAGGTACCTATTTTAATATCTTCCTCTAGTAGATATTACATTAGATCTTTTTCAGGTATAGTTTTTGCTGATTATTATTTTTTCTTTGAATGAGTCATAATTTCTTGTTCCTTTGTATGCCTTGTGATTTTCTGTTGAAAACTGGACACTTGAATATAACATTGTGGTAACTGTGGGACTCAGATTCACCCTCTTCCCCAGGGTCTTTTATTTTTTCATTGTAATTTTTGTTTGTTGTTTTGTTGATTGTTGGAGGCCTTCTGTGCCAAACAGTCAGACTGAGTTATAAACCTCAGGTCATTTTAGGGCTTTTGTAGGCATATATGGTAATTTTCTAACTTTCCTCTTACATGTGGTTGTTTTTGAAGTAACTAGTGTTTAATGCGTGGATTTCCAAATGGGGAAAAAAGGGATGCTGGCACTTTAAATCCCTTGAAAGTCCCTACAGCCAGAGGAGGGGCTTGCAATAACAATAGCTACAGAAACTGTGGGGTTTGCAACACAACCCCACAAAAAGGTGCAAAAAATGAAGGCACCCACATTTGCACCTCTAGGATCACAAGCAGCAGTCAGCAATCAGAGCACACACCCTTGATAATTGGAGTGCAGTGTACTTTTTGCTCACTCTGGCTCCCACAAATTATGTGTAAGTTATTCCAGTAACAGGGGCCCAGCTGCTTGCCACAAGGATAGAGATGGAGGATGGTGTAAATGTGCTATGAGCAGAAACTGACCAAAGTTAATTACAATTTATGGCCAACCCTTTCTTGTAAGATGCAGCCTTGGACAGACAACAGAATTTAAAAATAGTTCCATCAGACAGCCTCTGCAGTGCGAATGGTGTCTTGGTGGGTGGACAGTTTCCTGGTGCTTCCTACTCTACCATCTTCTCGGAATCCTTTCTCCTATGCATCTTTATGTCTCCAACTGCATACAGCATCAGGCATCCAGCAGATGCTTGATGCAAGGTGTTGATTGACTACAATAAGTGAACACAGAAAGAGTGTGCATGGGACTAGCTATTGCTTTGAGACATAGAGCAAGAAGCTCATATTTTAGCCTTTCAAAAAATGACCCTCCCCTTCCACCTTGCGGTGTGGAGGGAGGGGTCTGGTGAGCACAGCTACAGGCACTTTCACAAAACCAGCCTTTCTGACAGCCATGGAAGGGCACAGCCTTCTGGTTTCAAAGTCTCCCACTGAGAGGCATATTTTAAAAATAAGGCCGTGTTTATAAACACAGTATTTCCCCCGGCTCATGTCTGTGTTTCACTTACTTATGAAATGTGATTACTAGGTAAAGAAATGAAAATCTTGGTTGCTTGCTGCTGCGGGGCCAACGTGCTGATTCATTTGCTGTGTTGAGAGTAAACAATTACTCTAATTTTAACTCCAGAGGGAATCTCAGGACACTGGGCCCCACATTTTCCAGTATAACAGCCGCTTTGGGGCTCCCTGTGCCTCAGTTCACCTCCTTCCACATGTTTGTTTCCATAGTTTCTCTCATTATTCTTAAAAATAATTTAAAGAATGCTCATCCTGGAAGTCCGGGTCTTATCAGGTCACTATAAAGCATTTTTAAATTAACTAAAGTTCATACATTATTCAGGTTTCCTTGGGTTTTCCCTAAAGTTCTTTCTCTGTCCCAGGTTCCATCCAAGATCCCACATCACATTTAGTAGTGATGGCTCCTCCAGCTCCTCTTGGCTATGACAGAGTCTCAGACTAGCCTTGTTTTTAATGGTCTTGATAGTTTTGAGGAGTAACTGCTCAGATCGTTTGTATAACTTCCCTCCGTGTGTGCGTGCCTGGTATTGTGCCATGGTTACATCGAGTTTATGAGTTTGGGGAAGAAGATCACAGAGATAGCATGCTGTTCTCATCACATCATATCAAAGACAGATATAATCCACATGACTTATTGCTGATGTTGGGGGTAGCAGTATTTGACAGGTTTCTCCACAGGACAGTTATGTTTTCTCCCCTTTTCTCCTATTGGGAAGAAATTATTTTGGAAGGAAGCCCACACTTAAGAGTTGAGGAGCAATGTACTACCTCTTTGAGGGTAGCAAAGTGGCAAAAATTATTTGGAATTCTTTTATATGGATATTTTCTAATTCTCTTCTACTTACTTATACATTCAATTGTGTATTTATATCAAGTGTGGGCTCACAGAGATTTCTTTCATACTACAGGTTATAATCCAATATAATGTCATATATTTTGTTGCTCAAGTATATGAGTTAATGTGTTCTAGCTTTGACCATTGAGATCTCTGCAAATTAACTCCTTTGTCTGAAAAACTCATGATTGAATTGTTTGAGTATTTTTTTTACTTTTGGATATTGTAAGATGCCCCAGGCTCATCTTGTATATTCCTGACTCCAAACCTGAATAAGCCTCCAAGGAGCCCTGATTGTTTTCATTTGAGAATGGTTTTTGAAACTAAGATTTTGGCACTGAGTGTGCTTGTAGCTCCTGGGATGAAACATTTTGCAAGAATTTTCTTTCATTCAGAATATTCCTCCAAATAATATTTGTTCTCAGCTTACTCAAAATAGAAAACATGTATTAATCTTATACCTCTGATAATTTATTCAGATTTAAATTAATAAGATGATTTTCTTATTTTGAAAATTAGTACTATTATTCACCTAAGAATGTGTAGGAAATTTCTAAGGCAGGTATGAAGTCTGATCTTTGCTTTTACAAATTTTGGTATAATTGGTTATTATTTATCACCTAATCCAAAGAGATTAGTATGTTCCTCCTAATAACTGCCTGCATCATAGCCATTATTTCTGTTTGCTTTCTTCAAGTTGACTTTGGTCCTGTTAGAACTTTCTTGTCCAGCAACTGGAACTTTATTTATTTGAGTATCAGAGATTGAATCCAAGCACGCTTTATCACTGAGCTACATTATCAGCCCTTTTAAATTTTTTTTGAAACAGTGCCTTGCTAATCTTCATAGGGCCTTGCTAAATTGCTGAGGCTGGTCTCTAACTATGATCCTCCTGCCTCAGCCTCCTGAGTTGCTGAGATTACAGGAGTGCACCATCACACACAGCCAACAACTAGACCTTTAGGCAACTGCATAGCTGGGGTATAAGGCACACCATGGCTTTGCACACAGGTAAGGCAATACTTTCTGGTTGTTCCTAGTTCAACTTGATGAATCAGAACATTTGACTGACCTTCCTGGTAGCAACAGCAGCACATTTAAATATCTTCAACAATGGTCTGTAGTGAATCTTAGATCCACTCTTTAGATCTTAACTGAAAGTTCGAAAAGCCCAGAATCTTACTTAAAACATCTTATACTCCTTTTTCTTCTTCTGGATGTGTTATTTTGCTCTTGCTCGTGTTATTTTTCATCTGCCACTTCCCTGCAGCACTGCTGCGTGAAACGATTTCCAAGATCGTATTTAATTACTGGCGATACCTGAAACAACTCTGTGTGTGCAGTATCGGAAATAGATCTGCTAAACATTAGACTTTGCTCTTTCTAAATTAGAAAATGACTACATTTGTACATTTAGCTCTGAGTGAGGGCTGGAACATCATTAGAGTGCAGGTGTACCCTGATTCTCAAGCTCATAAAGATTGTGAAAAAATACTGAAAGTGCCAGCAATTTCTCAGGGTGGATTTCTGACCATGTTTATTTTGGAGGCATTTTTTTTTCCCACATTCATGAGGTCATTGAATAGGAGAAGGTCGCAACTTCACTTATTTAGTAGACTTGATTTTGTAATTAACATGGGGCAGCATCTTCCCAGGCATGTGTCATCCTTCCCTCTAATTTTAATTCAACAGATTAGTTCAACAAAGATGAATTGAGCATCTATTCTTTGCCATGTGCATACCTGGGTTGGCACAACGCATAATTGAGAGAGCGGAGATCCTTCCCTTCAGAACCTGCCCCTGATGTTGTGGATTCTCAGACCTGAGAACCAACTCAAGCATCTTGATCTGGTTTGGAGCATCTGCTCTGGGAAAGCCAGAGGAACTGGATTTATTCAGCCTGGCTACATCATAATTGAGTGAATTTCAAGTTTCCTATCTGTAACCTCGAACACCACTCTCATTCTGTTAGAAGCAATTCTTTTTAATTTACTTAGTTTAGGTTTGTTTGTTTGTTTTGCTTTTGTTTTACTGTAATCACCACTTGCCTCACTTTTTACATTGAAATAGACCCAGCAAGTAATCATTAACTGCACATTTAGATGTGCCATGTCTGTTGGGTGTGAGCCGGCTGATCTGGCATTTAAAATTCTTAAATTTCATGCCAGACACGACAGCCTTGAAGGGAAGCAAGTGATTACCATGGCATTCAAAGATAGAACTCTGAATGCCACCAGCAGAATGTCACCGCTTGTAGTCATAGCTGAAGGCAATTGGGTAGGAACCATTTTTTATTCAGAATTTAAGAATATAAAATAGAACTATATTTTTAATTTTGAAGTTAAACCCGATACATTTCAGGCATTAAAAAAGAAAAAGAAGCAAATCTATAAAACCTGCAGAGCAGGTTTTAACAGGATGGAAGTGAGTCTTGGGTCTGTTGTGTGTTCACTTGGGACTGGCACTAGACCCCCCTCCCTCCCTTGGCACCAGTAGTGTGGTCTGAGATGGAATGAGCAAATTGGATGGGAAATTGCCAAGTGAACTCAGAGATTGCTGGCAGAAGTCAGGCTGAAACCAGGGAGCTTTTGCAACATCAAGCTGTGGGGTCCAAGAATAGTCTCCCACCAATGTGGATGTGACAGGCAAGCACATGGACTCAAATTCTGGCTCTCAGCCCAAGGCAAGATTCCAGAGTGTGGGAAAGGTCAACAGAAGGGTCCAGGCTGGAGGTAGTATGGACCATGCAGCATTTGAATCTACTTATACTGAAAATTTATTGTTGCTTATCTTAAGTTCAAATTCAAATAGGCGTCCTGTGTCATATCTGACAACCCTGTGAGAGGACACCTCCCAGCTAGCAGCAGAAGGAAGATCAAGGGAGAATGGCAAGAAAGCAAGTGCTCTGAAGACAGAGGCAAGGGGCTCCTCAGACTGACTGCTGTAGGAGGCAGAAACAGTCCAGAGAAGGGGCCTTCTGAACTGCAGATCTTAAGGTGGCAGTGAGGTGCTCAAAGAGCCCCTGTTCTTTATCTTCTTCGAAAGGTGCAACATCAGATAAGAAGACCCAGGAAGGTCTTTCCTCCCAAACACCAGATCACGCTTTTAATTCCAGTTCTTCTGTGGGTGAAGAGTCTTGGGCTCCCCCTAGAGGCCAAGAAGGCTAACAGACCTTGTACTGGGCCAAGTATGACTCTTTCACCTTCCAGAAAGATAGGTTTCATGGAGTAACTGAGCTTGCCTCCTCACTAACTAAAGAGAACCTTTGAATACTAGAAAATGAGAGACAAGGCTGGCATTGGTTGTGTATCCCTGTGTTTATATTGACTGTCCATTGCATTTTTTGAGCACACATGGTTGACATTTGTGTTCTGTGTCTGGCTAAATACAGTCACCCTTGGTTAAGGGAGCTAGCTTAACTAAGGTAGCTAACTAAGGACTGGCATTTGGTGGCACTGGAGTGGAAGGCAGTGTTTCATAACATTCAACCTGTTACACTGTACTGTGACCGTGGGTGCTCACATTTGCATACCCTGAGGTTCCTGAAGTCAAGAATGCTCTTGTCACCCCTAGGGTCTAGAACACAATAGATACATTCAGGCCTGCATATCTATATGCTCCCCATCCAAGAATTCAACCAACCGACTGTGGATTGAAAGTCTGCGCAATAAAGAAAGTCACATTGTGTGTTTAGGCTGATAGTAGTTATACCTGTACTGAACACGTACACTTTTTTCCTCGTCGTTATTCCATAAGCAACACAGCATAACAACTGTTTATGTAGCATTTACATTGCATTAGATACCATGATAATCTAGAAATGATTTAGGTTCTATACAAATACCACGCCATTTCATATAAGAGGCTTGCACACTTTCAGATTTTGGTATCTCCAGGGGGTCCTGGGAACAAATACTAAGGGACAACTCTCCTTGGAAATGAAATCAATGAATGGACGGAAGACTGTATGTGAGCAATGTCGTGGAAGACGATTAGCTCACGTGTGCTTAATTTACAGCAAAGCAGGTTGCCCTGAGGACTCCAGCCCAGAGACATGACAGCACTGATTATTTCTGGAACAAAATGGACAGCAGCTACAACAAAACACCATTGCTCAATTTTTAGTTTCAACTACACTTTTCAGAAGCTATAATAGGTAAATCCTGGCTCATGCCCAGAGACAAATTTGAAGATCTGAGAAAAGAGTTCTCCTAAAAGTCATAGTTCATACCATCCACATGATCTGAGGAGAATTCAACCTAACAAGGAAGGTTGTGTGAGAATTCACCCAGGGAGAGAGAGAAGCATAGACACAGCTGACCTGGTAGGGTGGCAGGAACATCCAGACAGACTCTGGGGGATCTGAGCCTATTAGGGTTGGTAGCAGCTTCCCGTGGTCCAGCATGATCCACCTCCAGGCAGAACACTGGAAGGTGGCTCTTGGGAGTGGACATTCTAGATGAGAATAAGCAGGTATGTCTGCTTGCAAAACTGTCTTTCCAGTGTATGGCAGTGGGGCAACTCAGAGGGGCTCCTTCCACTCAGAAGGCAGTGGGAGAGGCTGGAACAGCTGGAAAAGCAAGGCAGACAGGATCCCATACAGACGCAGCCCATGCCCTTTAGGATACTTTCAAGGGTAGGTACATTCATTTCCTAGGCTGATATGCACAAATTGAATGACTTAGAGCAACAGGCATTTATTCTCTTCTTAAAGCTCTGAAGGGAGAATTTGTTCTTTTCCACTCTTCTAGCTTCTGTTGGTTGCTGATAATCCTTGGCATTCCTTGGCTTGTAGATGCATCTTTCCAACCTCTGCCTCTGTCTTCATCTTCTCATAGCCTTCCTCTCTGTGTGTCTCTTAATTTCTTCCTCTTTCTGTCTCTCTCCTTCTTCTTAAAAAGATACCAGTTGTTATATTTAGGGTCTACCCTTTATAAAAGATAATTTCATAGTGAGATCCTTAAATTTACATCTGCAAAGACATTTTTCCAAATAAGGCAATATATTGAGGTTCTGGAGATAGATGAATTGAGGGGACACTTTTCAATCTACTTCAATGGAATTAAAGTTCAGCTTAATTTCTGGGAAAGGATAAATGATTAATAACAGGAAAGACTCTAGTCTAATAAAATGAAAGGAAAATGATAATTCTTTAATTGGGCTGAAAATATTCCTGCAATCATGTTCTGTATTGTTCCCTTTCTAATCATAACTATACTTGTCATTTAAGTAATTTTGTGGAAATTATTTCATCTGCAGTTTTTAGGTCTAATGATATCATAAGGGTGGGATTAAAGAACTTGCCAAGATAAAACATATGTGTGAACCATGTGAATAAAATACACATTATTGGGGCTGCAGATGTAGTTCAGTGCTCGCCCAGCATGTGGGAAGCCCCCAGTTTGATCATCAGCACCACGGCACAACACAACAAAGCAAAACAAAGCCACATTATGGATTCAAAGGGTAATTTATCTTTTCATTATTTGACTTTTTAAAACAGTTAAATTGGTTGAAAATGAATATATGTGCATAGGAAGGGAAGTCAGCACAGAAAAACCTCAGACTCAAGTGCCACTCTAGGGGTTCCTTGCCCTGGTCTTTTAATGCTTGCCCCTTTCAGACTGTGCACCCTATGTGTTCAGAGTCTGGCCTGTGGTGGAAACCCATAGATTCCTGGAGGCTGATATTAATGGGGGGGAAATGTTCTCTGTGAAAGTGAACTCCTGGAAGTTACCATCCAGAGCTCTGCTGTGTGGAAGTATTGTCACTTCAGGAGTCACCTCAGGAGGCCCACATCTGGAGGGAGAGGGTGTGTCTAGTCAAGGGAAGAAGGCAGATGTTCACAGATGGCTCTGACCTCCTCAGGTCATGGTTTATTTTGGGAGCAGAGGCTTTACATGGTAGACTTAAGTCAACCCTTTCATTCTTGGTTTGCTTAGAATTTTACTTTTGTATCCTAATGTATTAGACTGAATCACAGTACTAAGTTGTAGATGACAGTAATTAATCAGTGATGGTGATAGAGACACACAGCCAATATTGACTAACTCCTTTCCCTAGGTTTCACTTATCTTCAGGTCTCTGAAACAAAGACAGAGAGCAATGTGGAAGACAAAATAATAGAAAGAGGGGCTGGGGATATAGCTCAGCAGGTAGAGTGCCTGCCTCACAAGCACAAGGCCCTGGTTCAATCCGCAGCACCGCCAAAAAAAAAAAAAAAAAAAAAAAATAATAATAATAGAAAGAGGGTATGAGGTGAAATAAGTAAGTCAGAAGGCAGAAATGTGTAATTAGGGCTATACCACAGAAATGTTTGAAGAAGTTGAATAGAGACTGAACACCCCCAATTTGAAAATTGAAAATCATCCAAAATTCAGACTTTCTGAGTGCTGACATGTGCTTTAAGTAGAATTTTCCACATTTGACCTTGTGTGACAAGTCACAGTCAAAACCCAGGCAGGCTAAAAATATCTTATAAAATTACCTTCAAGCTATCAGTGTGAAGAATATATGAAATATCAATGAATTTCATATTTAGACTTAGGTCCCATCCACAAAAAAGTCTCACTATATATATGCAAACATTCCAAAAGCTGAAAAAAATCTGAAATCTGAAACATTTTTGGTTCTAAGCATTTTGAATAAGGGATATTCAACCTGTATGTAGACCTTATTTCATAATGGAGTCCCAAGAATAACCCTAGTACCTCCTGATTCCCCAAACTTGTCATGTAAACTGACTCAAAACAGGAATAATTGACTTGGTCAAATATAAACACATTCAGCTGTGTATATATGTCTATGAATGTGTGAAACATAATGACTCTATAGATATAGATATGTACATAAATAAGACAGAAATGTTTTCTAAGAGTAATGTATAAAACATGGTATCAAAATGATACTAGACTTTCTTAAATTAAGGATAACTTTTGAAATTAACATTTTGAAACTAATTTTTTATTATCACTTATATGGTAATTTTACTCTGACAAATTAAAATGTGAATGGAATGAATGAAAAGGGTATGACTCAAATTTTCCTTTCAAGTGAAAACATTGTGAAGAGAGTCATATACTTTAGGGCTAAAAGGGCACATAGAAATCTTACTGTCCAGGTACCTTATTTATCAGACAATGAATGTGAGGTCCCTCAGAATGTACTTAGAGAATGCACAGATTGTACTGGCATCTAATCATATTATATCTGATTGGTGACCAGAGATAGTAGGACTCTCTTTATTTTAGCTACAAACTGAACCAAGATTCCCATTCATGCGTTTTATTTCAATTCAACAGTTTTGTTTTGTTTTGTTGAGATGGTCTAACTTGACCAGGCTGGCCTTGAACTTCTGATCCTTCTACCTCAGCCTTCTGAACTGCTGGGATTACAGGCATGTGCCATGACACCAGGCCAATTCAACGTAGTTTTTAAGAGTCAAACTCAAACAATGGTTTTCATTTTCGAGTTAAAATAAATGTATAAATAAAACATTTAAAATTACCCAGAATGCCTCCAAATTAAGGTTCTGTGTTCTACCAGAGGAATTAACTGGATGATGATTAGAGGATGATATTAATTAGAGAACTCTTTCTATTTTAAAACACTCTAGTTTTTACTATTTTACAATGATGCTCGCTCTTGGATACACATTGCAATGACTTAAGGAACAGGATTCTGGGGTCCCATCCCAGATGTTCTGCTGTAATTGGCCTAGGCATGGCTGCTGGGCATCATAGTTATTTGTAAATTGTCTCAGATAAATCAAAGAGGCAGCCTGAGCTGAAAATGACTGCTCAAGTGATTCTTTTTTTCTCTTTGCTCTTCTGAAGCACAGCAACTAGGTTCAGTCCAAAATTAAAAGTGGATGATGTGGGCATAATTGGAGGGATGTACCATCTATCTTAAGATGTATTATTATAGACATATACAATTAAGTCACTAATACATACATAGCAACAACAAACTGGCAGGTCTTCACCAGCGTTACTAAGTATTGCCAACCCAGTGGCATTTTTTTTTTACCTGCAAATGCATCTTACTTCTGTATTTTCTAACTCTGAGGCACCTTCCCTTCTAGTTCTTATTTTAGAGAAGTGCATTCTTATCCTTTTAGTATCTTCAGCCAGAAACCTGTTCTAGGAAGAGTGTCACCTACTGGGGGTTCAGTGACTGACAAGACAGGTTCTCCATAGCCTTCCTGTGTGGCCCTTGATTTTTTTTTTTTTTTTTGGAACCAGGTATTGAACTCAGGGGCACTCCACCACTAAGCCACATCTCCAACCCTATTTTGTGTTTTATTTAGAGACAGGGTCTCACTGAGTTGCTTATTGCCTTGCCCTTGCTGAGGCTAGCTTTGAACTCCCGATCCTCCTTCCTCAGCCTCCGGAGCTGCTGGGATTACAGGTGTGGCCACCGCACCCAGCTTCCATGTGGACCTTGAGGCCACACCATCGCTGAGACAGGGGCCATCTGAGCCCTACTCATTGGACACCAGGTGGATAAACACCATGTGAATGGCCTCTTGGCTCATCTTCAACCCTGGTTTCCCTGCAGCTAACAAACTCCCTCCAGAAGAGAAATTTGATCATGTTGCTCCATATAATATTCATAGAAAAATGTCTAACCTCAGCCCAACCTGACTTATTTATGTGTGATTTTAGCCTATCCTGCCTTTCACCTGCCCCACAGCCTTCTTTGGGTTGGACCACTCTGCAGCAGTCGTTCTCCTTGCTTATCCACTGGGGATTCCTACAGATTTTTCAGACCTCAGCTTCTGTGGGTTCTCTCTTTTGAATCCTTCCTTCGTACCCTCAGGAATTTATGCTTTCTCTCCAGTTCATTGAATATGAAGTCATGGTTTATATGGTGGTTGTCTTTCTTTCTACTATTTCCAAGTTTTAATTTTTTTTAAAGAGTGTCTTACGAATACCTATTTATACCATATAAACCTGAAGTTTCTCTTAGTAAATATTTGTGGTTGAGGAATTTATGGAAATTGAGGGTTAGAGGGATTCTTCTTCACAAACTATTCTTATATGGCCATCTTCCTGTATCAAGTATGTCTTCATGTTCATGGATTTTGCCATGTTGACTTTAGTATCTATAACTACTACTTTTCTATTTATTTGTGAAATAATCATCTCCATATTTATTATTATTATTTTTACAGACTTCATTTTTATTCACTGTATAAATATGGGGTACAAATGTTCATTTCTATGGTTGTGCATGATGTACATTCATATCATTATTGTTTATCATGCATGTACATAGGGTAATGATGTCTGTCTCATTCCACCATCTTTCATACCCCATCCCCTCCCCCTCTCATTTCCCTCTACATAATCTAAAGTTCCTCCATTCTTCTCCCACCCCCACCCCCAACCAGATTTTATATTATCATTCTATCTCTTATCTATACTCTCTTTATGTATCTATTACCTATTAATCATCTCTTATCTATCAATTCATATCAATTTTTTTCTGAAATATTTGAAAATAAGCTATTTACCTCATAACCACATAAAAGGTAAATTAAAAGGAGTCTTCCTCCCAGTTCTACCCTCCTTTGCTCACCCTTACAAGAATTTTTTACTATCTCAGCAATATTTTTATTTACAATAATAAGAAAGAATGTTTTCTAATTGCCTCATGTATTCTTACAGTTTTCAGTTTGTTTTATTGTCATTGTTGTTGTTTTCTTGGGAGAGAAAATCACTGCATTTCTGAACATGTTTAAAATATTTTTTTAACTAGAAATGTTTAAAAATGTACTATTATAGATGAAGGGCAGATAACTGTCCATCAGTATCTGTGGAAGATTGATTCCAGGACCCCCCACCCTTTGATTCCAAAATCCCTGGAGCTCAAATTCCTTGTATATACAGTTAAATATTTACATAGACCCTATGCACATCCCCCTGTACACTTTAAATAATCTCTGGATAACTTATAGTGCCTAATACAATGTAAATGCTGAGCAAGTAGTTGTTAAACTCTATTGTTTAGGAATAGTTACATAAGAGAAATGTAGTTTATTTTTTCAGATATTTTTGATCTGTGATTGGTTGAATCTATGGATGCAGAATTCACAGATATGGATCATTGAATGAGATGAAAAAATGTAATAAAGATAAATAAGTACATATACCTATACCCCTTTACTTCATCAAGTTATGAAAAATGACTTGGTAGAAATAGATAGGTGGATTGAGTACATTTTCACTTTGCAACAGTTTCAATAAAGGTTCAGTCCCCAAAATAAAGCAATGTCTTAGGGGTCCTCTGTTTTCTACTGCATAAATTTTGAAATGTATCTAATCTTTAGCAAAAACAGAGAAAATGAAACCTTGATGCCTGGAGATAAGAGGAAGCAATGTTTTTCTGAGCACAGTGACTGAATGCATGTCAAATATGTAATAAAAATGCTGGCCATCATTATAAATCATCAAGGGCAAGAGGAGAAATTTTTCCAAAAAGATAAGTAGAAAGGGTTGACTATTTCTCTAGAGTTCCTGGAATGTTCGTTTCAGGTATTAATTAGAGCAATGATATGTAATTCACATGGGAGCAATAAAGCTAAACACTGAATGGTGTTACCCAGCAACCTACCAAATGTGGGGAGACCTTCAACAGCGTCAGGGAGCTGTCGACCCAGGAGTAACTCAGTGAAGATGCTTGGAGCACATGTGGTGATGTATGGTGCTCAATTCTGTTATTAAAGCTAATAAGAGAATGGTCCCCAAAAAATTCATGTCAAATCCCTGAAAGAAGAAAAGGGAAAAGAGGAAATAACCTCTTTGTGTCTGTCGCAACCACTTGATGTGTCCCAGCGCAGTAAGAAGACCTTGCTTTGGAGTCCCAATATAATGCAAACAAAGGCCATTATACAATGGATGAGATCTGCAAAAATAGTATGCAAAGATCTTTCCCAGACCACAAAAGGAAGTGCATTAGATACACTATTCTGCCTTTGCTTTTTGTGCTTAATATATCCTGAGGATCACTTCAAAGCTGCATTGGGGTTCTTATTATTTCATAATTTAGCAGTTTCATTCAACCCTATCGTTGGACTTTGGGGTTATTTTTATCCTAATGCTCCAGTGAATAACCATGACAATATGCTGTTTTGTATTTGTTGATGTGAATCTTGAAGTGAGAGTCCCCGAAGTGAAATAGCTGTGTAGAAAGGTAAGCGCATCTGCAATTTTGTAGGATGTTGCCAAGTTCCCTTCCGTTTAGTGGGTGATTCTCTGCAGCCATGCTAAGAGTGGGTTCTTAAATTTTAGATTTGTGCCAAGCAGATGAGTGAGGAATGGGCATCTCAGTATGGTTTTAATGTGCATATCTTTTACTATGTGTCAAAGTAAATTACTGTGAAGATTTTCTTCATGTTTTCATGCTTTCTGTTCCTCTGCTTTATCCATGCTTGTTCTACTAATATTTTTGTCTTTTCTGAGTTTTTAAGAGTTCTTTACGTATTAAGAAAATGAATCCCTTTATCTACTAGGTGAATTTTAATATTTTCTCTGAGATTCTTTGTCTTTTGGCTTTGGTCATTTTTTTTTTCTTTCAAGCATTTTTTTAGTATAGTGAAATTACTAATCTTCTTGAACTTGTGTTATATTTATAGGTTTTCCAATCCCAAATTATTGAGGCATATATTCCTATTTTCTTCTAATACTTGAATGGTTTCTTTTTTTAATGCTTGGATTTCCAACCCATTTGGGTTCTATTTTGCTGCAAAATGTTAGATTAGGATGCACAAGTTTTTTTTTTTTGTTGTTGTTGTTGTTTTTCTCCAAAATGCTCTCCAGTTTTTTTTAACAACACCTTTTATGAAATATTCATTGTTCCTGTGATTTGAGATGACTCATTGTGGTGGATAGACCCTATGGTGATTTTCACATCTTTATATGGTTCCTCCCCTGGAGTGTGGGCAACAGCACTTTGCTTCCATTTAGCAGACCATGGCCACAGTGACAGGATGTCACTCTTCCTGATTGCACGTGTAGTAGTCAATTTTTCTCTGTTGCTGACTTTAAAGAAACAAGCTGCCAGGAAATAAATGGTCATGTTTAAAAAGCACGTATGACTAGGAGCTGCAGGTGGCTTCTAGGAGCGGAGACCAGCCTTCGGCAATAATTGGAAACTCTCAGTCCTGCAGACAAAAGGAAATTAATTTTTCCAACAATCTGAAGTAGATGAGAAGATGATTTTTCCCCAGTCAATTCTGTGAGGAGATTGCAACCCCAATGCCACCTAAATTGAATACTGGTGAGACACTAAGCTGAGAACCCTGCTAAGTCTGCCTAACCTTCTCAATGTTGAAAATTCTAAGTTCTGGTGTTATTTTAAGCCACTGAGTTTGTAGCAATTTGTTGCACAGCAATAGAAAAATAATATACACATATCATCACTCCAAATTTCCAAATGTGCTGTGTACTATTTGTGGTCTCCCAATTCTATTCCATTGGTTTAATTTGTCTTTTCCTGCTTTATTGGTACTATGTAATTATAATATTTATATTATATTTTTATATTTATATATTTTATATTATATTTATATTATGTCTTAATATGTGGTAGAACTAACACCATTCATCATTTTTTTTCATGGTTGTCCTGCCTATTCTTGATTGTTTATTTCTGTAATAAAATCTAAAATCAATTATTCTGTCCAGAAGAAAAAATATTATTTTTATTAAATTTTTATATTAGCTTGAAGGAGGGAATGCTGGCTAGTCTACAAGGCTGAGTCATCAACTTAGGAATGTGTTCTGCTTTGTTTTATGGTATTGCATATGGATTTTCCAAAATTTTGGACAATCTTAGTAAGCTATTTTTTAAAATTAGGGATAAAAAGTCAAGTTATTTCAAATAACATTTCATTGTCTATGCAAGAATCTGAATAGGATCTATTAACATGGTAAATACTAAATATTTTAAAAAATTAGTAATGAGTGTCAAATACTTTAGAATAACATTTCAGTGTCTATGGAAATATCTGATTATGAGATTTCCTTTTAAGTCTGTTCATATGGTAAAATACATTTTCTAATATTGAACCATCCTTAAATTCCTGGAATTCCTTAAATTCCTATAATACCTAGAATGAGAAATACTTTTCTAAATGTGCTGTGGTATTTTTTCTTGCAGATATTTTATACAGAATTTTTGCATTTTTATTATCAGTAAGATTCAGCTATATTTTTTCTTTTTAGTGCAACTATTCCACTGGTTTGAAATATATATTATAGATCTACATGATTTTTCTTTTGTAATCCCAAACAAACAATTAAAGTGCATCAAAAACTTGTTTGTTTGTTTGGTTTTGTTTTTTTGGGTACTGGGGATTGAACCCAAAGATGCTTTACCACTGAGCTAAGTCTCCAGTCCTTTTTAAGTTTTTGTTTTGAGACAGGGTCTCACTAAATTGCTGAGGCTGGCCTCGAACTTGCGAACCTCCCACCATAGCTTCTCTAGTCTCTGGAATTACAGCCACATGCCATCACACCCAACTCAGAATCTTATTGTTAAGGGCTTGATAGAATTCCCTTAATACATAATCTGAGGTGGTGTCTATTTTTGGTTCAGGAAAACCTGAAGATTTTTGGAAACTTACTCCATTTCAACAATGAGAATTAGTTGATTAAACTTCCTATCTCTATAGGAGTTAATTTTGGAAAACTATAAATATGATTTGGAAATTTATAAATTCCCAAGTAGAAGCTTTTGACTTTCTAGAATTAAAAAAACTCTATCTTTGATAAATTCTAATTATCGATTACTTTGACAGTAATTTCAAAATAGCTACCAAAAGTAGGAAAATATAAAGTAGTAAATAAAAATCATTAAAGAAATTCAACACTGATAATTTATAAATTACAATTATTGATTTCATTTAGTTTTTTCAATTATTCACCTCATGTAGAGCAAAATTAGTATCATAACTTTTAACTTTTAATGTATATTTCCCTCTAGCTATGTCTTATTTTAGCATTTCATTTTCTCTCCTTGATGTATATGGATATTTTGTCAATTTTGAGTCTCTTTTTAAAATGGATTTCAAAATTCTATTTTTCTATTAAGTAATTTATTATTTTCTGTTTTTTTTCTTTTAATTTACTTCTTCCATTTACTAACTTTTTAGTTGAAGTTCTAATTCATCTATTTTTTTCTTTTCTGATGAGTATTCGAGGCTACATTTTCACTTACCATTGCATTAAATATAACCCATACAATCCTATACTTTAATTTTTTTAATCAATTTTTTGACATGAGTTGTTTAATAGAGATTCTACCCAGGTAGCATGTTTAACATTCATTTCTACTGCCCTACACTGTAATAAGAAATTTTTGTCCCCTTATTTCTATTTGTGTGTGTTTGTGTGTGTGTGTGTGTGTGTGTGTGTGTGGTTTGGTGTATCAAATCCAGGGTTGTACACATACCAGGCAAGTGCTCTACCACTGAGCTACACCCCAGCCCTCTTATTTGTACATGAGAGAACTTAATGAAGTTTCCTTCATACCTAATTCTTAGTTTTTATGAATGCCTCAAGTTTGTTTGAATTGAAAGCTTACATTCCCTGTTATTTTGAGTGCAAATTTTATATATACATAATATCTATAATATTAATTGTATAGTTTAGAATTGTTTAAAATATATTTCAATTTATATATTTTTATCCATTTAATCAGTCTTAGAATAATTAATGAAATAAATGGATATAATTTAGCAGCTCCCTTGGCTACCAGTCTCCATTTCCCCACTCATATATTGACCAGGAAGAACTCTCTAGAGCTTGCTTCTCTCCATCTCAATTTATCCTTGCCAAGAAAAGATGTCAGGGTCAGAACTGGGCCTGAATGGCTTAGGCTTTCCAAGTGTATCTGTTTCTCAGAGCCAGCCTGTGGCTAATGGGGTACCTGAGTTGCTCCAGCATGCCCAGGCACAAGGAGACATCCATCTATTTCAGGGATGAACTAAGAGAGGCCACCTGGCCACAGATGTAAAGCCATGTTCCCAGACAGCTTTGGCAGGTAATTCTGTGTCAGGTGACTGGAGAATCACACAGCTGAGAAATGCTAGCCTAGGGGTTAGATCAAGAGCCCATCTCTCTAAGGCAGCAGGCCATGGACCTTCCTTGTGTTTGTATTCCCACTGTCAAGTCATACATGCTAGGGGTTTCACAAATGTTTACCCAAAGAATAAGGAGATCTTTAGGATCTCAAGGGAATTATCATCCAAAAGCAGGGTGATTATAAAACAGGATCTTGGAAAACAAGATAAACAGCACGTAGAAACCCGGAAAGTGGAAAGCAAATGGACCATGGAGCATCGGGAAATGGGGTTAATACTTTGCATTTACAACAAGAAATAACTAGCATTTCAAGAAATTTTGGCCATGGTTCTAAACATTTTGCATTTTTTGGTTCATTTTTAAATAGGTTTATTGACATATAATTCATATTTCAAAAAGTTCACCCATTTAGAGTAAATTAAATGTTCTTAGCATATTTACAGAATTGTGCAAGTATGACCATAATTGTATTATAGAACCTTCCATTATTCCAAAAAGAAACCTTGTATCCATTACTAGTCATTCTCTATTCACTCTTCCTCCAACCCTGGGAATCACTAATATACTTTTTGTCTGCATTAATTTTTCAAATCTGGACATTTTATAGAAATGCCATATAGTATATGAACTTTTGTATATGGCTCCCTTAGAATACAGTTTGATGTTCATTCACATTTTGGCATTTATCAGTACTTCATTCTTTAATTTTTGCTTTTTAAAACTTTCTTTCAGCATAACTATGCTTACAGAAATACACTCACATTGGTTAATAAAATGCAATTTAAATTTAACTTATTCTACACAATTTCAATCAGAAATTTGGTACATGATTTAAGATTTTAAAAAGAATTTGCAATCTGGCTTATTTTTTTTTCTATTACAAATGTATATAAAAGATCTGCCATCAAATGCTGCTAAAGAAAGCAGCAAGAACCTTGAGAAATAAACCTGAAAACCTGGGGAAGAAAATTTACTTTGCATACATCAAAAAAACCTAAAGCCAGCCTGCAGAGTTTCATTGTTGACCTCAGCAGATGAAGTGAGTTCATAGTGTTAATTCAGATTTAGGAAATTATCAGAATCTTGGTTTGTGTAGATTTACAGTCTACATGCTATGTAAACTAAATCAGATAGCTTTTACAGTACTACATGTGTCCATAGGCACCTTCCCAACTCCTTCTACATCCATTTGTTACTGAATTTTCATTCTTTTCTTTTAAAATATTTTTTTAGATGTTGATAGACTTTTATTTTAATCATTTATTTATATGCGGTGCTGATAATCAAATCCAGTGCCTTACATATGCTAGGCAAGTGCTCTACCACTGAGCCACAACCTCAGCCCAGTATTTCATTATTTTTAATGACTGAAAAATATTCCATTGTTTGTCCATTCACCAACTGATGGACATTCAGGTTGTTTTGACTTAATATTATTAGAAATGCTGTTATTCATGTACAAGTTTTTGTGTGCATATATTTTCATCCTCTTTTCTTTTTTTGAACCAGGGATTGAACTCAGGGACACTTGGCCACTGAGCCATTTTATTTAGAGGCAGGGTCTCACTGAGTTGCTTAGGGCCTCGCTAAGTTGTTGAGGCTGGCTTTGAACTCGCGATCCTCCTGACTCGGCCTCCCGAGTCGCTTGGATTACAGGCGTGTGCCACCACACCCGGCTTCAGTCCTCTTGATTATATTTCTAGGTCAAGTAATATATCTGTGTTTGGCATTGGAGGGATTTTTAAACTATTTTCCACGGAGATCATGCCACATTAAAGTTCCACCAACAATATATAAGAGTTCTAGTTTTTCCTCGTCCTTGTCAACAATTGTTCATCATTTATCTTTTATATTTCAGTCACTGTAGTGAGTGTGAAGTGGATTCTCATAGTGATTTATAGTTTGTTTTTTATTAGTTACTAATGATGTTGAGCATTTATTCATGTGCTGTTTGGTCAATCATATATCTTCTTTGCATAAGGATCATATCCTTTTAAATTGGGTTATTCACATCTTTATTTTGAGTGGTGACTGTTGTTATATATTCTGATTATTAGTCACTTATAAAGTGCATGACTTGTATGTCCTCTCTTTAAATGTGTTTTCACATCACAGTGATTTTCTTTAAAGCATAAAACTCTTTAATTTTGATAAAGTCCAAATTTATTCAACTTTCTTTTTATTGCTTATACTTCTGATGTCTTATCTAAGAAAGCACAACCTAACCCAAGAACATGAAGATATGCTTCTATGTTTTCTCCTAAGAGTTTTATAGTTTTAGGTATTGTTTAAGCATATAATTCACTTTGCGTTAACTTCTGTGCACAGTGAGAGGTAGGCTCCAACTTCAATCCTTTGCATGTGGACATCCCATTGTCCCAGCACTATTTGTTGAACAGATTGTTCTTTCCCTATTGAATTGTCTTATACCTCTGACCAATAAACTATTGACCATAACTGTTAGGGATTATTTGGGAATGCTCAATTTTTATTCATTTATCTATGTGTCTATTTTTCTGTCAGTACTACATTGTCTTAATTATTGTAGCTTTATAGTAAACTCTGGAATCAGGAAATGCAAATCTACCAACTTTGTATTTTTTAAATATTATTTGTTTATTCAGGGTCCCTTGCATTTCCATATGAGCTTTTGAGTCAATCCATTGATATTGGCAAAAAATAAAATAAATAAAATAAAATAAAATAATTAAAAGGCTAGGATTTTCACAGTGACTATATAGATCAATTTGGAGCTTCTTTCATCTTAATTATATTGCCTTCTGACTCATGAGTATGAGATACTTTCCACCTATTTAGATTTTCTTTAATTTCTTTCAACAGTTTTTTGTAGTTTTCAGGGTACAGTCTTATACTACCTTTGCTATATTTGCTCCTATTTTATTGTTTTGATGTTATTTTGAGTGGCATTGTATATTCAAAAATAAATAGTATTGTATACATTGAATTATCCAACATGATGTTATGGGATGATATAATCATAAAATGGTTACTATAGTGAAGCAAATTAATATATTCATCATCTCAGTTAACCATTTTTTAAGATTACACATGTAAGTGAAATCATGCAATAATTTTTTTCTGTTGCTGGTTCATTTCACTTAGCATAATGTCCTTCCAATACATCCATGTTTCTGGAAAATGGTAGGATCCATTTTAATGGATGAATAATATTCCATAGTGTGTATGTGTACATATGTATATACACACAATGGAATATGATATATATAATGAAATTTTTTGTATAACTGATATGTATTGATAGGTATCACAGTTTCTTTATCTATTTATTTATTCACTTGTTTATTTTAATACTAGAGATTGAACCCACAAACATTCTAACCCTGAGCTATATCCCCAGTCCTTTTTACTTTTCATTTTGAGACAGGGTCTTGTTAAGTTGCTCAGGTTGGCCTTGAACTTGAGATCCTCCTAACTCAGCCTCCGAAGTAGCGGGATTATAGGTATGCAATACTATGCATGATTTTGCACTTAGTTGATTCTACATCTTTGCGATTGTAACTTCAAGGAACATAGAAATGCAGATATCTGTACAAGATATATATTTTTACATACAAACTCAGAGAAGGGTTTCTGGGTTACATGGTAGTTCTGTTTTTAATGCTTAACTTTTTGATAATATTCACTCTAATAGATGTGAGACAATATTTCTCAGTGGTTTTGATTTGCATTTCCCTGATAATTAATGATGCTGAACACATTTTCATCTATTGCCATTTTTTCTTTGGAGAAATATTTATGCAGGTTTTCCCCATTTTAATTGGGCTGCTTTCATGCTTTTGAGCTGTATGAGGTCTTTATAAACTTTGGATATTCACCTCTTGTCAGATACATAGTTTGTGAATCATTTTTCCCTACCCATAAACTGCCATTTTATTTTGGTGATTATTTTCTTTGCTCTGAAAAGTGTTTTAGTTTGACATATTCTAACTGACTTCACTTTTCTTTTGTAGCCTGGACTTTTGTTGATTGCAGTTATATTCTTAATTTCATTTTCAAATTTATTCCTTGTAGTGCATAGAAATGCAGTTGATATTTTGTATTAATCTTGTATTGTAATCTTGTTGAACTTCTTTATTAGCTTTATTAGTTTTTTTGTAGATTCCTAATGATTTTGTGTACAAGATTATATCATTGGCAAATAGAGATAATTGTACTTCTGGATACTTTTTCTTTCTTTTTTCTTGCATAATTACATGGGATAGAGCTTCCAGTAAAACACTGAATAGAACTGATGAAGTATCCACATGTGTCTTGTCTCTGACTTCAGGTGGAGGGCATTCAATCTTTCACTGGTATGATGTTAGCACTAAATTTTTTTAGATGATTTTATCAGGTTGAGGAAGTTTCCTTTGTTTGTAGAGTGTTTTTCAAAGTATTTTAAAAGTGATTTCATCATGAAAGTGTGTTGGATTTTGTCATGTGTTTTTCTTTCTTTTGTGTTCATTGAAATGATCATATACTTTCCCCCCTTATTTAATTAAAATATGTCCATAAGAGTGGGATCCTAACTAGAGTAAGATATATTCCATGCTTGTATAATTACATAAAAATGGATTCTACTATTATGTAGAACTGAAAAGAATGAACAAATTTTAAAAAGTATCGCAGTACTATGTGTTGACATTAATTTTTTTGGCATGCTAAACAAACCTTTAATTCCTGGGATAAAAAATAAGGCCATTGCTTATAATTTTACTTACTAGCTGCTGGATTTATTTAGGGTATTTTCTTGAGGGTTTTTGCATCCATATTCAAGCTAGAGCTAAATGAATGCACAGTTTGTGAGTTTTTGTAGCTAATGAGAGAACTTTCACCACCAGAAACTGGTGGGTTTTGAACTTGCAAAGTCTGAGAGTAGGTGACAGGACATTCTACCAACTGAGCTTCCATATTTATGAGAGATATTGGCTGGTAATTTTTTTGTAATACCTTTTTAGTGATAGCAGGGTAACATTGACCTCATAGAATCTGGTAAATGTTCTTTTCTCTTATTTTCTGAAGGTATTTCTGAAAGGTTGGTATTGAGTTTTTCTTTAAATATTTAGTAGAATTCACCAATGAGTTTATGTCTGCTTGGATTTTCTGTTTGGGGAGGTTAAAACTACTAATTCAATCTCTTGTTAAAATTCCATTCAGATTTTCTATTTTCTCTCTAGTCAAATCAGTAGTATGTGCCTTTATAGGAAGTTGTCCATTTTACTTGGTTTTCTGATTTGCTGGCCACCGGTCATTCCCTTACAATCTTTTATTTCTGTAAGTTGATAATTATCCTGTCTTTTACCTTGACTGTAATACTTTGATTCTTCTCTCCTTTTAAATAATTAGTCATGTAAAAGATTTGTGTATCAAATAATCTTATTTTGGTTTTAATCATTTTCTCTATTAATTTTAGACCTCTATTGTTAGGTGTGCAGGTGTTTATAATTTTTATATGTTCTTGATTCATTGCCTCTTTAATTATTATAGTGTCCCTCTTTATTTCTTGCAACTCTTTTTTATCTTGATGTCTTTTTGTCTAAACATTAAAAGAGCTCTGTTATGGCTACTGTTTTCATTATACATCTTTTCTATATTTTTGCCTTTAATATATTTTTATCTTTATTTTCAGTTTCTCCTTTAGGGAGCGTATATTGGATTTATTCATTTGTTTGCTTTATCAAATGACAATCTTTTTCAATAGAATTGTTTAATCCATGATTCATGTCTGCCAGGTGATATTTGTTAAGTATGTTGGCATCATTACTTAGTTTATTTCTTCTTTACTACTCTTCTTATCTAAGGTAATACCTTCTAAATTCCTTTAATTATTTTTGCACTCAAATATTTTAGTTATGTTCTTAGTGATTGTATCAGGATTTACCTTATTCATAAACAATTCATCTTAACCTGTATCAGATTTATACTAACTACTGAAATTTTTAAGAACTAACTACAGAAATTTATAATTTGTATAAAGCTCTATTAACACTCACTTTATGTGTTATTATCATTATCACACCAAGTGCATCTATGTGTGGTACAAATCCAACAATACATTGCAGAAATCATTGTCTTATAGACTCAGGTCTTTTAAAGAAGAGAATAAAGAGGTGCAGAATTATATTTATAGAACCTAAACATCTATCTGTATTTTATTCACTATTTTTACTTTGCTTCATTTTTTTTCTTGTGGATTGAAGTTTCCATCTGCTGTTTTTTAGTTACTACAGTGTAACTTCATTCCCTATCTTTTGTGCTGT
This sequence comes from Glaucomys volans, assembly GCA_020662805.1. Lineage (NCBI taxonomy): Eukaryota > Metazoa > Chordata > Mammalia > Rodentia > Sciuridae > Glaucomys > Glaucomys volans. Next base: position 288,906 of record JAJEJO010005362.1, on the reverse strand, counting down.
CATTGTCAAATATATTTCATTTTTACATATAAGTCAAAGAATGCAATATATAATGTTTTATTTAATCGCTTTTAAAATTAAGTTGAGAGAAAAATAAACATGTAGTGTACTTTATTATTATTCTATTCATTATCTGTATCAACTTCTTTTTCCGTGTGTCTTCAAATTATTTTCTGGTGTCACTTACGTTTAGCTTGAAGAATTTATTTTAGTGTATTGTTTAAGGCAGATGTATTGATAATGAATTCTCAATTTTTGTTTATCTGGAAATATCTTTAATTTGTCTTTATTTTTGAAAGAGTGCTTCCCCACTACTTTTACTACTTAGAAAATCTCATTGTGCTCTACAACCCTGGTTCTTATTGAGAAGTCAGCAGCTAATCTTAACGTAGTTCCCTTGTATGTGATGAGTCATGTCCATAAATCTTGTATGTAAGTCTTGTACAAAAAGCCACCTTCGGAATCAACCTAGATGCCCTTCAGTAGATGAATGGATAAAGAAACTGTGGTATATATACACAATGGAATATTACTCAGCCATAAAGAAGAATAAAATTATGACATTTGTAGGTAAATGGATGATGTTGGAAACTGTTATGCTGAG
>JAJEJO010005362.1:227880-287902 GCA_020662805.1 Glaucomys volans | reverse complement strand
AAAAAAAAAAAAAAAAAAAGCCACCTTCATCTTTGACCTTCAGTTTTTGAACTGCACATGTGTAGGTAAGGATATTCTTGTGTTTGAAAATATTTTTTTCTACTTGGAGTTCATTCAGCTTCTTTGATATCTTGATTAATCTTTTTAATCAAATTTCGGGAATTTTCAGCCATTATTCCTTTGAATATTTTCATGCCTCTCTCTCTTTCTCATCTTGATTTTTTTCCATCAAGATTTTGTCATTGTGCTTATGTAGTCCCATATTTCTATGAAGCGTTGTTCATTTTTCTTTATTTTTATTGTTTTGTGTATTTTGGTCTGCATAATTTCTACTAGTCTATCTTTAAGTGTGCTGATATTTTTTCTTCTATCAATTAGATTTCTTCTATCAATTAGATTTCTCCAGTGATTTTTCTCATTTAAGTTTTTATTTTTTCTCCCAAACTTCCACTGTCTTTTTAAAAATTAATTTCAATCTCCCTCTTGATAATCTCCATTTGATGAATCATTTTTACCCTGCTTTTCTTTAGATCTGTTAACACAGTTAAGTCCTCGCTTAGTCCCACATAGGTACCTTCTCTAAGGTAATTTCTATTGCTTGATCCTTTTCTTCATATATGGGCCACTGCTTTCTGTTTGTTGCTTTGTTTTGTTTTTCTTCTTCTTTTTTTTGCATGTCTCATATATTATTTTTGTTGAAAATTAGACCTTTTAGGTAATGTGCTGTGAATACTGATCTCCTTCCCGTAGCTTCTCTACTTGTTTACTGACTTGACTAATACTGTATATGATTTTTTCCTGTGTTGTATAGCTCTGACATTCGTCATTCATTCCTGCTTAGATATTTTCCCCTTATTTCTATTTGTTGGCTGATTCTTTTGGAATCACCTCTGACTTTTCATGAACAACATATTTGTTGAAGTCTATATGGAAGTTTCCTTAGCTACTTATTTTTTCACTCTTTGTCATTGCATTGTGTGTGGCTTAGAGACTTTCACTGTATTGGGAGTTTTCTATTTTGCTCTATGTTCATCCCCCTGGAGCTAGAAACTCAGAGGTCAAGTCTCTGGTCACTCTTAAAAGGGCACAGCTATGGGCATCTATAGTCTTCCAGATCACTGAAGATTGGTGAGATTTTAATTTTGAGCCTAGCTCACCAGGTGTTCCCTTGAGTCACAGTAGTTTATTTTCCAGCTCATGTGTGATCCAAAGCTAAGGCCCTTTGCTATAATATCACTGTGTAGCTAGGTGAATTCTTTAAAACTGTTCCATGTTCTGCTCTGAATGCTCCTGAGTGGATGTAGCACATGGGCACAACTTCCAAACCTACAAGGATGAATGTGATTCCAAAGGGGCTCCTTTCTCTGGTACTCCCCGTTAAACTTCTGCAGGTCTATTGCCTTACCTTTTGTACTAGTAGCAAGAAACTACCAACTTTAAAATTGTTTGTCAGTATGGTCTCTATTGTTTCCCATAATGTATTGGACATGAATTTCTCTGTGTCTGTCTCAAATAGACACCCCTTCAGGTAATTCTTTGAAGGTGCCTTTCTGGTGACCTACATTGTACCTGGGAAAACCTCTTCCTGGATGTGAGCATGGGAACACTTGCCTTGTTTTTCTGGAATAATGTCCCTGCTCTGAGTGAGCTCTTGGGGAGGGTGGCACCTGGTTTCTTAACTTAGCTCTTTTTGATGGAACTAGTATGAGCAAGTTGAAGAGGGAGCAATTGAGACCCATTATTCTCAGCTCACACTTAGAGCAATATCCTTACCTGAGAAGTAGGGTATAATTGAAGGAAGGGAGCCCCAGTTGTTTTGGCTGCACAAAACCTGAAATGATATTTTCACAACATAATATTGGGAAAGATGGTGGAATGAGGCAAACATCATTACCCTATGTGCATGTATGATTGATTACATGAATAGTGCAAATTTACATCACAAACAACCATAGAAACGAAAAGTCATACACATTTGTGTACAACAAATGAAAAAAAATGCCGTTTGTAAAAATAAAAAGTAAAAACAAACAAACAAAAAAGATTGGGAAAAATGAGAGACATGGAAGCCTGCCCTTCCTAACTTGAAACTGTAGCCTAGACTAGAAGCTGGGTAAAGAGAGAACTCTAGGCTTTCTTGGTAACATCATTCCTGTGTAGAAGACCTACAATAAGATTGTTGTTATATGAAGTTGGTGGAAAGGAGTGGATAGGGATAGAATGTGGCTCAAATGCCAAAGACTTTACTGGCCTCTTCAAGATTTTGATTTTCTTTTCTCTGCTTTCTGTATATTTTCACTTAGGAAAATTTCCAGACTTTAAATTGTTGTTTATTAAAATATTTTTTACCAGTTAAATTTTTGCACTTATTTCATTACCGAGGCTCTTCAGACCTCCATTCTTGGGATCCCACTCATACATTAGCTTATAATAATCTATGATAGTCGACTGTGACAGAGGTGAAGTTGATATCTCTGTTAAACAGAAGTGGGGGCTGAGAGAGGTTAAGGAGCTTGCCCCTGTTCATCCCACTGGAGAGGGCAGAGCAGGGATCCAATCCCAGTCACTCTGATTCTAGAACACCTATTCTTGTGCGTGCTATATGCTTTGTCACCCAAAGACCCAGGTGCAGGGGTTACAGGCTGAGAGGAGTGGGGAATGCCCCTGCACCATGAATGTAGTTCTAAGAAATATATTCTCAATTCCTCAACTGAATTTACTAATCACAAGCGATCAAAATGTCACCTAGTAGTGAGACCTGTTGCAATTCATTACTTGGCATTTCAGAATCTAATTATAATATGTATTGAAAGTGAGTGACTAAATTTTTTTTTAAAAGTCATTAGCTTGCAAAGAACATCTCATAAAGTAAAAAGAAAAGTGAACTAACTAATAAATTTTTAAATTTAATATTTTGACTTTCAATTTATGTCACTCATTTTATATTTGATGTTTTTAATGGAAGAAATATTGTCCAAGGAAGAATGGCAGCAACAGAGAATGCCTGGAGGTACATTGTGATACAAGCACACGCACACATGAAAACTCTGATTAGATTTGCTAAATTCACTATATATTTTACAAAAAACTGTTTGTTCTATTTCTTCAAAACCATTTACTAGGTCACAACTACTCTCAGGATGAAATTTCTTCTCCTTAGCTCACATTTGATCCTTCATTGTCTTTCCTTCTATCCCTCCTCACAGAACCTCATCCTGCTTCTCTCCACTTTCCTAGGTCTGACCATATGCCTTTGGTCAAGACTTTTGCTCATTCTACATCTTCTGATCAGATGATGTCTTCCTATTCTTACTACCATTTCTTCTTCCCCTACAATCTCTCCTCTGATCAGACATACTTTTCCTCTTGCAAAACCTCTGACTCCAAACTGCCCCAGTTCTCTGGATACATTCTAACTATTGCTAAATGTGATGGAGTCCCCCCCACCCCCCGCCACCTACCTCCACTGTCTGAACTCCGTTTTGGGGTCAGAACCACGTTGTATTTACCTTTGAGTCCCCATCGACTTTGGCAGTGTCTAGCACAGAGGAGACAACCTTTGATGAACTGAACTCAACCATGGAATATGTCAGGAGTGCTGCAGAGGGCACAACGGGCACAGGAGGTAGCCATGGCATATGGAGCACCCGTGATGGAGAGCCAACCTGTGGGGAGACGGGGGGTTATGCCTATAAGACCTTGATATATAAGAGCAAACTGAATCTTCTGCATCTCCTTGGATGCCATCATAGAACAGAGGGTTGCATGTTACAGAGAATCCAATTTGAGCCCCAAGTATGGCCCAGAGCTTTTTTTTCTTTTTTAATTTAATTTTTTAATGTTTTCAATAATGCATTATAGTTGTAAGTAGTAATGGGGGTCATTTTGACATTCATAAATACATATTACATAACATGTTCCATTTGAATCCCTAGTATTTCCCCTTTCCCTCCTCTCCTACCTCCCACTGAGCCTCTTCCTCTACTGGGAAAGGGGAGGAACTGCAGAATGAAATTAACTAAATTATATTGTATGCATGTATGAATACATCATAATGAATTCCACTTTTATGTATAATGCACCAATTAAAAACATTAAATAAATAGAAGGAAATCCAGCACTTTCTTTTAACCAAACCATCATTTTCTAGGGAGATGGTAAGGAACTGGTAGCCATGGCTGGGGACGTGGGAGGGAAACCAAAGCCTGGGTAACGTGGTGGGCAGAGAGCTCTGAGTCAAGTTTTGCAAAATTTCCCCAGGATGGCTGCATGTGAGAAAGATCTGTTGTGTACTCAGAACTCAACCTGATTAAATAACTCAGGGGTAAGTGAACAGCTCTGGGAATCAAAGTCAGGACAATTCCGGAGTGTTTGGACGCCAAGGCATTTCCCTAGACCTCTTATTGAAGGGGTAGAACAGATATGTGGCATAAGAAGATTCAGTGAGCAATTTGTCCTGCATTACAAAGTTACAGATGCCAAAGGGGCTTCTGCCTCCCCTGCCACCAGCTGGGGTGTGTATGCCTGACTTGGAGACACTCTGTCTCCTCCCTCGTAAATCCCTCACTCTGTGGCACCCTGGGGAGAACAGAAGAACCAGGGGACAAAAGGAAGCAGTGGGTTTAAATGATGCTTCCTCATACTTAAACTGTGGGCTTGGCAGGGGCATAAGTGTGGCCAAGGCTGTAGGTCATTCAAAGATAAGCAAGCCAGTTCTACAAGAGCTAGGGACTCGTTTCAGTCTGGCATCATTTAATATAGCATCTTTCCTCATGCTGCTTTGTGGAGTCAAACAGCTGTGATCAGGTCCCAGAATAGGCAAAACTGGAGACCAGAAATGCTGGGAGAATGTGGTCAGCCCCAGAAATGCCTGTGCTCAGAGGGCAAACAAGCAAAAACAAATACGAATTCAAAATCAGCTTTATGTGTACTTCTCTTTTTGTTTTTCATTTCAAAATTACCTGTAGATGGATATTGCATTTTCTTCCGACACCTTTCCTTCCCTGTGGATTCCACACTTTCCCAACCCCTTGAGAAATCCATCAGTAGACAGGTTTGTACCGTCTGGTGTGGTGTGCTCATTAATATTTTTTCTTTGTGTTTCTACAGTCCTTTCAGTTTCACTTATTCAGCAAACAATTCTTCCACTGAACAGCACTCAATATCCTTTGTGAACTTTCTGCTCTCTTCCAAGGCAATAGGGAGTCAAAGGAGAATAAGGACCACCCTTACCACCAGTAGGGATGAGTCTCAAGAAAGACGTTCCCTGGGTCAGATAAGATGGGACTATGGAAGTTCAGTAAAATGTATGTTTATTTCTAAAATGTAAGGAAACTTGCCTGGAGTCTTCTTAGTCAGCATCTTTGTAAATGGCAAGGAGCACACCCAGCAAAACTGAAGGAGAAAATGTTGCTGATGAGCGTTGGTTAAAGGGGTTTAAATCCCTGCTTCTCTTTGGTGATCCAGTTCATGTCTAACTCTAACACTTAGGAAAGAGAAATTGACTGTAGGAAATTCTTGAATGCATTTGTTCCTTGATCAATTTCTCCTCCTCCCTCTTTAATTAGAAAGTCAATTTTGATAGATTGCCTGAGTTGTTTTGGTTGCTAGTTTTGAAAGGGAAAAAGAAAATCCTTTCCAGAAGATTCAGTCACACAGCTCATGTGCAGGTAAATATTCCACAGCATTCATTTTGTCGCAGCTCTGCAGAACTGATTTAAAAAAAAAAAAAAAGGAGAATAGAGTAGACAAATAGCTGCAGAGGCTCAGGTTTCTCCAAAGCAGATTAGGTCTATTTCAGTTGCCAGGGAGCAATGTGCTTGCAAGTCGTTGTGTTACATTTTCTAGGCTTACACACCAATTGCTTCTGTACCCTTAGCCCATCCCTTTCTGTCATCTTCATTGCATTGGAGAAACATCCTTTTGGGAAGGCTCAGTATTGATTATCTAGCAAGATACAGCTATGGGAAGGGTGAATTGGGAGCAACTTATCTGTGAAATTTATTTTCCAATACTCTAAGACATGGAAATCTTAAAAGGGAGAAATAAAATAATTTAAAGACAAATTCCCCTGGCAGGTCCTCTCTACTCCATTGGTATTCTCAGCATCCTCATGGGGGTGATAAATCTGAGAGACCTGGGTTCAGATCACAGCATGATGCATGAGCATGCTAGTTAAGCTTGCATTGCAGGAAAAGCTAATCTTGCTTTCCTTGGAGGCTTACTGTGAAGATTAAAAAAAGGTTTAGGAAGGGAGAGGTTCCTGGCACTGCAGTAGTTGCACATTCCATCTCCTTTTTTTTAAAAAATTCCAACACTTTCTAATATCATGCACCTGCAATTGAAGCCTGCATCTAACTAACCAAAATCTCCCTTGAACACACAGCTAATTATAAAACAGGCCTTCTCTAACATTTATTTGCATTATTTTACTGTGCTTGAGTTGGTGAGCACTTAATGGGATGGGAGTGCAGATGTGTGTGTACCTTTCCTCATAATTTCTCAAATCCTGCTGCTGCTGCTGCTGAGTCTTTAGCACTCTTGAGCAGTATAGCTTTGCAGGGTTTTAAGATACTCATCACAGCCCTTCCTTGACTTCCAAGGTAAGCAAAGAGTAGGTTCCATTGTGGGTGGGATGATGTGGAGACTCTGATAACAGCAATTTATTTGGTGTAAAAGCTAGAGGTAGTTTAACAGTGATAAAAACTAGTATTGCAAATCTATATTAGCCTTTTCCACACGGGACAACCGAAACATAAGAGTTGTTTGGGGAGAGAATGGGGAGTTGAGTGAAGCCCACCGGAAGTAAGCAGATGGCATTAATTTAATCTTGTGGAAAACAAACTGAAAATAAAAGTTTGAAAGACTCAATTAGATCAAACCTCAATTAGTGGTTTCCAGGGCTTGAGGGTGACAGGAAATGTAGCAGTATGAGGAGATTTCCTGGCATGATGGAATGGTTCTATGTCCTGGTTACAGGGCTGGTTGCACAAATCTATATATGGGCTAAAACTCATACAGTTTTACACTCCAAAAACAGCCCATTCTTATTGTATATAAATGTTGAAATAATAATTTCAAAAGATGCTCAAAGATTAAAAGTTGATCATTTCATCCACACTGTTGTGAGTTCCAGGTGTCAGTACCCTGTATTTTTGCATCTCCAAACAGGGTGAGAGATCTCTGGCCTGAGGGTCACAAACTAAGGCTTTTATTTCTTTGCTTCTGCCCAGAAGTGAGGCCCGGGTGTCTGATTTAGCCCTTCAGTACCTGGGCATCCCCATCTCCCAAAACAACTGTCCTGGGCAGCCCAAGGTTCATTGGGCTTGTCAATCCTCAGTTCACACAATGCTGGTCTTTTCCAGTTCTGGGAAATGCTGCTCCTGCCCCAAGTACTGTCTGGATCTGAGCCTACACTGGAGGCTGATGAGAAGAGCATTTGGTGATTCATATGTATGCAGGCATACGATGGGTTTCTGCTTAAGGACTTTCTGTGAATAAGTAATTTGAACATAGAATGAATGAATCATTGGGAGGGTTTTCCAGTGCTAAGAAGAAAGCATGGAGTGAAGGATTTCTTTTTCTTTCCTTTTTTAGATATGAAACGGCCCTGAAGGCTGTTTTCATTAATCATTCCAACGTTCAAACTTACTAGCTTCCATTATATCAGTTTGTTCCTAAATAGTTTAAAAATATGTCCTTATGAGCAAGGCCTGTTGCCACTTGCCAAATGAAACCAAAATTCTTTGCTTCTTGGAATTTTGAAAACTTTTGTTTGCTGAAATAAAAATGTTACCCTAAGCTCCATAAGGACTGAGAAAAGAGAAAAAATAATTTCAGATTTTGACATATCTGCTTCCAAAAGCAAAAACTTGAACATTGATTCTGTTATTGTAACCAGTTGGTAACTGATATATTTAACAACGAGGAAGCAAGCAGCAGGCGACATATTTTTTTTTTAATGGAAATTTTCAAACACTGTAAAAGCAGAGAGCATAGAAGAAATGACCCACTCCTCCAGAAACCCATTCCACAAATCCAACAACCATTTCTATTCTCTTCTTCTTGTGTTACCTCCTTGATTTAATTTTGCCATTTCATCCACTTTCTGTGAAAGGGCTGGTGTATCTTAAAGCAACTCCATTGTGTTTCACCTGCAAATATCTTACTAGGTATCTCAGTGGAATAATGACTCTATTTGTTTGTTCTGCATAAGTACAGTCAGTCCTCACACTTGTGGGCTCCACATCTACATATTAAGTCAATTGTGCATAGAAAATATTTTTTTTAAAATTGTGCCTGGCAGGAAAGGTATCTGGAAGCACTCAGAATTGTCCAGCACTTGAGGTACTGTCGTAGATCTCTACCAAAAGTCAGCTGTCCTGAACCCCTGGTAATGGAATTGTTTACCTTTTCACCAGAAAGCACCCAATCTGCAGGTGGTGTGAGCCCAGGCAGGCTTTGGGGTATTTGTGCTCCTAGATCTAAACTTCTTAAGAGATTGTCTGAAATGAAAAGATGTGTCAGCATAGTCTCTGGTGGTTCCATGTGTGCCAAATGTGTCCACGACAGGATCAAGTGTGCTTTTCTTATTGAGGAGCTGAAAATCATTGTGAAAGTGTTGAAGGAACAAGCACAGAGTCAGAAAGATAACTAAAAAAACATGAAGTTTCTTTGAATAAGAAAAGATCAAAAGACTTTAAAAAATTGCATCTGAATTGAACATGTATAGACTTCTTGTCATTGCGCCCTAAATGATATAGTATATTAACTACGTACATAGCATTTACATCAAATTACTTATTACATCAAATTACTTATTGTAAGTCATTTAGAGATTATTTAAAGCAAACAGGAGGATGTGGGTAGCTTCTATGCAAATACTGTGCCCTTTTATATAAGGGATTTGAGCATCTGGGATTTAGGTGTGAGGGGTCCTGGAGCTAATCTCCTGTGTCCTTTCTGAGAAAACCAAAGGATGACTGGGCAACACCATTGTCACAACCAACAAAACTGACAATAATTCCTTATCATAATATAATGTCCAATCAGTGTACAAACTTCCCTGATTGTTTCAAATAATGCCTTTTAACGATGAGTTTGTTTGGACCAGGGTACAGGAGAGATCCACACACTCACACGTGGTTGATTGTCAGGTGTCCTGGGTCTCCTTTCCTCTAGCACATCTCCCCCTCACTTTCTGTACTGAGCTACATGTTAAGAAAATTGCCTCAGTTGTCCTGAGACTTTTATTACACTTTTGGTTTAACTTGCTGTTTTCTTCTTGTCTTGTTAAACGTGATCCTCTGCCCTCTGCACCTTTGGAAACTGATACAGAATTTTCATTAGATGAAAGTTCAGTCTTTGGGTCAGGTGCACTTTGTAAGTCATGTGGGTATGTCCTACCACAAATTATCCCATGTTTACTAGTATTAAGATTAAGTAACAGGCTATAGTGTGTCTCTCATCCGTTATAAAGTTTCACCCAAATTCTAATCTATCATTAACTCTATAAACATAAAATACATTATAAAAAGCCTACTTTCTACAACAGTCCTCTCTATTCTATTCTTTTTCTTCTCTAACATGTGACCATTTAAAATATTAAAACACATGAAGACTACAAGCTGAATTATCTGGTGCTTTATAGAGGCAGTTTGTCACTGCCTCTTCATATACTAGAAAATCAATCCACAGCAATATAGTCTGCTTTCCTTGTTAGATCAGTGTATTAGTTTCCTATATCTGCTATAACAAATTGTCACAAATTTGGTGTGTTAAAATGATAGAAATGTACTCTCTCACAGTTCTGGATGTCAGAAGTCAGAAATCATTATCAAAGGGAGTGTAGTCAGCTTTTTGTCACTGTGATGAAATACCTGAGAAAACTATTCAAAGGAGAAAAGATTTGTTATGGCTCATGGTTTCAGAGATTTTAGTCAATGGTCAATGGCTCCACTGTTTTCTGCTCACCTCACAGCATTTGAGAAGTGGAGTGAAGAGAGGAAAGGGCTGGAGACAAAATATAGTACCCAAAGGTGGACTCCTAATGACCTCACCTCCCAACTAGGTCTCACCTCACACAGTTTCTGCCATTTCCTCATCACCAAGTCCCTTCTCAAAAGCCCTCCCTTTGAACATTGCTATTGTGGGGACCAAACTTCAACACGATTCTTTGGAGCACCCAAACTACAACTCTGGGCTAAAGTTAAGATGTTGGCCAGGCCATCTTCCCTCTGGATACTGTGGGGGAGAATCTGCAATGTGGCTCTTAAAACTCCTGGTGACTGATAGTTTCCTTGCTTGTGGCCACCACACTCTAATTTTCAATGTCAGCATCTTGACATCTTTCTCCGTTCCACCTTCGCATGTCCTGCATCTCTGTCAAACTCCCCTTGACCCCCTAATAAGCCTGTCTTTAGGGCTCATCACAAGATCCTTGCGTTAATCACATCTACAAAGACTCTGTTGGTTTAAGGTGACATTTGAAGTGTCCATGGATTAGTATCTGAATATCTTTTGGGGGGTCAGGCAGGAAGGGCAACTTTAAACCTACCCTAAACTGCATGGTCCTCCTCTTGGTGTAACTGTTGTCATTTCTGGCCTTTAGCTTTATAAGTCATGTGGCCTTAAGGAGAAGACTTTTCATACTTTTTTGAGTGTGGTACCTTTGGGACAGAGTCCCACAATTGGTAATACTAGGTTATAAATGGATTTGCATGTGATATTTCTGGATATTGGGAAAATCTGCTTCAGAAAGAGTAGTATGTATTTGCATTCTCAAGTGACTGTTAGTACGTCTTCTTTACATGCTTGCTCTTCCCGTCTCCAAATGTCATTGACACTGCTTTGCTTCTCTTGTCATAGAGGACTATTGTATTTATGTCTTTTCTTTCTGTCTGAATGCTTTATGAATAATACCCTAATAACACCATCTAGTAATGGATTCATCATTACTGGAGAAAATAACCTTGTCCTGATGATGCTAACAGATATTAACAGATACCAACAAAGTAGGATATCAAAGAACCTTTGGGAAGGTAAGGGTCACACTCATGTAAGAAAGATTTGGTACCAAAGTCTGTTCCTTTTGGCCATTTATCACAATCATATCAAACTGTGCCAATTGGCCCCCAAAGTCCAGGTGAAGTCATTAGGGGAACAGAAATCAATTTGTAATCTAATACTTGGCACAGAACATGTCTAGATTAGTATTTTACAACTTTGGAGCTGGCTACTGAAACAAAAATCTTCCTGAAACTTCTAAATAGATATATAGGTAAAAGTTGTTCTGTTTTTATTTGCTTTTTGATATAAATACATTTTGCTTTTTAAACTAAGAATTCCTACGTGATCATGTCTACTTCAGCAAAAAAATGAGCTCTTGAACTAATTCACCTTTGTCATATGGAGAATTCCATAAATTGTTCATTAGATTCTAATTAACTCACCTTCTGGGAAAGGAAAAGCTCAGAGAGGTCAGGACTCTGGAAATATCTGCATTTATTTCATATTTTATTTAGAGGGAACTCCCTCAACTTTGAGTAGAGTCAGGTAAGGATTGTAGGTGAGCAAAGAAACCACAGAAGTCCTCACTTCCTGAAGGTCACTTTCTAGTCTCATTATTCTTTAAGAAAAAATAGCTCAGCTGAGATTTCTGATGTACAATAAAAATGGTTCCTTTCATGCTGCCACTGGGCCACTCTAAGCTCAGCCTCTGGGCGTCAGCTGGCCCAGTCATGGTCCACCTGGGCAGGTATTGCCCTGAGACTGCATCTTCCAGCACTTGAATCACCGTTAGTTCCTATGCTTAATTTTAAAAATTTTTAATTGGTGCCTTATAATTGCACATAATAGCGAGACCATTAGTCCTTTTGAAATGAGTTAGTTTGGAGAAAGAATTCATCAGACTCCTCCCAACCTTCCATTTTCAAGATGACTTCTTTTTCACCATTTGCAGTTAGTTTTCTTGCATCCAATGAGGACACCGCATGCTGGTGCTCATCGGCACACCTGGCACAGTTCAACTCATTTTCTCATTGAACTCATTTTCTCACAGCCCCTAACTCATTATTGCAAAGTTATTTTCAGTAAAAGTCATTGTCTTAGACAGTTTTGGGTTGCTTTAATGGAAATATCATAGTCTGTGAAAAAAACAAACAGTTCTCACACTTTTGGAGGCTGGGAATGCAAGATAAAGCCACCAGCAGATTGGGTTTCTGGTCAGGACCATCGTCCTCGTTCATCGGGGTGACTTCTTGCTGCATTCCTCACATGATAGAAGGCGTGTGGGAACTCTCTGGGTTTCTTTCATAAGGGCACAAATTACATTTGTGAGGATACTAATCTCACCCTCATTACTTGACTGGGTCTCAACAGCCCCACTTCCTATTGCCATTCACTTTGGAGACTAGGATTTCAACATATAAATTTTGATGGGATGTCAATATTCAGTCAATTGCAACCACAGAATTAAATATCTAATAATAATGGTCAGAAAGAAGATGCTTTGTTCTGTTTTTGAATCATGTAATCTTATCAGTGAATAAGCAAACTTTAAAAATTGTATCTTAATTACATAACTGTATAGAACAAAAGAAAAGAATGTTGCATATGAATATGTGACAGTTATAAATCACATCAGAGTTTAATAATAAGTAAGAATAACAATTATAAAGAAGAAACTTCAACTTTAAATTTATTGTTCAAGGTCAATAAAATGTTATACCTATGGTCTAAAATGTGCACTTAAGTGAAATTTGTGTATTTCAACACAAAAACTTGAAGTCTTTGTGTGACAGAATTGTATTCAAATACTGTATTTTCATCTTCCATTTACTGTGCTTTTAAGGTTTATTTTAAATGTACTATTTCAAAACAGGAATGCATTGTACTGCATTGCTTGGAGATTGATATTGTTTAGATCTGGAATGTTTCCCATAGGCCCAAGTGTTAAAGCTTGGTCCTAAGGAGGAACTATTGGGAGATGGAAGAACCTTTAAGAGCTGGGGCCTGGTGGGAGGTATTCAGCTCATTGGGAATGTGCCCTTGAAGGAGACAGTGGGACCCCAGCTCATTCTCTCTTTTTTTGTGCTTTCCAGACATGAAGTGAGCAGTTTGCTCCACCATGGATATAATGTCTCATCACAGGCCCAAAAGCAGTGAGGCTAATTGATCATGGACTGAGTTGATTATCTCAGATCACTTTGTTACAGTGATGAAAAGATGACTAACAGAAACAAAGTAAGCTCAAATGATTGTAAACCATGTGAACTTATTTTCAAAAAGAATGTGTGTGGGCTGACAGCATTACTGACTTTCCAAAATTTACTTTCACATAAAATATAATGCTTCTTAAAGGAGAAATTATTCAAATGTGGTAACTTAAAATACATATACACATATACAGACATATGTATATGTGTGTGTTTGTATATATATACTTGCATATATATACATATACATATGAAAACATATTATAACTTGGACCAACTACAGCAAATATTTACAGCAGTGATTCTTAACAGGGAGCAGATTTGACACTCAAGAAACTATTTCAACGTGTGGACATATTTTTGGTTTATATAATGGAATAAGAGTTGGTCTTCTGACAACCAGTATACACTAGACATCTTACAATGCAGAAGATGGCCCCCATCCTCCATAAGAAAGAACTATTCAGCTCAAAATGGCAACAGTGCCAAGGCTGAAAAACCCAGTTTAGGAAATACACCCTCAAAAGATGTTTTGGGGAGGAATATTTTCCTATTGACATTGTTTATATTTACTGGCATATGGTAGCAAAAATATTCGAACTTTCAGTCAATTTTGCTGCTGTTTTAAAATTTCTGCCTAAAACTGGGGTGACCCTTTCCACCACCCTTCATCTGGCATAACACTGTAGTTGCCTGAGTGTTGTTGTCAATAAAACTCGTTTCTGTAAAAACATCTACTAACCAGAGAAAGACAACACTTAGTCTTCCTTGCTATGTGGCATAGTCAGTAGATGGGTATGTGATTAAGTTTCCATGATTGAAAAATATGAGGAAATGTTCTAAATAAAGAAAACAAACAAAACAAAAAACCCTATCACTGGGGATGCTAAAAAGGGTTTTGCAATTGATTTCAAATCTGGAATAAAATTTAGTTGGATTCATAACTAATCCTACTGAAGTGAGGAAACCTACTAAAGGTACCTAATGAACACATTTTGCCCACTTCCTCTTTGTCTTATCTAATAGCCTCTGTTTGGAATGCTGATGCAATGGCTGGAGTGTGATGCACCATTTTACAAACTGCAGGTGACAGTCTTGTTGAGGAGATGGTGAAGCTGTGAGCTAGGAGGGCTCTGGGGTTACAATGGCTGTATCAGTCCAGGACTGTTGATCCTGATCAGATTTATGTGCAGTAGAAATAAAGCACCTTTCTTGTTTAAAACAAAGTTTATTAGGGGCACCAATTTTTCCCCTGGCACAATCCAATCCAATCTGATAGTATCTATAACTAATTCTAACTGCAGAATTCAAACCATTGACTTGATTAGCTACAACTTCGTATGAGCCATTATTCTAGATTTAAAGTATATTGCAAAGTAAAAATTTTTAGCTTCCAAGTGCTTTATGTTGTTTTGTTTCTGTTGTGATGTTGTTTTCTTCATTTAAAACATTACCAACTATATCTATACACCTAGGGCCTCCTGATTTTCAACAAGGGTGCCAAAACCATTCAATGGAGGGAAGAATAGTATTTCAACAAAAAAATGCTGGGAAAACTGGGTCACTACATGCAAAAGATTCTCAGACCATATTAAAAAATTAACTGAAAATAGTTCAATAAGCAGAAAGTGAAAAAAATTCTTGAAAGAAATCATGGAAGTTTCCTATGATAAGGCACTTATAGCTAAAAATGTAAAGAACTCTTAGACCTCAACAAGAAAAAGAAAAATAGGCAGACTTAAAATGGGCAAAGGATCTGAGTTGATATTTCTCTGAGGGAGGTATATAAATGACCAATAAACACATAAAAGATGTTTTACTACTTCAGATATCAGGGAAATACAAGTCAAAACCACAGTGAGGTAACACTTCACTCTCAATAGGATGGCTAGAATCAAAAATTCGGATAATAACAAGTGTTGGCAAAGATGTAAGAAAACTGGACTCTCATAGAGAGTGCTCAGGGAAATGTAAAATGGTGCAGCTACTTTGGAAGACAATCTGTAAAGTTCTCAAATTCTTAAACATGGAGTTACCAGATTACCCAAAAATTCCACTCTGATGTAACAAAGAGATATAAAAACACGGTCACACAAGAACTTGTACATGAATGTTTATAGCAGTGTTATTAATAGCAGCCAAAAAATGAAAACAACTCAAACTTCAGCAGATGAACCGACAAAAAAAAATTTGGTGTATCTATATAGTGGAGTATTACTTGGCCATATTATGTTCATTGAAAGAAGCCGGTCACAAAGGACCACATATTGCATGATTTCACTCATGTCAATTAGGAGATATGTAGAGACACATAGCAGATTAGTGTTTGCTAAAAGCTGGGGAAGTGGAATTTGAAGGATTATAGATAAAGAGTACAGGTTTCTAAAAACTTTTTGAGGAGATAAAAATGTGCTCAAATTGACAATGGAGATAATTGCATACATATGTGAATGTACTAAAAACCATTGAATTGTACATTTTAAATGGGTGCATTATATGGCATTGAATTATATCTCAGTAAAGCTATTATGAAAAATAAACCTGGGAAAAAATGTTCAACATCATTATTCGTCAGGAAAATGCAAATTAAATTCATAGAGAGTTACCACTTTGCACCAAATAAACATCTAACATTCATCAATGGATGAATAGGAAAAGAAAATGTGGCATATATGCTCAATATGTGATATATGTGGATGAAGCCAGAGACCTTTGTTAAATGAAATAAATTTTGTTAAATGAAAGAAATCTGACACTGAAAGACAAATAGCTCATGATCTCAACTGATATGAGGAATTTTTAGATTTTGAGTTCGTAGAAATAGATAATAGAATGGTGATTGCCAGGGTCTGGAGGGTATGGGAAATGGGGAGATGTTGGTCCAAGGCTGAGAACATTCAGTTTTAAGGTAAATACAGTTTGGAGTTCTAATGTGTAGCACGGTGACTATGACTATTAATGGCATTTGCAAAGAGCTTAGATATTAAGTGTTGACATTATGCACATGGAAAGGAAACTGTGTAAGGAGGTGGATGTGTGAACTAGCCTGATTGAGGTAATTATTTCACAATGCAGATGTATATAAAACATTAAGTTGTATATCTTAAATAGACACAATTTTTATTGCTCAATCACACCTCAATAAATCTAAGGGAAAGAAAAGACTGACCATGCCAAGTGCCAGTGAGGACATGTAGGAACTGGAACTCTCATTTACTGTTGGCTCCCTAAATGGACATAGAGTATGATGCTTAAGGGCTGAAGAGGTCTTTGGGCTCTTGGTTTACTTTTAAACATGTTTTACTTCCTGAATTTAATTTTCTTTAGAAAACAGTTTGACAGAGTCTTAAAATGTTAAATATATATTACCATATGTGTCAACCATTTCATTCCATGTATATACCTGAAAGAAATGGAAGAGTATGGCCATGCAAAGACTTGGACATATACAGTCATAGTAGCTTCATTATTAAGCCCCTAGATGAAAATAACCCAAGTACATCCTAACAGGTGAAAGGATAGACTGTGAAATATTTGTGCAATGGACTACTTCTCAAAATAAAAAGAATGAACACTTGGTATATGCTCCAACTTGAGTGGACCTCAAAATAGCTATTCTAAAGCCAGACAAGAAAGATTCTCTACTTACATATAATGTGGCAGTCAGCTTTATGTGGCTGTAACAAATACCCAAGAAAATCAATTTATAAGACAAAAAGATGATTTTGGCTCACAGTTTTAGAGATTATCAGACCATGATTGGTTGGCTCTGCTCTTCTTGGGTTTGTGGTGAGGTAGCACATCATGGTGGGGCGTTAGCAGAACAAAACCTCTCGCCTGTGGCCAAGAGACAAAAAAAGAACAAGGAGCAACTGGGGCCCCACTGTCCCCTTTAAGGGCACACCACCAATGACCTAAAGACCTTCCACTAGACCCCACCTCTTCAATGCTCCACCATCTCACAATAGTGAATCCTTGGAGACCAAGTCTCCAACACATGGATCTTTGGGGGACAATGAAGATCCAAATGACAGCATCCTGCATAATTCAGTTTATATAAAATTCTAGGAAAATGCAAACTAATTGATAGGACAGAGAAAAAGTTGCCTAAGGACTGCGTGGAGATTTGGGAGACTCAGGTAGGGAGTAGTGGAATTACAAAAGAGTATGGAAAACCTTGATCCTAAAGGATATGTTCACTGGCTTGACTGAGATAGTCATTTTATGAATATACATATGTCTTGAAACTTATCAAATTGTATGCTGCAAATATATAATATTTATTTTATACCATTTATAACTCAATAAAATCAAAATTTTAAATTTTAATGAGCTGATTTTCCCTGTTGGGTGACTAAAGAATGTTTCTGTGAACGGCAGCATGGCACGCTAGAAAGTTCACAGACAAGGAAACGAGAAGACTCCATCTCTGGCCAACACTACTGGCTCTGAGAACTTGGGTGAGACATTTAAATTCATTTACCTCAGTTTCTTCTTTTGTTCACAGGGTTAAAGCTTTGATCCCTGTATGGGCCACCAAAATCAGAGGGCAGGCATAAGTAATTCTCTTTCCGCTTAGGATTTCCAATTAAATGGAATAACTTCAACATGTTCTATGAAGAATAAAGAATGACAGACTTGCTTTTCTTATGTTATTCAACAAATTTTTAGGGGTCATGTATTTACAAAAAATAAATAGGCACATACATTTAATTGTTTACAGAGTCAGAACATTTATTCTAGAACTAGAATGATTTTCAATCATCCACTTAATATTTATTGAATACAGCATGTACCATACTCTATATTAATTTTTTTCTTATAACCAATCAATTATGTTTTGCTTTTCCTCCTCTTAAACTTTTCCGTAGTGGTGCAATACTCGTTTATGTAGTTCTAGCAATCATCAGCCAAAGATCTTAAAATAGAACCCAGCTTCAGCACTTTCATCCTTTCCCCTGAAGTGCCATGCAAAGAATTCACTCAATAATTGTTTAAGCACTTGGCACAAAGTCACCAGCGGTTATGAATATGCAACTAAATCTTTGCAGAGCTGCAATTTAAAAAAACACACTCCAAATCTTACACAGTACATTCAGAACCTTTATAAGTTGCAAATGTCGTGATAAAATGTCAGAGAACAATGCCATCCTGCAATGTAATAGAACAACAGAAGGTTTTTATGCAAGGGTGTGTATCAAAATGTACACCATTGGGGCTGGGGTTGTGGCTCAGTGGTAGAGCACTTGCCTAGCACCCAGTGTGAGGCACTGGGTTCAATTCTCAGCATCATATATAAATAAATAAATGTCCACTGACAACTAAAAAATATTTAAAAAAAAAAAGAAAAACAAAAAAACAAAAAAAACCCCAAAATGTACACCATTATGTTTCAGTGGAATGTATACATCAGTGACACATTTTTTACAGGACACTTATTTGCTCTTTGAAAGTTCTTAAAATCTTGAAAGCATTCTTTTATAATTAAGGAGATTAAGCAAATTCATTCTGTCCACTTCAATTAAATTGAAGGGAAAAAAATGTACCAAAAGGAAGAAAGGAGTTTTAAACCAAGGAAGAATCAACACAAACTTTGAATTTAGGATCAGGACTGTTAATGCCGATGTTTGTAGGGAGGCTGTATCTGTTTACAAAGGCAAGCCCTGCCGAGCTGTGCAAATTGTCCATGATGACAATCACTGTCTTAGATGACGCTTTCCACACCACACCGACTAGGAAAGGCCATTGTCTATATATTGTGTCTCTGCCACAAATATAGAGTCATCTGTGGACCTGGAGGGATAAAAATTTGTTTGAAAAATTTGTTGAAAGTGCAAATTCTAACCCTGTGTAACTGGCCAGCTCCACACATCAAGCAGATAATTCTTTTTTACAAGTCAGAGCACTAAACATTTTCAGAGGAAACGTTTTCTTACTTCACCAGTACCTCTTTCTCCCATTCTTTAGACCTTACCTGTCAAGCACTTTCTTTCTTGTGAAACTCTAACCTGGGCATTTCAAACAGTTGGGCCTGTCTGCAAGGCGATTGCTGTCATCAGAATAAGGCCTCCTGACAAGGATGTGCAAGCACTAATTCCGGGAACTCATGACTATGCTGCCTTCCATGCTAGAAGGGATATTGTAGATGCAATTGTCTTAAGGATCTTGAGATGGGGAGGTTTCCTGGGAGTCTCAGTCTAACTCTGAGTTCTTAAAGCAGAGGGTTTTTCTTGGCAGAGAGATGCAGCAATAAGAGAAGGGTTCAAAAGGTGCTTTGTTCATGGCCTTGTACAAAAGGGCAAGAATTCTTGTAGACAAGGAGCAAGGGGCCAGAGTCAAGGAATGAGGGCCTCAGGAAGGCAGAAAAGACAAAGAAAGGATGTCTTGCCTTGACTTTAGCCAAGACCTTGAGTTTAGTGCAGGGAGACCTAGCTGAACTTATGACTTTAAAATAATAAATCTGTGTTGTTTCAACTAGAAGCATTGCAGTGGTTTCTTATGGCAAGAATAGAAAGTGAAGACAGAGATTTTTACAGGTGCAAATTATTTAATTTTCTTCTTCTTGGGTGTCATTCAATTTATTGTTCTTTGTTAATTACAAGAACTTATATAGACACCCTTGTGCAATGGAAGAAGCATATCGCAGTATTAATGGTTGTGATTTCTGTGGAGTCAACTTATGGAATTTTCCCTTCCTTTACTTTTTTTTTTTTCCTTTTGAAATGATTGTAGATTCAGAGAAGTTACAAAAATGGTACAGAGCACTTCACCCACATTCCCACAATAAGAAGCCCCTCCCTCATAAGTTTTAAATTACTCATCTTTCTGAGCAGCATGATGTTAATTTTCATTTTTTAAAACAGCTTTATTTGTCAAAATACAAAGATACCACTTTAATGTTAATCCTACATTTCTATGCAAGTTAATTAGTATATACATTTTTAAAAGTTGATGACTATCACTAACACCTTTTAGTCTATAACATCTTGGTTTTTTTTAAATTTTTTTTTCTTTTTTTGGGGGGGGGGTGTCCAGTGCTGGGGATTGAACCCAGGGCCTTGTGCATGTGAGGCAAGCACTCTACCAACTGAGCTATATCCCCAGCCCTGTTTCTTTTAATTTTTAGAACTGTTCCACTTCTTAAATAGATGCAAGTAGTCAGCCCCACCCAATGCTAGAAGGTTGAAATCAAGGGTGAGCACTCCACAGTTGTAGACCTCAAAAAGTTTATTGTGGCAAACCGGTAAATATGTATCTGTTCAGTTGGTGGGAAAAATAAAGTAACTGTGGTGATGAGATGTGTGAAACACCAGCTGGGCCTCAGCAGAGCTGGGAAGGTAGGGGGGAGACCTGGCCCAAAGGACTCAAATCTGTGACTTGGACTCTGTTCTGAGCACCTCCTGCCTTTCTTAAATTCTCTAAGTGAGAAATGAAGAGGCGACCCTATGAAATGGAGCAAATGGTTGGTAGGAGGATTAAATTGAATGATTTGGAACACAGAAAATAGAACATCTGGTGAATAATATAATAGTGTTCAAGATCTTTTCTTCAGTCAACAGGATAAAAACGAATACACATGCTCCTTGACCCTCCTTCTCAACCTCAGTTGTTTCATGTTGTCTAAGTCTGTTTTCCAGGCTGTATCTGAAACTTTTTTGAATGGTAATGTACAAACCCACATAACTCCATAAAATTGGGAAATATTTTTTAAGCACAGTATTGCACCAATGTGATATTTATAGTGATTAAGTCTGGCAAATACTTCATGATCCAGGTTGTTTTTGTTTAACATGATCATTGTCATAATTTTAAGAGTTCAGTAGAATTGATTTAAATTTTGGGGAGATAAAATGATGAATTGTGAACTACAGTGAAAAAATATTATATCTTGCAATTCAGTGTCAATAAAAATCATAGTATGTATGATTACATTTAATTTGTAAAGAGGTTAGTTTATTTCCCCCTGGAAGAATTTTAAAGAACCAAACAAACAAAATGAAAACATAGTCATTTAATCAGTACATAAAATTGCTGTATCTGAAGGGGAAAAAAATCAGCAGATTTAGTCTCTAGTAGCCTCCAACTTTGTCAGGAAAGCTGATAGAGACATCTCCTGATCAGGCATGGAGGTTCCTCCCCCCTCAGCCATCTGCAGCGTGATGAGAGATCAGTAAATCAAGAGAGAAGCCTGAACAGTCGAATAAAACACAGCCATCGATTTCCAAAGGTGGTAACAACAACTGTGAAAGAAGATCTTGAAATTAAATTACAGTTAATGCCTATGTTACTCCAGGGATACACAACTGCTCCTCTCAAAAAGAGAGCTATTTCTGGAAAATGGTCACTTACAGTTCCTAAACCAGAGGAAAATCTGAGGTCGTATGATGTCAGAATAGCTCAGCTTTTATGATTTTTGGCTCAACTTGTTGGAGCTGTGTGTAGTCCTCTCTTTAATATTGTTTTGCTTTTAGGATGGTACGTTTGGAATTATAAATGAGTCCTACTTTTCATATTCTTACTGAATTATATAATGAGAAATTTGTTTCTTTCTAAGCTGCCTGGTGTGTTATCAGGTTATCAGGAGACCAAAGGAAATGTAAGAGAAAACCAAAGAATCCCACTTTTTACCCCATTTTAAATATTAACCTCTAATTTCACTCCTAATCCTCACTTTATGACTCAGTATAATGACTCTTGATGGATATATATCTACAACTTTGACATTGGGTTTCCAAAGAATGGAGTATGTGCACAAAACAATTCCAGAGCCAAGAGACCACCTGGTGGGCTATCTCGCTCTCATAGAAACTTCCAGTGTAGGTGACTACGAGATCTCTCATTCAGGGAATGCTCAGTGCAAGAAGTCACCTCTGCTCCATCCTACCTGTGTATGGGCCACAGCTTACCCTACGTGGGATTTTGATCACTCCTGATTCCATTGGATGGGAGGTAACATTCCAGCAACATCAGCTCATTCTGAGCAGAAGCTCTGATGTCCTGGGGTAAAAATGCTGCCAGCTTCATAGGTATCATTTTCAAAATTTGATTCTATTAATTCAATGTTGAGCTTATAGGAGGTTTAAGTGATAACTATCATTTTTCAAAAGTCTAACACATGCTTAGCAATATGGTAAAGCAAGTATGTTTTTATTGTCCTGAGAAAAGCTGTGTCAGGAAAATAAGAGCTTTCTTTATGTGAAGTCAACACAACTTACTTTTCACTTTTGAAGATGTACCCAGTACTACAATTGCCCATTTCCCTCTTGAATGCTGCCCCTGGTCAACACCAGTGTATCCATACTGTAGATTTAAATTTCACAATTGAAAAAGGAAAATTTTCTTACCTTCCTAAAAACATATACAT
This sequence comes from Glaucomys volans, assembly GCA_020662805.1. NCBI lineage: Eukaryota > Metazoa > Chordata > Mammalia > Rodentia > Sciuridae > Glaucomys > Glaucomys volans. The sequence continues at coordinate 265,324 of JAJEJO010005362.1, read as the reverse complement.
TTTTCTTCACTTCCATGTATGGTTTCACTGAATATGTCTCAAAGGTTGTTTTTGAGCAATTACTGGACAAAATGATCATGTGTGCAGTTTAAAATGCATAAGAGACTGACTGTGTTTCTAAATCAGGTAATTTTAGAAGAGGTAAAGATCCTTAAATAACTAAGAATCATCCAGGGAGAAGCTATGGTGTGCAGAGTTAATAAACAACCTCCAAATCCAGTTGAATTAATGCAACAAAAATTTGTTTCTGGTGAATATTGCCTGTCCATCTCTGGTTGGCAGGGATCTCAGATTTTCAGTTCCTCAAGACATCTGGTTGACTGAGCAGCCACCATTTCTGTCAAATATGACTCAACACTGCCAAGGTCTTGAATGGCCCTGTGTGAGAAATTTAGTCTTCCGTTGCCTCCCACCACTCCCTACCAATCTCTAAGAGGCTATAGAAGCTGGAACATATTCATGGACCCAGAGAGTAGAAAGTTGGAAATGTGGACCCTCATACAAGAAACAGTAGAAGGAGCAGGCAGTGAGAGAGAATGACGACTGATGTGCAGTGGGGGGTTAGAGCAGAGGCATGAAGGGGAAGACGGCACCAGCACCAAGAGGAGCGGGGTCTTCACCGGAATTCCTGGTGAGAATGCTGCTGAGAGGCACTGATGGTGCCCCAGGTAAGGAAATAACCAGAGAAGAAGACACCCATTATAGGATTAGAGACACATGTTTGGGAATCTTTCACACTGCAGGATATTGGAACTATTGTACAGATGAGATTGGTTAAGATATCTTGGAAAGAAATTGTAGAAATTAAGAAATTAGAAATGTAAAGGTTTGGGGAGAAGAAAAAAATGTATCAATAAAGTGGACATAGATATTCAGCTTCTTACAGTCAAGAGAGGCTTTCTTCCTCCACTTCATCAGGTGAAAGCAAGTGCTGGAGGGCTCCATGGGCTGCTCACAGGGTCTCCTCTGGTTTTGTGAATACATACTTACTCATTAAACTCTGTAAGCTGGCATGTTCTACACATTTTATTGATTCCACAATATTTCACATAAAGTCATCAGAGAAGGTTGCCAACAAGGTAGCCTACACAAAATAGTCCAATGAGAAGAATAATACTATGAGATTAAAATCAGAATTGTATTGTCATTCACTTATCAGAGAAAACATTTGGCCTTTGGTTTTTTGGCCTTGGCTTATTTCACTTAGCATGATATTCTCCAACTCCACCCATTTACCAGCAAATGCCATAATTTTATTCTTCTTTATAGCTATGTAATATTCCATTGTGTACATATACCACAGTTTCTTTGTCCACTCATCAATTGAAGGGCATCTAGGTTGATTCTACAATCTAGCTATTGTGAATTGAGCAGCTATGAACATTGATGTGGCTGCATCATTGTAGTATGCTGATTTTAAATACTTTAGGTATAAACTGAGGAGTGGGATAGTTGGGTCAAATGGTGGTTCCATTCCAAGTTTTTTGAGGAATCTCCATACTGCTTTTCAGAGTGTTTATACCAATTTGCAACTCCACTAGCAGAGTATGAGTGTGCCTTTTTCCCCACATCCACACCAACACTTATTATTGCTTGTGTTCCTGAAAATAGCCATTCTAATTGGAGTCAGATGAAATCTTAGGGTGTTTTTCTCTGATAAGTGGATGATGATACATAACAGGGGGGAGGACAAGAGAAGAAAGGAGGAACTTTGGATGGTTCCTCCAAACCATCCAAATGAGAGGGGGTGGGGGAAGGAAAGATAGTAGACTGAGACAGACAGTATTACCCTATGTATATGTAAGATTATATGAATCATGTGGATCTACATTGTGAAAAAAAGATATATTCCCTGCTGTATAATTACATCAAAATGGGTTCTACTGTCATGTATAATTAAAAAGAACCAATAAAAAATTTTTATTTTGAAAAAAAATCAGAATTGTGACCTGTGAGGCTTGTTGTGAGACTTTCACAACAAAGACAAATACTACAAAGGAAGATACTATGGATTCATGTATGGAAAACATTGAAAGCATTGATGCATTCATCTATGGTGAAGATAACTGATTAAAATACCTTCCCCTGAGGCCTTGATGCTTAGAGACGGTTTCAGGGCACAGTAGGACCAAGAGAGGAAGCAAGATTAGGTGTAATGCACTTTCCTCTGGACCCTGATGACTGTGCTTGTCAAAACTGATTGATATAATGTAAAAGGTTAACTGCTTTACTGATATTAATCCCATTTTTAAAAGAGCACAAGGAAAAATTACTTCTCTTGATTCCCTAAAAGGACCATTTAAGCGATGCCATGTAATTTTGCAAGGTCTATTATTCTAATATGTGGTGAACAAAAATGTTGTGCTTCTATTACCCAGGGGAAGGAACTTATTCACAAGAAAGGAAGCACGCTTTGTTCTTTGCTTACTAGGAGGAGAACCGGGCATAGGCTGTATAAAAAGTAGGTTCTAGGAAGAAGTCTTATTGCTGCAAGAGTCACAAGGGGGTAGGAATGCATGCACTCAGTAGAGACCTATCGCGCTATTACCTACTGTTTTCCAGCCACGACATTAGTCATGGAAACACCAAGATGAGGATGAGGCATGGTTGCTGACCTCAGAAGGCTGAAGCTAAATGCAATAGTAATTACAGACCAGGAGAGACGGTAGGAATGAAATTGGATGATGCACTAAATAACAAGAAGTGAGAGCCTTTTAGATGGGGAAGCCAGGGTGGAGTTTTAAGCCAAGAACTGAAGGACAAGGTAATACCAGCCAGTTAAGGAGCAGAGGTGGGAGGGGTGGGAGGAAGAAAACACTACCGGCTGAGGGGATGAAATAAATAAAGATGACGAGGCGAAAACACAAATCAGAAAGAATGTCATCTGAGGAACAGGTTGCTTGGGGTTTGGAGAATGGAGAAACTGAACCAACCACGTATGCTGAATCGACCCAGAGGCACGAGATGGGAGGGAGGAGGATGGAAGGGAACAGGCTGGGGTGAGCCATACCCAGAGTCCACAGAGCTGAGAGCAGACGTCTGAGGACACCACACTGTCTGTGACTCTGTTGCTGGGACCTCTTTCTGGGTACCATCAGGCTGGTTCCAGAGGTATGAAAACATCGAGGCGTTGGCCTGACTGCTGCAGATGAGACCAATGCCAGGTGATCTGAAGCCTCAAGTTAGCACCAAAGAGGGCAGTGTAGATGACGGGTGTGGAGCTGAGAGACAATCACTGAGCATCACAGCAGGCACCGAGGAGGGAATTGTGGCCAGAGTGCAGGCAAGGCATGAGAAAGAGAGGAGGGGAGACAAATCCCACAGGGCTGCACAGGTTAGCCAGGAGTATGGATGTAATCTAAGTACCAGGGGAAGTCACTGAGGGGCTTCAGACTGAGTGACATCAATAGTAATGGCGGCAGCAGGGAAAGCAGGTACTATTTATTGTGCACCTGCAATATCCCAGCCTTATTCAAAGTAACGTGTATTTCATTCTCATAATGATCCTATTAGGCAGGAACTCTTAGCCCGTTTTATAGAACCAAGCCACAGAAAAGCTGAGTCATTTTCATGGGGTCACACAAATAGGAAGGCCAGAAGGAAGATTGGGAAGAATTGCATTCTATTATCTTGTGGCCAAACTGTTATTTACTCAGTCAATAAATCACTGTGGCTGCTGAGTGTAAAATGAACTGAAGGATACCAGCAGGCTAATAATTATTGCTGAAAATAAAAATTATAAGTGACACAAGGCTGCCTTATGAAAGGCAGCCACAATACGGAAGTTGTGAACAGGTTGAAATAAAGATTCAGCTTCCAAGAAACAGACTCTGGATTCCTGCCAGCATTTCAAGGTCTGATTAGCATGGAAAGGGGAGAAATCTGGAATCATGCCAGCAAGACATCAGTGAGAGCAAAGTCCCTGCTTTAGGGGATTTCATACTGGGGGCAGTTAAGAGTTATACTTGAAAAAACTAAATCAAAGTTACAAATGCAACCCAAATAAATATATTTTTAAAACAGTAGATTTTTCAACTGTACACTCGTTCCTCCTTTCACTGAATGAAGCGATCCTCATATCAGGCAGTATACCCATGAGGCAGAGGTCTGTTCTAGTGCCCCGGTAGCTAGGAGGGGTGCCCAAGGAGCTCCAACTTTGGGACAAGGAAAAAAGATCCAAGATTTGGGTCTCAAAATAAAGTTAGAAATAACATCGGGCAATTTCATTGGTTTAGGGATTCACAATATGGCTTTGGGATCATCTGTCTTCGCTTAAAATGACTGGCTACAAACAGAGCATTCACCCTGTGTGGTCAAAGCAAGTGACTGTGTGTGTGTGTGTGTGTGTGTGTGTGTGTGTGTGTTTGTGTGTGTGTGTGAGAGAGACAGAGAGAGAGAGACAGACACATACACATGTGTATTACATCTATCAAAAGCTTCCTGTAACCTTCAGACATTCAGAATGAGCCAGGGGGATGAGGTGGGGCTATAAAAATTTACAAAATAAAGAATAATTGAGTTATCTGCTATTTCAGGATTGGTCTGCAGAGTAAATGAAACAAAATGTTATTTGCAACCTTGCAAGAAAAATATTTTCTCAGGACAATTCTAATTTTATAATAAGATCTAGTGCAATTGGAAAGCTTTGATTAAATTTGATAAATATACAAGCTGAATGTAACAGTCCTTTGCAGTTTGCCTCTTTCTAATTAAAAACATAATTCTTGAACAGTTACAGTAACAACATGAGTTTCTGTTAACTCAACATGTACTAGAGACTAGGGGAAAAAGACTACTTAAATGTTGCATTTATTATATCACAAGAGGATAGTACATTCAGAGTTTGTAAGTACTGGAAAAGATATTTAGAAAATGTAACTGAATGCTGCTTTGATTACTGACCAGCAACATTTCTGATTATACTAAGTAGGTTTAATTATTTTTTAGTAATTAAGTGGGGAAAATTTTAAATTTAACTATTTGGAAAAAGATGAATGGAGGAAATGAAGATGCCCCTTACCAAATATTGTGTCTTTTAGGAATAGATGGTATAAGAATTGCTACACTTAATGTGTCATATCCAATGCTACTTCAATTGCAGATCAGCTGTTTACAAGGAAGAAGAGACTTCTGGTTTTAGTTTGGAGACACAGAGGGCAGGAAAGAGTATTACTTCCTCCTATGTAACAAGAAAAAAACTGGACAAACTTCAAATGAATGATTTTTTTTCCATTAGACACATTAAACAGGATCCAAGTATTTGCTTACCTGGAACATATATCATTGAACATCATAGAATCTGTCCAGATAATGTAGAAAGCATTTTTAATGAATTGATAAGAGTCAAGTAACTTCAATGATAATGTGTAAAGCCTCCAGGAGCTGCCGATACAAGAGCAGGGATCAAGGAGTATCCTGAAAAAGTTCATATGTGCTACTGGCTGAGGATGGAGAAACTGTAGTTATCTAAAGACCCAAATGGAATCTCATAGCAGGTGGAAAGGAAGAGATTCTGTTAAGACTGATCTCCCCTCAAACCAAAAGCCGAGTCTTCATAGGAAGGGCATCAAAATCACAACTCATGGGCATGGACATCCATTAAATTTTCAGGAGAGGAAAGAGGAAAAAGAGAAGCTCTACTTTAGGGGGATGGGCAGGAATATGTGCTAAGATGGGGTTACAACTGAAGGAGGAATGGGAACATTTGGAAGATCACACTTCCCAGGCCAAGTTCACAATGCATGTCTGGGACTAGAGATTACCCAGCCCCCTTATTCTACTACTCTCTACACATTAGCAATCAATGAAAAAATTGCAGTAAGAAACATATGGGAAATGTGCAAGACTCAGACCATATCTGTGAAATATAAAGGGACAATGTAAAGTCAACTAAGGAGTCAAGCATAAGGCAACACTAGAAGAGCTTGAGGCTGCACTGGTGTGTGCTCAGCAACCAATTTCAAACTCATCTAATTCCTAAAGAGCCTTAGATAAGATTTCACACCAAGGATCTCACAGAAGGAAAGCCATGCTCCTTTCCAAGCACGTGCATACCCAGTGCTATCATTCTACATAGACCATCAGGCTTTCAACAGAAAATTTTGAAGCATAAAAAGGCAAGAATAAACAGTCTGAAGAGGAAAAGCATTTGTTACACTTAAATAAGACACATGGGTGGGAACTATCAGAAATTTTCAAAATCACTAAGATTAATTTGCTAAAGCCTGTAAAAGGAAGGGATGACAATAGTTATGATGAGGGGCTGGGGTTGTGGCTCAGTGGTAGAGCACTTGCCTAGCATATATGAGACACTGGGTTTAAATCTCAGTACCACATAAAAATACAATAAAAAAATTAAAAAAAGAAAGACCCTGTCTCTTTGGGGAAAAATTAAAAAAATAGTTATGATTATAAAGGTAATTTTATTAGAGAAATGAAAACTAAAGAAAAAATTCAATGGAAATGCTGGGGATAAGAATCAAAATACTAACAATATGAAGAATATCTTCAATGGACTCACTATTAAGTTCAACACAATTGTTACGTGAATGGTGTGGAACTACATTGTGTACAACCATAGAAATGAAAAATTGTACTCCATTTGTGTACAATGAATCAAAGTGCAGTCTGTAAAAATAAAAATTTTAAAAAAAAGAAAAAATCCAATGGAAATGCTGGGAATAAGAACCAAAGTAGTAACAATATGAAGGATGTCTTCAATGGACTCACCATTAGGTTCAACACTATTGAGTAAAGACTCAACAAATTTAAAAATAGGTCAAACTAGAAGGCAAAAAGAAATAAAAATGAAATGAATGAAGACAGAACAGACATCAAATGATCATACACACACCATATTGAAATCCCAGAAGGAGAAGAGAGATGGAAGAAAAGTGAAAGGACTGAAGAAAATAAGGCCACAAAATATATCACAAAAAATTTGGACAAAATGTGACAGAATGAAATAAAAAATAGACAATTTAGTATTTGCAAAACTTCAATAGCCCCCTCAACAATGGATATAACAATTAGACTAAGCAAGGATACAGATCTGATTGATGGTATCAAACAACTGAGCATAACTGAGAACCACAACACTCCATACAGCATCAACAGGAAGCACAATCTTCTCAAGTAAGCATGAAACAGTCTCTAGAATAAACCACATCCTTGACCATGAAGGTGAATATTAAAAGATTGAAATAGGGGGCTTGGAGTGTAGTTCAGCAGCAGAGCATGAGCTTAGCATGTGCAAGATCCTGGGTTCAATTCCCAACACCCTCAGAAAAGGTTAAAATAATATAGAATATATTCTTCATCACAATGCAATCAAATCAAAAATAAGCAACAGAATCTGGGAAGTGCACAAATGTTTGGAAATTAAATAACACATTTCTACATCACTGATGGTTAAAAGAGGAAATTATAAGGCAACATAGAAGCTACTTTGAGTTGAATGAAGATAAAAATGCAGAACATCACACTTTACCGAATGCAGTGAAGTCAGTGCTCAGAAATGCAGAGCTGTAAAGGAATATATTAGAGAAGAGAAATTTCAATTAAATAGGCTAATCTTTGATCTTAAGAATTTAGGAGAACAAACTAAGTCAAAAGGAGGAGGAAAAAAATATTTTGTTTTGCAAGCAAAAGGAGGAAAAAAAATAAATACAACAGAAAGACACAATCAATTGAAAAACAGAAACTTATTAGAAAAAAATCAATCCAATCCAAACCCAAAAGTTGATTTATTGAAAATACCAACAAACTTGACACTCACTCAGCTTTTCCAACCAAAAAATTTAATGAAATGAATAATAAGAAAAAGAGAACACAAATTAGGAAAAAAAAGTGAATTAGAGGTCACTACAACTGATTAGAACATTATAAATAAATACTATAAACAAATTTATGCTACCTTATTGGACAACTTAGACAAATGTGACAATTTTTAGAAAGACACAAACTACCAAGACTGACTCATAAAGAAACAGAAATTCTGGATAGATCTGTAACAACTAAAGAAACTTGAGTAAATAATTAGACTGACTTCCATTAAAGAATAAGGCAGATCCTGGTTGCCTAACTGGTAAATTGTATCAAACTTGTAAAGATGAAATACACCAATCATCCACAAACTCTTCCAGAAAAAAGAAGAATACTTCCCAGTTCATTCTGTGCAGGCAACATTAAGCCAACACAGAAACCAGACAAAGAAAACTACAGACTAATATTCTCATGAACATAGATGCAAAAGTTCTCCATAAAACATCAGCAAGCCAAATCCACCGACTTATGAAAAGGATTATAAAGATGACAGTGTTATTTATCCCAAGAATGCAAGATTGGTTTAACATCCAAAAATAATTAACATGATAAAAATATTAATAGAACAAAGGAAAAATTAATGAATCATCTTAATAGATGCAGAAAAAGCATTTGCTAAAATCCAGCAGTCACTAATTAATAATGTCTCTCAAACTAATTAGGATCTGAATCTGATAATGGACTTCTACAAAGAACCCCTCAGTTAACATTATACTTCATGGAGAAAGCTTGAAGGCTTTTCCAGTAATATCAGAAATAAGATATAGATGTCCACTCTCACTGCCTTTATTCAACATTGTAGTGAAAGTTCTAGCTAATATTATCTTATAATATAAATAAATAAAATGCTACTGTATGTATTTAAAAATGGCATTACCCAATAATCCTTATGATACCACAAACCCATACACAAAATCCTATAGAATTCATAAACACACATAGTTCTTAGAAGCACAAATGCCCTTTTGAAATCTACACAGGAGCTAATAAACAAGTTCATAAAAGTTAAACAAAATAATAATCTGTAGATATTGGAAACAAAGTCGTTCTTGTAGAGAAAAGCAACAAATAATGAGGTGAGAGAACTGGGATAATCCCTGTGACCATGAGTCAGAACCTGGTACCATGATGGTTTTAACACATGTAAAGACAGATACAGAAATAGAGATATGTATGCCTATGGGGGTTAGTATACATTCCGCATTCCCCAGCACTAAGGAGGTCTAAATGCTGTGATGTCCCAGTAAGCACACTCAGCATTGAGTCTAGGTTTCTAAACAGCATTCTACCATAAAATGAGCCAGAGCTGTTTTGAGAAGTTGAGCTAGAACAGGAAAACACAGGGTGAACCTTGTTGACTAATGGTCCCATAGTGTTTCAAAGTGCTGGGGGCCAAAACAAAACAAAACAGAACAGAATGATGGCATTCAAAATGATAAAGGAGGCAACCCAAGAGAATATCCCATCAAATAATTTTGCCATAAAAATAACTAACACTAGAATTGGACCATAACTCAGAAAATAAATAAATATTAAAGACTTTTGTTCTAATATAAATTATTGAAGGAATAAATATGGGGAAGAAGAGACCACTCTTCCTGAGGGAAGAATTTTAATTAATAAACATAGGAAGAATTGAGAAAAATGAAAACCATCTTAGAATACCAAAATAATTATTGCAGGCAGGAACAACTAGTGAATATTAAAATCAGTGGGTTGAAAAAATTGAATAAAAACAGAATATTTGCATAGCCTCAATATTTGCATATGTCCCAAAACATTTGTTAATTATAATTTTTAAAAAAACAAATTTATAGTGGAGACACCTGTTAAACATCATCTTAATCAGGAATCAAGGTTAATTCCATCAGAAATGGAAAGTATCAATGTTGTGTATTCCCTAATGCTTTGACAAAGAAATGAACAGTGCCTCTGTGGTATTCTTTCTCCAGTACCAGCTCCAAGTACCAACTGAATACTCTGTTTTATTTTTATTTATTTATTTATTTTTAATGCTGGGAGACCATGTATATAAAAGAGTCATGGTCCTTGTGGAACTAAAGACAAGAGGAAGAGAGGGATTTTAAATAAATCAACACAAAAATGAATGTAAAATTACAACTGTGTCAAGCTCCATTTGGAAAGATATATATCATGTGATAATTAATAATGATAAGGTGACCTCAGTGTTCTCAGAGAAGTGGTATATTGGTCAAGATCTGAAGAATGAATAAGAAAATTCCAGGCAGAGAGCAGAGCAAGTGCTTCCTGTGACAAGGAAGAACATATGGCAGGATAGAGGATCTAAAAGGAAGTTCCAGTGTCTGGAACCGGAAATACAATGAAGCTAAACAGGAAGGCAGAGACTGGCTGTGAGTCAGACTCTGGGGGGTTCATGACTGTTCACAGGAACCTGGAGGCAGATGTCCCAGGCTCCCTAACCCCCTGGTTGCATGCTGCTCCCAGATGCGAAGCTACATGAGCCATGGAACCCTGTTGTTGCCAAACCACCACAAGAAGTTTCTCAATCACATTTAGGCTGTGTATACCTTTTTCATCAAGAAACCCTTAGGGAGCTGAGGTTGTAGATAAGTGGTAGAGTGCTTGCCCAGCATGTTTGAGGCAGTGGGTTCGATCCTCAGCACCACACAAAAATAAATAAAACAAAGGTATTGTGTCCATCTACAACTAAAAACACACAAACAAAAAAGAAACCCTTAGGACAAATCCCATTACAAGAAGTCACTTTACCTTTTTAACTCTCCTTGTAATTCTCTATGGTTTTACAGATCCTCTCAACTGACCCAGTCCTTCTTTGCCTTGCTCCCCAATCATTCCTCTGTATCCCCTTGAACTTCTACTCAGAAAACAAAACAAAACTCAATACTCTTGAAAAGTATTATGTTGTGAAAGAAAATAAAAAACTGAGGAACCACAGTAAATGAGAAGAGCTAATGGAAACAGGACCAGTAAATGCATAGTAAGATCCTGTATCAGATCCTAGAGGAATATCGTTGAAAAGATGGATGGAATCTGAAGAAGGACTACAGTTTAGTTAGCAATTGTACCCAATGTTACTTATTTAGTTTTGACAGTCATACTGTGATCATATGGCTGATAACACTTGGAAATGCTGAGTGTGGGTTTATTTGAAAATAAAACCTTTTTTGAAAAATGAAGGTGAAATAATTTTTTTTTCTTTTTTCTTTTTCTGTAGAGGAAGAAAAATTTATTTAAAGGCTCACAGTTTCAGAGGTCTCAGTTCACGGACAGCACAGGCTAATTCCTCAGGGCTCAAAGTGAGGCAGAACATCATGGCAGAAGACTATGGTAGAGGGAAGTAGCTCACATGATGATCAGAAAGCAGAGAGAGATTACACTCACCAGACAAAAATATATACCCCAAAGCCATGCCCCCAAAGTCCCTCCTCCTCCAGCCACGCCCCACCACTTCAATTACCACTCAGTTAATCTCTATCAGAGAATTAATTCATTAATTGGGTTAAAGCTCTCACAACCCAATCATTTCTCCTCTGAACCTTTCTGCTATGTCTCACATGTGACCTTTTAGGGGACATCTCGCATCCAAACCATAACATTTCCCTTTGTATATATGCCCAGTAGTGGAATTGCTGGATCATATGGTAATTCTATTTTTTTTTTTTTGAGGAATCTCTATGCTATTTTCCAAAAAGGCTGTTTTAATTTACATTCCCACCAAGAGTGTGCAAGTGTTTTCTTTTCTCCATATCCTTGTCAGCAATTGTTTATTTTATTTTCACAATAGCTATTCTTTTTTTTAATTTTTTAAAAATTTTAAAATTTATTTATTTATTTATTATTTATTTTTAATTTACTTTGATTCCTTATACATGAGTGGAGTACAATTGTTTCTCTGGTTGTACATGAAGTAGAGTTACACCATTTGCATAATCATACATGTACATAGGGTAATGATGTTTGTATCATTCTGTTATTCTTCTTTCCCTCTCACCCCATCCCCACCCCTCTTTTTTCTCTATGTAATCCATCCTTCCTCCATTCTTGCCTCCCTTCTACCCTGCATTATGTAGCATCATCCACTTATCAGAGAGATTATTTGGTCTTTGGTTTTCTGGGATTGGCTTATCTCACTTAGCATGATATTCTCCAACCACATCCATTTACCTGCAAATGCCATAATTTTATTCTTCTTTATGGCTAATATTCCATTGTGTACATATACCACAGTTTCTTTATCCATTCATCTATTAAAGGGCATCTAGGTTGGTTCCACAATGTAGTTATTGTGAATTGAGCAGCTATGAACATTGATGTGGCTGCATCACTGTAGTAATCTGATTTTAAGTCCTTTGGGTAGAGGCCAAGGAGTAGGATAGCTAGGTCAAATGGTGGATCCATTCCAAGTTTTCTAAGGAATCTCCACACAGCTTTCCAGAGTGGTTGCACTAATTTGCAACCCCACTACCAATGTATGAGTGTACCTTTTTCCCCACATCCTTGCCAACACCTGTTGTTGCTTGTATTCTTGATAATAGACATTCTAATTAAGATGTTTCAATTAGATGATTAGGGTGAGATGAAATCTTAGGGTAGTTTTGATTTGCATTTCTCTTATTACTAGTGATGTTGAACATTTTTCATATATTGATTGATTGCTAGTAGATCTTCTTCTGTGAAGTGTCTGCTCATTTCCTTAGCCCATTTACTGATTAAGTTATTTATATTCTTGGGGTAAAGTTTTTTGAGTTCTTTATAGGGTCTTGAGATTAGTGCTCTATCTGACATGTGTGTGGCAGAGATTTTCTCCCACTCTGTACGCTCTCTCTTCACATTGCTGATTGTTTCCTTTGTTGAGAAAAAGCTTTTTAGTTTGAATCTACCCTGATTATTGATTCCTGCTTTTATATTTTATGCTTTGGGAGTCATGCTAAGAAAATCTGGTCCTAAGCTGACATGATGCAGATTTGGACCTACTTTTTCTTCTACTAGGTGCAGGGTCTCTGGTCTAATTCCTAGGTCCTTGATCCATTTTGAGTTGAGCTTTGTGAAGGGTGAGAGACAGGGGTCTAGTTTCATTTTGCTGCATATGGATTTCCAGTTTTCCCAGCATCATTTGTTGAGGAGGCTCTCTTTTCTCCATTATGTGTTTTTGGCACCTTTGTCTAGTATGAGAAAGCTGTATTTATGTGGATTTGTCTCTGTGCCCTCTATTCTGTACCATTGATCTATCTGTCTATTTTGGTGCCAATACCATGCTGTTTTTGTTACTATTGTTCTGTATTATAGTTGAAGGTCTGGTATTGTGATACCACCTGCTTTGCTCTTCTTGCTAAGGATTGCCTTAGCTCTTCTGGGTCTCTCATTCCTCTAAATGAATTTCACGATTGCTTGCTCTATTTCTATAAGGTACATCATTGGGATTTTATTGGAATTGTATTGAACTTGTATAGCGCTTTTGGTAGTATGCCCATTTTGACAATATTAATTCTGCCTATCCAAGAACATGGGAGATCTTTCCGTCTTCTAATGTTTTCTTTAATTTCCTTTTTTAGTGTTCTGTAGTTCTCATTGTAGAGGTCTTTCACCTTTTTTGTTAGATTGATTCCCAAGTAATTTTTTTTGAGGCTATTGCAAATGGGGTAGTTTTCCTAATTTCTCTTTCAGAGGATTCATCACTTATGAATAAGAATGCATTAGATTTATGAGCATTGATTTTATATCCTGCTACTTTCCCGAATTCATTTATGAGTTCAAGAAGTTTTCTGGTGGAATTTTTTGGCTCCTTTATATATAGAATCTTGTCATCAGTAAATAAGGATAGTTTGAATTCTTCTTTTCCTATTAATATCCCTTTAATTTCTTTGGTCTGTCTTATTGCTTTGGCTAGAGTTTCAAGGATGATGTTGAATAGAAGTGGTGAAAGAGGGCATCCCTCTTTGTTCCAGTTTTTAGGGGGAATGCTTTCAGCTTTTTTCCATTTAGAATGATGTTGGCCATGGGCTTAGAATATATAGCCTTTACAATGTTAAGGAATGTCCCCACTATCCCTATTTTTTCTAGTGTTTTGAGCATGAAGGGATGCTGTATTTTATTAAATGCTTTCTCTGCATCTATTGAAATAATCATGAGATTCTTTAAGTCTGTTGATGTGATGAATTACATTTATTGATTTCCTGAATGTTGAACCAACCTTGCATCCCTGGGAATATGTTTTTGTATGTGATTTGCTAAAATTTTGTTAAGAATTTTTGCATCTATGTTCATTAGGGATATTTGTCTGAAATTTTTTTTCCTTGATGTGTTCTTCTCTGGCTTTGTTATCAGGGTGATATTAGCTTCATAGAATGAGTTTGGAAGGGTTCCCTCCTCCTCTATTTCATGGAATACTTTGAGGAGTATTGGAAGAGCTCTTCTTTGAAGGTCTTATAGAACTCTGCTGAGAATCCATCTGGTCTTGGACTTTTCTTTTTTGGTAGGCTTTTGATGACTTCTATTTCATTGCTTAAAATTGATCTATTTAAATTGTGTATGTCTTCCATATTCTGTTTCGGTGACTCATATGTCTCTAGAAACCTGTTGATGTCTTTGAGATTTTCTATTTTGTTGGAATATAGATTTTCAAAATAGCTTTTACTTATGTTTTGTATTTCAATAGTGTCTGTTGTGATATTTCCTTTTTCATCACAAATTTTAGTAATTTGAGTTTTCTCTCTCCTTCTCCTTGTTAGTGTGGCTAAGGGTTTATCAATTTTGTTTATTTTTTCAAAGAAAACTTTTTGTTTTGTCAATTTTTTGAACTGTTTCTTTTGTTTCAATTTCATTGATTTCAGCTCTGATTTTAATTATTTCCTGTCTTCTACTACTTTTGGTGATGATCTGTTCTTCTTTTTCTAGGGCTTTGAGCTGTTATGTGATGTCATTTATTTGTTGACTTTTCATTCTTTAATTGAATGTGCTCCATGCAATGAATTTCCCTCTTAGTACTACTTTCATAGTGTCCCAGAGATTTTGATATGTTGTATCTTTGTTCTTGTTTATCTATAAGATTTTTTTTTATTTCTCCCCTAATGGCTTCTGTTATACATGCATCATTCAATAGCATATTATTTAATCTCCAGGTGTTGGAGTAGTTTCTGTTTTTTTATTTTATCATTGATTTCTAATTTCATTCCATTATGTTCTGATAAAATACACAGTAGTATCTCTCTCTTTTTGTATTTGCTAAGAGTACCTTTGTGGTATAACATATGATCTATTTTAGAAAAGGATCCATGAGCTGCTGAGAAGAAAGTGTATTCATTTATTGATAGATGGAATATTCTATATATGTGTGTTAATTCTAAATTAGCAATTGTGTTATTGAGTTCTATGGTTTCTTTGTTCAGTTTTTGTTTGGAAGATGTGTACAATGGTGACAGGCGTGTTAAAGTCATCTAGTATTATTGTGTTGTGGTCTATTTGGTTCCTGGAATTGAGAAGGATTTGATTGACATACATGGATGCACTGTTGTTTGGGGCATTAATGTTTACGATTGTTATGTCTTGCTGATTTATGCTTCCCTTAAGCAGTATGAAATGCCCTTCTCTATCCCTTCTAACTAATTTTGACTTGAAGTCCACTTTATCTGATAAACGAATGGAAACCTCTGCTTTTTTAATGGGTCCATGTGCATGGTACGTTTTTTCCCATCCTTTCACCTTTAGTCTGTGGGTATATTTTTCTATGAGATACATCTCCTGAAAGCAGCATATTGTTTGGTCTTTCTTTTTAATCCATTAGGCCAGTCTATGTCTTTTGATTGATGAGTTTAGGTCATTAACATTCAGGGTTATTATTGAGATTTGATTTGCATTTCTGGTCATTTTGGCTTATTTTTGGTTTTTAACTTGAATTGGTTTCTCATTTATTTGGCTATTCCTTTAGGGTAGTTCCTCCCTATGCTGACTTACAATGTTGTTTTTCATTTCTTCCTCATGGAATATTTTGCTGAGAATGTTCTGTAGTGCTGGTTTTCTATTTGTAAATTCTTTTAGCTTTTGTTTATCATGGAAGGATTTTATTTCATCATCAATTCTGCAGGTAAATTTTTCTGGGTATAAGATTCTTAGTTGGCATCCATTTTCTTTCAGAGCTTGAAATATGTTGTTCCAGGCCCTTCTTACTTTTAGGGTCTGGTTTGAGAAATCTGCTGATAACCATATTGGTTTCCCCCTGAATGTAATCTGATTTTTTTCTCTTGCAGCCTTTAAAATTCTATCTTTATTTTGTACGTTTGGTACTTTCATTATAAGGTGACTTGGTGTGGATTTGTTGTAATTTTGTACATTTGGTGTCCTGCAAGCCTCTTGTATTTGATTTTTCATTTCATTCTTCAGAATTGGGAAATTTTCTGATATTACATCATTGAATAGATTATTCATTCCTTGGATTTGTATCTCTGTGCCTTCCTCAATCTCAATAATTCATAAATTTGGTCTTTGCATGATATCCCATAATTCTTGTAGGTTCTGTTCATGAATTCTTACCATCTTCTCTGTTTGGTCTGCTTTGTTTTCAACATTAAATATTTTGTCTTCAATGTCTGAGGTTCTGTTTTCCAGGTGATTTAGCCTGTTGGTTATGCTTTCTATTGAGTTTTTAATTTGGTTTATTGTTTCCTTCATTTCAAGGATTTCTGTTTTTTTTCCCCAGAATCTCTATCTCTTTATTGAAATGATCTTTTGCTTCCTGTATTTGTTCTTTTAACTGTTGATTAGTATGATCATTCATTGCCTGCATTTACTCTCTCATCACATTGTTTGCTTCTCTGATCATTTTAATTATGTGCATTCTGAACTCCCTTTCTGACGTTTCTTCTGCATTGCTGTCATTGGATTCTGTTGATGTAGCATCTAGGTTTGTTTGGGATACTCTCTTCCCTCGTTTTCACATGTTGCTCATATATCCTCCCCTCTATCAGTGAGAATCTGAGGTATTGCAGTTTCCCCCCTGTAGATTTATGGTGTCCCTGCAGGTTTCCAGTACTTCATGCAGGTGCTCTAGGTTGACTCCCAGGTGTGGAAGTCTAATACGTCTGTGCTGGACTGAGCCTGATGTCTGTCTCTAGGCCTACCTCATTGCCTGGAAGTCTCCTGTCACTCTGCTGGGCTGTGTTGGTCCTAGACCTCTGGGCTTGCCTCCCCTGTGTATGGAAGACTCACTTGGACGCCCTAGGCTGGCCTCTCATGCACAGAAGTCTCATGAGTCTGCACTGTGCCAGCCTCCCTGGTGCAGAAGTCTCCAAAATAAATTTTTTTCAGAGAATTTAAAAGTGAGATTTGTCACCATAAAAGAAGTATTAAATGAATAAAGAAAGATCTTTCCATTTGATAAGAAATGGCTCCAGAAATAAAAAATATCCAATCTTACAAAATTGGGTTTAACAAAGACCCAGAAATGGTAAATGAATGAGTAAACATAGAAGACTACCTTTTTCTTTTAATCCTTTGAAGACAATTAATTGATGACACTATGTGGAAGAATTCATAACACATGCAAACATAAAATAACATAACAATAGCACAAAATATGGGGGCATAAATGGAAGTATAGTTATTGAGTGTTCTCACATTTTATGTGAAGCTGTTATCTTTAACTACATTCATAGCATTAATTGCATTAAATGTAAATTTATCAAGCATTCTAAATAAAAGCAAAGATAGAGGATTGAACTTAGAAGTAAGATCAAACTCTAAGTTCCATAATAGAGTTGCAATTTAAGTGTATGCGTACAGATAGAACTTTGATTTTTTTGTTGCTGTTGTTGTTCTTTTTGGTGTTGAGTTCTTTATATGTGATGAACATTAATTCCCTGTTGGAGGAGTACCTAGTAAAGGTTTTTCTCCTATTCCATAGGCTCTCACTTCTCACTCTTGTTTCCTTTGCTGTGCAGAAGGTTTTTAGTTTGATGCTGCAAATCCCACCTACTGATTCTTGGTTTTATTACTTGAGCTTTATTGTTTTTGTTAAAGAAGTCGATACCTGCACCAATATGTTGGAGTGTGGAGGTTATATTTTACCTAAGCAGTTGCAAAGTTTCTGGTCTAATTACTAGTTCTTTGATCTGCTTTGAGCTGACTTTTGTGCAGGATGAAAGATAGGGACCTAGTTTCATTCTTTTACAAATGAATATCCAGGTTTTCCAGCACCATTTGTTAAAGAGACCATCTTTTCTCCAACATATTTTGACACCTTTGATGAGTATGAGATGACTATCTATGTTGGTTTATCTCTGTGTCTTCTGTTCTATTTCATTGGCTTTCTTGTCTGTTTTGGTGCCAATGCCATGCTGTTTCTACTAGTACAGTCTTGTAGTGTAATTTGAGATCAGGTGTTGTGATGCCTCCAACACTATTTTGCTCCATATTGCTTTGGTTATTTTGGGTCTTTTTTTCTTCCAAGTGAATTTTAACATAGCCTTTTATAGTACTGTGAAGAATGTGTTTGGTATTTTGATGGGGATTGCATTGAATCTGTGTAACACTTTTAGTAGTATGAGCATTTTTGGCAATATTTTTTCTGCCTATCCAAGAACCTGGGAGGTCTTTTCATCTTCTAAAGTATTCCTCAATTTCTTTTTCCAGTATTCTGTAGTTTTCGTTTTAGAGGTCTTTCACCTCCTTGATTAGATTTATTACCAATGTTTTTTAAAATGTTATTGTGAATGGGATTGTTTTCTTGATTTCTTTCTCAGAAGATTCATTACAGGACTATAGGAAAGAGATTGACTTATGAATGTTTATCTCATCTCTTGCTACTTTGCCAAATTTGTTGATCAGTTCTAGGAGTCTTCTGGTGGAGTTTTTTGTTTGTTTGTTTCGGTTTTGGTCTTTTAGATATAGGATCATGTCTTTAGCAAATATTGAAACAAAAGAAAAAAACTAGTATTCAAACAATAATCATTAAAAAGTTCTTGTAGCAATATTAGACAACAAAAATTATTATCATTAGAGATAAAGAGGTACATTTGATAATAAAAAGATAGTTAATTCATCATGAAGACATAATAAGGACAAAAATACATTCATCTAATACGAGAACTTTAATACCCATTGAGAAAAAGCTGAACACTTAAGGGGAAAATAAACCCACTATTATAGCTGCAGATTTTAGCATGTTCCCTAAGGAACTGAAATAAAACCTAAATCAAAATCAATAAAGACACAGAATATTTGAACAATTTGCTATGGTTTAAGTGTGTCCCCTCCAAAATCCAGGTATTGCCTATATGATATTAGAGGCAATGCCTTTAACAGATGACCAGCCCATGAGGCTTCCTTTATCACTGATGAGATTAAAGCACTTATAAAGAGGCTGCAGGCAGCATTTGGCTAGCTTGTGCTTCTGTCTTCTGCTAAGGGAGGAAGCAGCCCTAACCAGACATCAAATGCCAGTATTTTGATCTTGGACTTCCTAGCCTCCAGAACTGTGAAAAATTAGGTTTTGCTTCTTACAAATATCCAGTCTCAGTTACTGTTATAGCAGCACAAAATGTACTAAATTAACTTTTAACCATCCTATGTATCTGTAAAACACTACACCTAGGAACAAGTTACCACATGTTCTTTTTATAGTCACATGGTAAGTTTATTAAGACTATACTCTGACCATGAATTAAGTCACAAATTTCAAAATATGGATATATTGGAAAGCATATTCTGTGATCACAATGACACTAAATTAGAACTCAATAATACGATAACTTGAAAAGCTCTAAATGTTAAAAATTAAACCATGTACTTCTGAATAACACATGAACCAAGAAAGAAATCACCAGAGAGATTAGAAAAATATTTCAAATGAAATATAATGAAAATAGAAGTCAGCTTTTTCCTTAAGTAATTAGAAATGGAAGAACTAATTAAACAAAGAATACATTAAGGAAGGAAATAGTACAGAAGAGAGCAGAAACAAAATAAAATTTAAAAATCAGACAAATAGTAAGTGAAATTAAAGTTGAAGTTACTTCTTTGAGGAAATTTGTAAATCAATAAATCTTTTCCAAGACCATTCAGAAAAATAAGTATAGGAAAATAAAAGTTAAAATGTAGCTAGATATTAATCAACTCACAATGCATATGCAGGTCAAAAGACCATGATGTACACAATAATAACATATACCGTATCTTTAGACTGCAGTATGGCAGAGCCTAAGGAAATTGGAAACCCAGATCTGTGAGTTTGCATTTCACCTGGGGGAATGCAAGTTCTATTGTCTGACCTTGTTCTGCCCTTGGGGAGCAGCTGGACCACTGAGGTAGCCAAGCCCTACCTTGTACCACAAACACCTTTGCCACTGGAACCTCCCAGTCCACTGAGCAGCTTTATAGTCATTGGCAGGTTCAAGTGTCTGCCCTCAGGTTCTGGACCCTGGTCTTGATCCACACTGTGCAGAACAGCTAACAACTCCACCTCACTGCTGAGAAGGGAAACTGAGAAACTTCTGAACTGCAAAGGAAACAATTGTTCGATTTTTCATTGAGATCTTTTTTTCTTGTCTTTTCTTCTTTTTTTTCCTTCACATTTCAACCATTTTTGAAACCAACTATTTTTCATGCATCAATTTATTGAGAAGTGGGACATCTGAATAGCATATTTCAGATTTGTTTTGCATTCTTTTATTTATACCTTTTTCTTTCTATTTTTTAAAAACTTATTTCATATATATATATGTATATACATATATATATGTCTCACTTCTGTTTCCCTTGATTCTCTTTCTCTCTTTTCTCCTCCTAATAACCAACCTCAATTACTCCCTCTTTCAGTCTTCCTATTTTTTTTTTTTACTTCTAGATTCTTTCCTCCTTCCTCATAAGCATCACATCCTATACCTCTCCGATTCTCTCCTTGTCCATCATTTGAAACTGTAAACCTTCTTGCAAACTTACTGTTTTTATCACAGGCAATAACTGAACACATCATTTCTGTTTATTGTGACAAAACTGTAGACATTGCAGTAGCAGCTATTTGATTTAAGGTTCTATATTGTTTGCATTGGTTGCTGTTATTATTTGTCTCCCTCTTAAAGGTAAGGTACTGGCAACCTTCAGGGACACTATAAGTCCACAGGGTAGAAACTGTACTGTCTAAGATCCACACTGCTAGATGGGTAGACATGCAAACAGCATGAAAAAAAGGAAACAAATCACCCCAAACAAACCAAGATGCATCAACAATAGAATCTAGTGACACCACAATGGAAGAAATGTCAGAGAAGGAGTTTAGAACATGCATAGTTAAAATGACCCATAAGGTAAAGGATGATGTAAGGAATGAAATCAGAGATAAAATTCAGGATGTAAAAGATCATTTCAATAAAGAGATAGAAATTCTGAAAAGAAACCAAGCAGAAATTCTCAAAATGAAGGAATCCATAAACCAAATTAAAAATTTAATACAAAGTATTACCAACAGACTAGACCACTTGGAAGACAGAACCTCAATCAATAAAGACAAAATATAATTTTGAAAATAAAGTTGACATGTGGAGATGTTAAGAAACCATGAACAGAATTTCCAAGAAGTATGGGATAACATGAAAAGATCAAATTTAAGATTTATTGGGATAGATGAAGGCATGGAGATATAAACCAAAGGAATGCACAATCTTTTCAATGACATAGTATCAGAAAATTTCCCAAATCTAAATAATAAAACAGAAAATTTAATACAAGAGGCTTACAGGACCCCAAACGTACAAAAGTACAACAGACCCACAACAAATCACATTATAATGAAAATGCCTAACATATGGACAAGGATAGAATTTTAAAGCCTGTCAGAGAAAAACTGACAGGTAACATTAGAGGAAAACCAGTCTGGATCTCAGCTGATCTATCATCTCAAACCCTCAAAATTAGGAAGTCTTGGAATAATATATACCAAACTCTGAAAGAAAATGGATGCCAGCCAAGAATAATATTCCCAACAAAATTAAGTTTGATTTGAAGATAAAATAAAAACCTCAAAAAAATAAACAAATATAAAAGTATTCACAACTAGAACACCTACACTACAGAATATTCTCAACGGGGGTGGCGGACAGTAAGAGAAGAATGGAGGAACTTTGATTGTGTAGAGGGAAATGAGGTCAGGGTGGGAGTGCGGTAGGACAGATAATGGAATGAGACAGACATCATTGCCCTCCATATATGTATGATTACACACATGGTATGAATCTACATCGTATACAACCATAGAGATGAAAAATTGTACCGCATTTGTGTACAAAGAAACAAAATGCAACCTGCAAAAATAAAAAAATAAAAAATACAAAGAATAATCTCAACAAAATATTCCATGAAGATGAAATGAAAAAGAAAAGTGAAAAATAGCAAAGGGAGGAACTACACTAAAGGAATAGTCAATCAAAGAAGAAACTAAGTAAAATTAAAAATGAGAAATAAGCCACAATGACTGGGAATACAAATCATATCTCAGTAATAACCTTGAAAGTTAATGACCTAAACTCATCAGTCAAAAGACACAGACTGGCAGACTGGATTAAAAAAAAGACCAAATAATATGCTGTCTCCAAGAGACTCACCTCATAGGCAAAGACATCCACAGACTGAAAGTAAAAGGATGGGAAAATATATTACTCAGATGGATCATGTAAACAAGCAGGGGTTTCTATCCTCATATCAGATAAAGTGGACTTCAAACCAAAGTTAGTCAGGAGGGACAAAGAGGACATTTCATACTGCTTAAGGGAATTATATATCAATAAGACATAACAATCATAAATATTTATGCCCAAAACAATGGAACATCTATGTATATTACACAAACCCTTTTCAATTTCAAGACTCAAATAGACCATAATACATAATACTGGGTGACTTTAACACACTTATTTTATGACTGGATACATCCTCCAGACAAAAACTAAAGAAACTATAGAACTAAATAATACAATCAATAATTTAGACCTAAGAGACATATATAGAATATTTTATCTATCATTGTGTGAATACACTTTCTTCTCAACAGCACACAAATCCTTCTCTAAAATAGATCATATCTTATGCCATAAAGAAACTCTTAGAAAATACAAAAGAATAGAGAAGATACCCTGCATTTTATTAGATTATAATGAAATGAAATTAAAAATCAATGATAAAATTAAAAAATAGAAACTACCTTAACACCTGGAGAATATATGATACACTAGTGAATGATGAATGGGTAGTAGAAGAAATCAGGGATGAAGTAAAAAAAATAAATCCTTAGAGGTAAATGAGAATAGCGGTACAGCATATCAAAATCTCTGGGACACTGTGAAGGCAATACTAAGAGGAAAGTTCATTGCATTGAGCTCGTTCATTAAAAGAATAGAAAATCAACAAATAAATGACATAATATTACATCTCAAAGGCCTAGAAAATGAACAAATCAACACCAAATACAGTAGAAGACAGGAACTAATTAAAATCTGAGCTGAAATCAATGAAATTGAAACAAAAGAAACAGTATAAAAAATTGACAAAATGAAAAGTTGGTTCTTTGAAAAAATAAATAAAATCGATAAACCCTTAGCCAAGATAATGAAGAGAAAGAGAGAAAAATCAAATTACCAAAATTCATGATGAAAAAGGAAATAGCACAATGGACACTAGTGAAATATACATGATAATTAGGAACTATTTTGAAAATTTATACTCAGATAAAATAGGAAATAGTGATGACATCAAGACATTTCTAGAGATATATTATCTACCCAAACTGAATAAGAAGGACATACATGATTTAAGCAGATCGATGTCCAACAATGAAATAGAAGATGCCATCAAAAGGCTACCAATTAAGAAAATCAAAGGACCAGGTGGATTCTTAGCTGAGTTCTACAAGACCTTCAAAGAAGACTAATAACAATACTCCTAAAATTATTCCATGAAAGAGAAAAAGAGGGAACTCTTTCAAACTCATTCAATGAAGTTAGTATGACCATGATACCAAAACCAGACAAAGACTTTTAAAAAAAGAAAACTTCAGACCAATATCCCTGATGAACATAGACGAAAAATTCTCAGTAAAATTCTGGCAAATCACATACAAAAACATATTAAAATGATAGTGCACCACTATCAAGTGGTGTTCATCCCAGGGATGCAAGTTTGCTTCAACATACAGAAATCAATACACACAATTCATCACATTGATAAACAAGACAAGAATCATATAATCATCTTGATAGAAGAAGAAAAAAGCACTTAACAAACTACAACCCCCCTCTTCATGCTCAAAACACTAGAAAAACAAAGAATAGCAAGAACATACCTCAACATTATAAAAGCTATATGTGCTCATCAAAGGCCAACTTCATTCTAAATGGAGAAAAATTAGAGCATTCCCTGGAAGAACTGGAACAAGACAAGGATGTCCTATATTACCATTTTTATTCAACGTCATCCTTGTAAATCTAGCCAGAGTAATTAGACAGAACAAAGAAATTAAAGGAATACAAATAGGAAAGAAGAACTTAAACTATCCCTCTTTGCTGACTAAATGATTCTATATTTACAGGCTCCACAAAATCCCACCAAAAAAACCTTCTAGAACTAATAAATAAATTCAGCAAAGTAGCAGGATGTAAAATTAGCACCCATAAATAAAATGTGTTCCTATACATCAGTGATGAATCCACTGAAAGAGAAATTAGGAAAACTACCTATTCAAAATAGCCTCAAAAAATAAAATATTTGGGAATCAATCTAACAAACGATGTGAAACACCTCTACAATGAAAACTACAGAACACTAAAGAAAGAAATTGAAGAAAACCTTAGAAGATGGACAGATTCCCATGCTTTTTAATAGGCAGAATTAGCATTGTCAAAATGGCCATTCTATCAAAAGCATTATACAGATTTAATGCAAGTCCTATTAAAATCCCAATGATCTTCTTCATAGTACTAGAAAAAGTAATCAAGAAATTCATTTGAAAAAGAAGAGACCTAGAAAAGTGAAAGCAATCTTTAGCAATAGAAGTGAAGCTGGAGGCTTCACAATACCAGACCTCAAACTATGCTACAGAGGTATAGTAACAAAAAAAGGCATGGGAGGGGCACTAAAATAGACATGTAGAACAATGACACAGAATAGAAGACTCAGAGACAAACCCATATAAATATAGTCATTTCATACTAGACAAAGGCGCCAAAAACCTACATTGGAGAAAAGGTAGCTCTTCCGCAAATGGTGCTGGAAAAACTGGAAATCCATACGAAGAAAAATGAAATTAAACCCCCGTCTCTCATCCTGCACAAAGTCAACTCAAAGTGGATCCAGGATTTAGGCATTAGAATAGAGACCCTCCATCTAACAGCAGGAAAAGTAGACCCAAATTTCCGCCATATCAGCTTAGGAACTGACTTTCTTAACAAGACCCCTAAAACATAAGAAGAAAAATCAAGAATCAATATATCGGATGAAATCAAACTAAAAACTTCTTTTCAACAAAGGAAACAATCAACATGAAGAGAGAGCCTACAGAATGGCAGAAAATCTTTATCACCCACACCTCAGATAGAGCATTCATCTCCAGGATATATAAAGAACTCAGAAAACTTAATATAAAAAAACCCAATTAATAAATGGACAAAGGAACTGAAAAGACACTTCACAAAAGAAGAAATATAATTTACAAACAAATATGTGAAAAAATGTTCAACATCCCTAGCAATCAGAGAATTGCAAATTAAAACTACACTGAGATTTCATCTTACTCCAATCATAATGGCAATTATCAAGAATACAACCAACAATAAATGTTGGCGAGGATGTGGGGAAAAAGGTACACTAATACTTTGCTGGTGGTACTAAAAATTGGTGCAACCGCTCTGGAAAGCAGTAAGGAGATTTCTTAGACAACTTGGAATGGAACCACCATTTGACCTAGCTATCCCACTCATCAATTTATACCCAAAGGACTTAAAATCAGCATACAATATTGATGGAGCCACATCAATGTTTATAGCAGCTCAATTCACAATAGTTAAACTATGTGCCCTTCAACATATGAAAGGATACTGAAAATGTACACAATGGAATATTACTCATCCTTAAAGAATAAGGTAATTATGGTATTTTCTGGTAATGGATGGAACTAGAGAATATCATGCTAAGTGAAATAAGCCAATCCCAAAGAACCAAATGCTGAATGTTCTTTCTGATATGCAGATGCTAACTCATAATAAGCGGGGGCTAGGAAAGAATAGAAATACTTTGGATTAGACAGAGGGGAGTGAAGGGAGGGAAGGGTGCATGGGAGTGGGAAGGACAGTGGAGTGAATCAGACATTACTACCCCATGTGCATATATGATTACATGACCAGTGTATTTCACATCATGTACAACCAGAAGAATGAGACGTTATACCCTCTTATATACGATATGTCAAAATGCATTCTACAGTCAGTATAACTAATTAGAACAAATAAAAACATACAATATTATCTTTCAAATTAAAAAATAAAAACAAAAAGTATCAGAAACCAAAGAAGAGCTATCATAGTTCTAGAGTTATTGTTTATTGTTATGAACAATTTTCTGTCAGCAAAGATGGACTTAAATGAAATGGATTAATTCCTTGAAAAGTAGTTTTTCTTAAATTGGCACCAAAAATGTACACTTGCATCACCTAATATGTATTAACTTAATACAATTTATAATAAACATGTTTCCTGCAAAGAAAACTTGAGGCTGTAGTGATTTTACTGCAGAATTCTAGCAGTCGTTTAAGGAAGGGTTGATATTGGTCACTTCCCAGCTTCTTTTATGAAGCCCAAATAATCCTGATCTCAAAACTTCATAAAGAACCTACAAGAATAGAAAATTAAACAGAAACAGCCCTTTTTTTTTTCTTTTCTGTTTTTTTATTCCCCTTTCTTCTTCTTTTTTTTTTGGTGTTAAGTTTTTATTTATTTATTTTTATTTACTTATTGAACAGCCCTTCTTTTAATTAACAAAATAATAGTAGATCTTGGAGGGCACAGTGGGGCATGACTGTAACCCTATCATCTCAGGAGGCTGAGGCAGGAAGATTGGAGGTTTGAAAGCCAGCCTCAACAATTTAGTGATGCCCTCAGCAACTTAGTGAGACGCTGTCTCGAAACAATAAAATAAAATAAAATAAAATAAAATAATAAAATAAAATAAAATGATAAAATAGAAAGGACTGCGGATGTGACTCAGTGGTAAAGCACCCCTAGGTCAATCCCCCAGTACCAAAAAAAAAAAAAAGCATATCTTATCTAGGTATATACTGAAAGAGTACTACTGCATTCTGACCAAGTTCCATTTAGCAAGATATATATGATTCATTTGTCATTTATTTAGAAATGAATCTTTGTGATTTACCTTAATAGAATAAAAAAGAAAAACTATGTGACCATTTTGATAAAGGAGTTAAAAAATCTAATCTTTATTCATGAGACAATCTCTCAGAAAACTAGGGATAGAAGGGAATTACCTCAAACTGACAAAGGTCATCTACAAGAAACCTATTTCTAGCATCATGTTTATTTTATTTTGTTTTCTTAATTTCTCAGTGCTGGGTTTTGACCCCAGGGCCTCATGCATGCTAAGCATGCACTTTCCCACTGAGCTACTCTCACTGCTAGCTAGCATCATGGTCAATAAGGGAATAGTTTATAATTTTCCCTGATTTTGTAATTCAAGACCCAGTTAAATCATAGATTGCCTTTTCCTTTTCCTTCCTTCTTTATTTGTGGAGTCAAGATTTAATTAACAGAGAACAAAAAGTAGGTAAGTGTACAGCAGGTAAAATCAAATGACATGAAGCAACAATTCCACGTTGTTTTAGTCAGTTATTTCCCTTCTGTGACTAAAGGACCCAACCAGAACAATTATTGGAGGAGGAAAAGTTTGTTTGAGGGCTCATGGTTTCAAAGGTCTTAGTCCCTAGAAAGCCAGCTCCATTCCTTGGGGCTTGAGGTGAGGTTGAACATCATGGCGGAAGAGAATGGCAGAGACAAGCAGCTTACATTGTGATCAGGAAGTAAAGAAAGAGAGAGTCCACTCGCCAGATACAAATATATATCTCCAAGTCACATCCCAATTCCCACCTCTTCCAGCCACACCCAGTCACCTCAGTTACCTCAGTTAATCCCTAGCAGGGGATAATTCACTGATTGGGTTAAGACTCTTACAACCCACTCATTTCTCCTCTGTACCTTCTTACATTGTCTCATGTGTGAGCTTTTGGGGGACACCTCATATCCAAACCATAGCTCATACAGAGCAATCAGCTGTCAGGAGAAGCAGGATGAGCAGGTGCTCCTGTGGGATGTCAGTGCAAGAATTAATCAGTATGGCAAAATGCCTTCCAGACTTCAGCTGGTAGAAAAGTGTCAGGGCCATGGAGAAGACCTTTGTAGGACCTGCTTTCTGTGTGTTAGATTTTTTTTAAATTCCTACCTAGAGGTGACATGGCTCTTGGCATGTGGGGGAGAACACTGTGATTGCAGGGGTGTTGTTTAGCACCTGGAGAACAGATGTGGACAAAGCACAGGGGAGGCAGCATTGTAGGGTGTGTAGGACATATATTTTGTCACTCATGACTTATCATACTTCTTGAAAACTCAATGACTCATTTTTCTTCAATGAAATGTGAATACAATAATGTCTACCATCCAAACTTCCTTACAGAATTAAATATAATTTACCTGGCATGTAAAAGATAGTGTTTATCTACTGACACTAACAGAATGTGGGAATTTACCTGCTTCTTAGAAAATCCAAACCTGGGGCACTATGTTTCAATTTATACCTACTGTGCCCTATGAAAGGGTACGTATGTGGTACTTTCTTCAAGATCAATGGCAGCAGGGAAACCCCAGTTTCAGCTGTTTCTAATTGTAATAAATTTGTATCCAGACAATTGCCCTGTGTTGAGGCTACAGATCTTCTATAGTGGTCCACAGTGTGCATTGAGCTTTAACCCAAGGCCATGTTCTTTCTGGGAAAAGGGATGGGCAGTGATAAGGGTGTTTATCATGTGTGAAATCATAATCAAAATTCATTCTGAACGAGTATGGTCCTGGAGGAGCAGAGCCATGCCCTCACAAAGTAGAGGCAGATGAAAGGAGTCCAGGGAGCTCTCTACCCCTCGCACAGGTTTGATTACTGGATGGAGCAACCCAACTGTGAGGTGCCAGGCACTTGAGAACAGTTGATTTGGGATAAGACTCAGCAATGGAACCTCCCCATGAAACAAATCCAGGGCCTTATAGGGCCACTGAAATGTGTGCATGTCCACCTCAGAGTCACTGATGATGAGAGTATCTATATACCACCAGACGTATTTTCCATATTTGGAGAAAAATAACAGAGGTGCCTCCATGTAACTCTCTATTCAGTAACATCTTAGACGGATTTAGGCTAGAGGGAGACAAGGAGGCTCACCACAGTTCAGTTAGCTTAGTTAGTTGTTGATCACAGTTTTAGCTTTCACATTAATCACCAAGTTGGGATTTACATATTTAATGCCAAAAATGCTAATTCAATTTGAATCAGGGATGGTCAGTGCATCTCATTGCATATAAATGCTCTGATCACCTTGTCGTGGCTGAATGGATCATTCTGCTAAAAAAGGTTCTGAAGGCAACAGGGGTGTGAGGCATCAGTGTGTGCGGAGGGGAGCAGCAGGTGTGGGGATCCATCCTAAAGCGAAGCACACCACTTTCCAGTTATTAAAAGATCCTCTAAAGGTTACTGTTTGTCCTGTTATCTTTTAAAAACTAGCTATGTTAAATGGAGAGATGGGAAAAGAGAAACACTGAGATGCAGGCATTTTGATCAATCAAAGATGTTAACAGCATCTAGAGAGCAGATTGGTTTCCACCTTCCAGCCGTAAAGTGTTCATTTTTCATCATTTCTTCCCTTTGTCCTTTTGCATTTATGTTCAAGTAGATCTTGCTTAACTTTATATATTAGATTATAAGTTTCTTTTAGAGTAAATAGGAATCTTGTTCTCATCTCCTAGCAAATACTAAGTACATTTTTATGAGATTGATGTGTCATAAATATGGGATATAAACAGTGACTCCAAACATTTTCTTTGTCTAGGAATCTATATAAGCGGAAATAAGGTTGTTTAAAGGACATCACCATGATATACTATCAATATTCTGGCTTCGCAGCATGACGAACATGTTACTTTACAGTGTGTATTTTCTGACTACATTTGCAACACAAGGTTAATATGTCTCTATTAAACTCTATGGTAATAGTTAAACATGCACAACTATGTACACACCACACACACACACACACACACACACACACACACACTGCTCTGGACTAGAAAATAGAAAACAAAGTCCATTGTCAGTAACTTCAGAATGTAATGGCATGGTACAAAGAGATGGGCAAACAGAATTCCATTGAAAATAAAGCAATCCACCTGTCACATCATTTCTTATACTTTCCTTTCTCATGTACTCTTCCTCACACATGACATATAGAATAGGCCTCAAATTAACTGGAAAATTTTGGAATTAGCTTGAGTGTTTGCTCTTTGTATCCATTCAGCAGTTCGAAGAATAGCCACCAAAACTGATGTATTGATAGGACTGATGTTCCTCATCCACCCAGGTGAGAGCATTTAGTGTCAGGAGATACTTCTTGGGTTCATACAGCAGTCTGGTCATGATGGGAGGATGTATAGAGGTCAAGACAGAAAACATCTGTGACTCTGTAGACAGAAGCACTGTGCTTTTTTATTTTGTATTTTTAAAAAATCATATAACTTACTTATGAAGACAGGAAAGGACACCAGCATGTTACTGATAATAAGGTATATAGTTCTGTTTCAGTGGGTTCCACATATGCAGATTCAACTGTGAATTAAAAATATCTCTTAAAAATTGAATCTCTGCTGAACAAATAGTCTCTTTTTTCTTGTCATCATTCCCTAACCCATAAAGTAAAATAACTATTTACATAGCATTTAGATTGCACTAGGTATTATAATTCACCTAGAGATGATTTGAAGTCTATGGGAGGGTCAATGCAAATATTACACTATTTTATATTTCTGTTGATTTTGGTATTGGAGAGAGCCCAGGAAACAAACCCATTCAAATACCAAGGGACAACTGTACACATTGCATTTACTAATTCTATCTTGTAATTCTCTTTTCATCAGTGTCCCTGCTTTATTTTTTTCTCTTTTACCATTCATGTCATTGCAAGCCATCTGTCTTATAATGTTTCTCAAGGTTTGGATTTTGTAGAGAATTTCCCCAAAGTGTCATTTAGTATGCTCCTTTATCTTCTGTGGTTCCTGGAAATGGATAGATGGATCTGAAATCTTTATATTTTTTTTGGCTGAACATTTCAATGGATGGTATTATGTTCTTGTTTTTCTTTATTGTGATATTAGTAGTCACTGGTGATGAATGTTGAGATACACTAGTTTCTTTGGTATTGCAAAATTGATGCATTCTGTTTCTCTAATTCCTTTTTGTTAGCTGAAATATGACTATAAAGAAATAGTTCTCTGAAATATCTATTTGTCTATTGTTGCAGTCTGTAAAGTCTGGTTAGGGGCTGGTTTTTCCTCAACAGTTTTCAATAGCACCTTTTAACATTTACTGATGGAACATTTATTATTTTTAGCATTGTTGTGAACTTGTAGATCTAAACATATCTGATGTGTTCCAATCCATTGCAATTATTATTCTTATTGATTCTCAAATTGTTCTATTTTTTTTTTTAGCCAGTGAAAACCTTCTTTAAATTGGCTCCTGAGCCTTTTTGAGATGATGACACCCTTCTGTTTGAATGACAGGAGTGTTCTGGGCCCATGTTGTATAATTCTTACAATCTGCCTTATTCCCCGCCCCCCCCTCCAGGGAGTACCAGTTCTTTTTAGCAGGCAATAATAGTTACGGAACACAATCTGGACCCCAGGAGTTCTTATTACTGCAAGGGTGACCATTGTTTCTTGGTGGTTTACTTTATTTGCTTTGTTTTGTTTTGAAATCCAATATTATTTATTGGTTACTCTTAAAAATTATTGTTTTTGACTGGTCCCAGATTTAGAAGTAGAAGCTCTTGGAGAAGAGAGTCTGTGTTTCCTGACAGTCTGTTGCTGGTGTTTTTCTTTGGCTTCCTTCACTCTCTTGGCCAAAAGTTTAGCAGATTCTGCAACCTCTTCCTTATTTTTCTTATTAAGATGCTGTTTCTTCAGAGCAATATGCCAGCATTGGTACTGCAGGACATCTGGAGTAGCAAGATGCTGGATCTTGGGGGCTTTGGTCCTGGATTTTTTATCTTACCTTCCTTGTTTAGGGGTTGGACAACATGTTGGCCAACATGGTCTTTAGAAAGATTGACGTTTGCAGACTGCTACCTTTGGAGTCCTAGATAATGAGCACAGCAGTATCTATCAGTGCAGGGATATCCTTCTCTTCTCTCTCTTTTATAATAAGCAAATTGTAGATGCTCATATTGGCAGCCACAATGCAACACCAACCAGATTTGTGCCTTCTCTCTCCAGTTCTCCATGTTCTGTAACAGGAGTACACCTTATTCCCCTTACTCAGTAGCAGGAGGGTGTGGCCCTGAGTCAAAACACCTGCATCATGGGGAAACCTTGTTTGCTTTTACCACCACTGATTCAGCCCACAGAACCCTCCCTTTCATCACCCAGAGCATCAGCAACAACTTCTGTGGTCAGGTACTTGTAAAAAGTATGAAGTTTGCATTCATCATCCACTTCAAGGAGTTTCTGGCAGCCAGTGACTGGGAAAGAGATATTTAGCTTCATCTTGATGTACTTGGGGAATTTGTTTGCTTTTTGCTTTTTAAAATTGTTGTGAACAGGATTAGGAAATTTTTTTCTTTTTAAATGGAAAAAAAAAACTATGAGTTCCAACTGACATTTTCAAGTCAAATAGTTGACTACAAGGTTTTTCTATAACTTCTACCAATGTCGTTTTCTCCCCTTTCTGTGCTAAGAATCCCAATTACTATGTCTTTTCAATCAATGTCTTTGCAGTAATTGCACTTGTCTCCAAGCTCATTCTCTGACGGAGTCCCGGGAGTGGTTCTGGGGCACTATTTTCTAAACTCTCCGATGTTCATAGCAGTCTGTGGCCTTTATTCTTGAAAGTCATTTTGACTGAATATAAATTCCTTGGCTCACGTTTTCTTTCCTGGAATATCTTCATATGGCATGTCACTGTCTTCTGACATTAAATATTGTGGTTAAACAGGTGAACTTGTTTGCAAAGTGATTCTTGGCAGCATTTTTATTTTCCCAGTAAACTTTTGGAAGCTGAAAGAATTTTTGGGTGTGCTGTTAACTAAATCAGTACCAACAGAAAAGCCAAGGAAAGAATATTTGCCACAAGATGTTATCTCCAGAAATATTTCAAATGTAGGTAACTGATAAACAGAGCTAAGTCACTTGATCAGTCTCATAATATCTGGTTCTCTCAGGCTCTTTGTGATGCAGTAATCCTGAGCATTCCCATCCACAGAGATGCAGCATAGAGAAAAGAACATTGAGCTGTTAACTCTCATAAAATGTTCTATATGAAGTTTTAAAATTCTATTTAGGTTAAGAAGCAGAAATCATTTAAATTGAAAGTAAGGCAAAGAGCAAACTAGACCAAATGCTAAGCTGGGAAAAAGGAAATAAAAACAGAATTTATTTTATCACAGATTTTATTATTGTATCATTTAATCCTCAAGTTCTGGATTTTTTATTAGTCTGAATTTTCATTATTGTAATTATTAGGGCATATATAGTACAAAATAATGGGTTTCATTGTGACATTTTTATACATGGATGTAATAAGCTTTGATAAATTCTAGGTTTATTAGTATGTGAAAATGGATGGCTTTTGGATTTCTTATATAGAATAAGCAGCAACTTTTAGTAAAACAAATGTTCCTCATTCTTCACTTTGAATCAACCTATGTAATCATTGTCTTATGCAAATACATATTCATATTCAAAATGTTTAATTCTCACGTAACATTCCCCAAACCTATTAAAGTTCATGTGTGTATTTCGAAACAAGATTTAACTACACATACCACTGTATCCCAAATTAAATTATTGTTTAAGTTGGAAAAACAGATTTTAAACAATTCCAATGCAGAACTTCTACTTTGATTTTTGCACCAGGTGTATTTTATATTCACAGTAAAGTAACAGATTCAGAAAAGCTTTCGAGTGATAATAACTAACGAAAGAATGGATCTTCATTTAAACTGTGAAACAGTCGATGTTGTAAGTTGTAAGGTACAGATACACAATGCACATTTTAAATTACTTTTCAGTTCTTTCTTGCCTTAGTAGATCACAACAACAACAATAAGGTTGAGGCAGGAATTTTGTCATGGGTAAATGTCTTATGGGTTTGTTATTTCCCATAGCGTATCCACAGAATGTTTAGTTAGATATAATTGGAAGGGCTTCATGAGCACCAGGTGCTACGGGGTAGGGGAGAATTCTGTGTTTCATTAACTTCTTTCTGTACACAGATCTTTGATACATATTTTGACTTTTTAAGAGGAAGCAAAAACTCTTAATGTTCCTCAAAAACAGTCAGTACTGTAAGGGTTCATTTTAAAACCCTTACAAGGACATTCCATGGAATAAACCAACTGTACCTCTGACTTGGGCTCAGGTTCCATAGGGGACCAGGAGCCTTGCAAGAGGAAAGAAACAGGTGGGTCAACATCCCCAGTGCAGGTTTTGGAAGTCAGGAATTTGAATGGCAGGGTGAGTGAGTGTGGGCCTCTACCTGGTGAAGAGGGACAAAGTGAAATCCAGTGGTCACAAAAGCAGGGAGGTTGCAGCCAGTACCGTTGGCCCAGACAAGACAGGTTGAAGCTCAGGTCTCCAGGATCACAAACATAGTAGAAAATAAAAGAGAGAGATTTTACCATCTTTGCTAAAAACTTAGGAACTCTTACTCCCAAGCAAAATATTTGATCTTCAGTCCATCCGACAGTGATGTAGTTCTGGCTTCCTGATCACTCCTGTCCTTAAAGATTGTGGAATGCGCTACGGTAGAAGAAGCACAGGTAGGAGTAGCTTCAAGTAAAGGTGTCATCAGTTGGTGTGCATGATGAGGGCTGGGAGACCCTGTCTAGGGTTTGCTATTACAAAGCAGTGTGTCTCAAACTCTCACATGCATACAAATTAGCCAGGAATCTTGTTGCAAAGCAAATTCTGATGCAGACAGTCTGGGTGATATTTGAGAATCTATATTTTAGTCTCTTCCCTGAAAGTCATGAAGGAATTGATCATTTGAGGCATGGTTTCTCCACTTGAGCTGCACATTATATTCATCTGGGAATATTTAAAAATTCCAAATTACAAGTCATATCCTGAAGAAATTAATAAGGATCTCTGTTGGGATGTATGGTAGGTGAGCTAAGACTCAGATATAAGTATCTTTTTTTAGTATCTCAGATGAATTCAATATGTTGACAAGTGTAATAACTACTAGTCTAAATGTGAACAAAATAAAAGTGAAAAGGAGGACGAGAGTATCTATTAAGTAAATTTATTTTCTCTACAACCTTCATGTACAAGAAATGAAATCCTCTCATTCTCTTTGCTTACTGAGTACCATGAGCTGAGCAGTTTTCTCTATCTTGTGTTTTCACCACAATGTACTGTGTTGCCCCAGGCTCAGGGGCAATAGGCACAAGGACCATGGAATAAAATCTCTGAAGCTGTGGGCTAAAATAAACCTTTCCTCTTTTTCAGTTGATTTATCTCAGGCATTTGATAAAATGATGGAAAGCTGACTCACACAAACAATAAAAGTTAGAAAGTATGACTGGTGATGGAGGGACTGAATGAATGAAAGGGCCAGGAGGAATCTTTCTGGGAAAGGTGACCTGTATGAAAGTGATGGCTGAAGGGGAATGTGGAAGGTCAGGGGGCTAAAGGAAAAGAGGATGAAAATGAGCTGCTACATAATTATCATGAAATATTATTGTTGTTATTTACTGGAAATTGAACCCAGGAGTCCTTTACCACTAAACTATATCCTCAGCAATTTTTTTTTTTTGTTTTGAAGAAGGGTTTCACTATGTTGCCTAGGCTGACCTTGAATTTGCAATCCTCCTGCCTCAGCATCCCTTGTAGCTGGCATTACAGGTGTGCACCACTGTGCCTGGCTGAATCATCATCATGAATTAAAAACTCAGTGCTTCAAATGAGGCCTGGTAAAGTTCAAGACTGTAGAAGTAACTGCTGCAGAATTTGTAGAGAGAACATTATCAGAAGACACTGGCTGGGGAGGAAAGTGTCAAGAAGAAGCAGGCCCAGAATATTCCTTGCAGGTGTCACATTTGAAGGAGAGGCTTGGTGAGGCCAGAAAACCTCTCTGCATCTGTGAGTTCTATACCCAGAATTCAACCAACCAGGGAGAGAAAAAAAAGTGTCTTTGAAATTCATCTGAACTGAACATGTAGAAACATTTTCCTTGTCATTATTCCCCACACAATATAGAATATCCGTGATTTACATAGCATTTACCTTGTATCAGGCGTTTAGAGTACATAGGAGGATTTGTGGAGGCTATATGCAAATACTAAGACATTTTATATACAGAATTTGAGCATCCATGGATTTTGGTATCCTCAACAAGTTCTGAAACCAACGCTTTGCAGATAACAAGGGAGCACTATACATTGTTTTAAAAACTTCATAGTGATTTGAGGCATTTAAATGGAAAGTATAATTTTTCAAGCTACAAAACTGGAACAAAAGACAATCTCTTTGTTGGTGATATAAAGATCAGGGAGATTTTTAAAAATATTTGCTTCATGAAAAACTCGTGCCGTCATTCTGAATGACAAATAAAAGTTGACGATCACTTTTAAAAGAAAAATATAGCTTATGCTTTGACCCAGCCATTTGATCCCTAGAAATTTATTGTAAGCTTATTGATTTATCAGAATGGCAACAAAGATTTTACAAGAAAGATATATTTCAATATTTTTTATGCTATTGAAAAAGTTGAAAACACAGGCTAAAAAAAGCACGGTAGTGTGCTGTACAATGGAATGCCAGAAGAGCCACTGAAATACTACCTGTGATTATTTGATACTGGCTAATGTTTACCATAAAATAAAACAAAGAACACACACCAAGTGACTACAGCATGTTCTTATCTATGTGTTCACAGATGATACTTACACACACATACACACACACACATACACACACTGGAAAGCCAATGCATTTTTGGTAGTTGTTTTGGAATGGTGGGACACATAAATTTATGGTGATTGCTATTTATTTAGTTCTATTGTATTTTATAAAAACATACACATTTCTTGGGTAATAAAAAGTTTAAGCTGGGCACAGTGGCACATGCACGCCTGTAATCCCAGCGGTTGGGTAGGCTGAGGCAAAAGGATCACAAGTTCAAAGCCAGCCTCAGCCACTCAGTGAGGCCCTAAGCAACTCAGTGAGACCCTGTCTCTAAATAAAATACAAAATAGAGCTGGGGCTCAGTGGCCGAGTGCCACTGAGTTCAATCCCTGGCTCAAAAAAAAAAAAAAAAAAAA
>JAJEJO010005362.1:200373-227780 GCA_020662805.1 Glaucomys volans | reverse complement strand
TGAGTTCAATCCCTGGCTCAAAAAAAAAAAAAAAAAAAAAAAAAAGAGTATATAAAATATGAATTAGCAATCAAAAAGAGAGTCATTGTAACTAAATCATCAGTTTGGCTCTGAGCTCCCAGTCAGTCAAACCATAAAGGGAAACACTCAGTTTTTTAACTTCCATTAGCTTGAAAATTAAAGTACATCATCTCCAAAGGAAGGAAAATTTTAAATGGTATTTCTTACTTAAAGATGCTTTTAATATCATTTTTTCTCTTTACTCTTTGACATCATCTGCTTTATATTTTATGTAAGAAGAACACATTGGTGAAATTTTGTTGTAAATTTTTTATAAACCTGGAAAAGTCTCTTTTTTATTCTTTTTAGTTATACATGACAGTAGAAAGTATTTTGACATATCATATATACATGGAGTAAAACTTCCCATTCTTGTAGTTGTACATGATGTGGAGTTACACTAGTCATGTATTCATATATTAACATAGGAAAGTTATGTCCATCTCATTCTACTGTCTTTTCCATTCCCATCCCTCCTGAATTTCCCCCATTCTCCCCTATCCAATTCAGGAAACCTCTGCTCCTCCATTACCCCTACCTATTGTTTGTCAGCATCCACATATCAGAGAGAACATTCAGCCTTTGGTTTTGGGGATTGGCTTATTTCACTTAGCATAATAGTCCCCAGTTCCACCCATTTGCTGGCAAATGCCATGATTTCATTCTTTATGGCTGAGTAATATTCCATTGTGTATATATACAACATTTTCTTTATCCATGCATCTATTGAAGGGCACCTAAATTGGTTCCATCACTTGGCTATTGTGAATTGAGCTGCTATGAACATTGATGTGGCCATATCACTATAGTATCCTGATTTTAAGTCCTTTGGTTAAACTGAGGAGTGAGATAAATGCGTCCAATGGTAGTTCCCTTCCAAGTTTTCTGAGGAATCTCCATACTGCTTTCTATAGTGGTTGCACCAATTTGAAGTCCCACCAACAATGTACGAGTGTACCTTTTTCCCCAAAACCTCACCAACATTTATGGTTACTTGTATTTTTGATAATTGGCATTCAGAGTGCAGTGAGATGAAATCTTGGAGTAGCTTTGATTTGCATTTCTCTAATTGCTAGGAATGATGAACATTTTTTCATATGTTCAATTTGATAAATTGAATTTTTTTTCTGTGAAGTGTCGGTTCAGTTCCTTCGCCCATTTATTGATTGGGTTATTTATTTTTTTGTTGTTAAGTTTTCTGAATTATTTATATATCCTGAAGATTAGTCCTCTATCTGAGGTGCAGTTGGCAAAGATTTTCTCTCATTTTGTAGGCTCTCTCTTCATGGGAACAACATCTTTTCTAATAAAAAAAAATCACATGTGATAGAATAAGTGGTTGACAGTCAAAGATCTTCACAAGTATTCATCATCAAAGTTGTTATTCCTAACTTGAACAGGATTTGAATCTCTAGCAACCAGCAAATTTCATACTATTTTTAATTTATTTTATTTTTACTTTTCCATTTTTTTGATTCCTGACTTTCTAACTGCTTTCTCTTCTCTACTTTTAATGACACTAGCAGTTTTGAATTAAATCAGTCCCGTTAAAAGTACCTTCAGTTTGTAACTTCATAAAATATAAAGCAAAAATAAAAGTTTTAGTGTTTTTTGTAATTTGGTATTGGGTTTTAACCGTATTTATAATCTGAGCAGGTAGTCATTTAACTTCAGATTTCTTCTTTTTCTGTTCTGTTTAAAATACTTTAGCATTTGATTTTTGACAGAATAGCATGAGTTTGTCTCTCCATTTCCTACCATCCAAGCTCAGTTTTTCTTCAAAGTGCAGTCATATAAATAGTTCCTCATTAAAGGAAGTCAGCACCTGCTTTGCCTGGCACAACATTCACAGCTTCACAATGTGACAAGCTACCTCTCCTGAATTTTCCAAATGTGTCACTCTGTGAAACTTATCTGTCTACTCAGAATTCTAAATGATGTTTTTATCTTTAAAAACAACAATGACTTTTAAGAGAATCTCTGCAATTCCGTACAGTAGTTCCCCCTTAACCATGAGGGGTATGTTCTAAGACCCCCAGTGGATGCCTTCAGCTATGGATAGAACAGAACACTATGTACACTGTGTTTTTCCCCTCTCCATATGTAACTATTATACAGTTTCATTTCTAAATTAGGTACAGTTGGGAGATTAACAATAACTAAAAATAAAAATAATAACAACGTACTCTCATAAGTTAAATGAATGTGGTCTCTCTCAAAATACCTTGTTCTGTAATCCTTAGCAACCTCAGCATATCATTTTTTCTTATTAAATCAAGAACTTACCTTTTCACTTAAATGATGCACTCCATGGCTTCTTTGTGGCATATCCAAGTGGCCAGCGTCACTACTCTTGCTCCTTGGGACATTATTGAGTGAAACATGGGTTATTTGAGGACAAGCCCTGTGACAACCATGGCAGTCAATATGATGACCCTGAGGGCTGCCAAGTCACTAAGCAAGCACTATACACGACATGCATAGACCGAACAAAGGGGTGATTTAGGCAGGGTGGCACCTACTGCTCAGAACAGCATCCCAATTAAAATGTATGATTTGTTTACTTCTGGAATTTTCCACTTAATATTTCTGAATTACAGGTGGTCCCAGGTAACCGAAACCATGAAAAGTGAAACTGCACATTAAGGTGTGTGTGTGTGTGTGTGGGGGGGTGCTGCCATAATTCTAGTGGCAGAATAAGTCTCATTTTCCAATTCAGCATTTTCTCCTGGCTCAATTTCTCTCCCTAGTCACCTGACAAATTGCAGAGAGAAAAAAATAAAATTTGAATTATCTTCATGCTCAGGATTATAAACACGCTCTACAGAGATCTGTGAGCTTCTGTAAGACATCTGATAAATATTTTATAAACCAACCAGTTATCTTTACCCATTTGTACTTTAGCAAACTTTCTAGTTTGACTCTGAAAATATTATTTTTTAGGCAAAAACAAAAGAAAAATACACAAGGAAGGTGGAAAGTAAATTTCCTCCCCCAATTCCCAGCCACTTAGCTTCCTGAGGTTAACTTTCAGAGACAAGAAAATTAACAGCCTGTCTCCATGTCCTCCTGTTTCTGATCTGGCTCCACCCCCAAGAAGGTATATGCTAAGAAATTTGCTCCAAATTTCTCACAAAAGGACTGAAAGTGAAGAGTCCACAAAATAAGTATAATGGCACCAAGATACCTCAAAAAGAGATACCAAAGACAACTGAGGAAGATCTGATGTTGGGTGGATAAATGAATCAGCCCAATTCCAAACTAGGAAGGAATCTGTGTGAAAAATAGACACAAGGTTAGGGTATGGGTAAGGACACAGAAAGAAACAATGACCACATTGTATACAGGGAAACTAACTCCAAGACGTGTTGATTGGCAGTTTACATGGAAGCATACGTTAAGAAAGTAGGGGATTAGATATTTTGACACTTGCTATGGTTTGAATATGTGGTGTCCCCTAAAAGTTTCTGTGTTAATGCAGGACTGTTCAGGGGTAAGACGACTGGATTGTGAGAGCTTTGAACTCATTTGAATGAACTGAAATGGTGGTAACTGTAGGCAGGTGGGGTGTGACTGAAGGAAGTGGTTTACTAGGGTCATACCCTAGAAAGGTTCGTCAGCCCTGTGTCCCCTTTTTTCTCTTTTTCTCTTTCTCTCTGCTTTCTGAACACCATGAGAAGAGTTTTCCTCTTCCTTGCCCTTTGGCCACGATGTACTGCCTCACTGTGGACCCAAAGCAATGGAGATGACTTGTCTACTAAAACCTCTGAAATCATGAGCCCCAAAATAAACTTTTTCTCCTCTAAGTTGTTCTCGTCAGGTACTTTGATCACAGGATTGCTAACATAACCAAAACAGAAATTGGTAGCAAGAGTGGGGCCATTGCTATAGCTAAAATGATCATGTGACTCAGAGGCCTTTGGAGTTCGTTTGCAGGAGGAATTTGGAAAGTGTACAGATGCAGGATGGAGAAGCTTTAAAATGTTGTGAGAAAAATTTAATGGATTATTCTGGTGGAAACTCAGAAGACCATAATGCAACATGAACAGGGACTGTGCTTGTGAATGAGGACTTAGTTGGGAATGGAACTAGAGTAAACTTGTGCTACGTTATGGCAAAGAGCTAGTTTTCAATTTTTCCATGTCCTGAGACTTTGTGTGTTGCTGAATTTAAAAGTGATGGATTAATTAATTTGGCAAAGGAAATTTCAAGGCTGAATAGCATTTTGTCAGTGTCAAGGACATTTATTGCAGGATATTAGCCAGATTTACTTTGAGCATCAGGAGGAGAAAGCAGAGCTGAATGAATTTTTAAAAACTTGCAGTTTAACCATAAAAGTGCATATAAAACTAGGGCCTAGGAAGATTGTTAAGGAGGATATAGCCACTAAAGAGATGCTAAATACTTTGCACAGAGACAATAGAAAACATGCATTAAGAGCATCTCAGGAATTTGCAAGACCTCATCCACTGCAGGCTTAAGGGAGTAGAAGTGAAAGTTCCTTTGAGAAGAGATCATGGAGGGACCCTGCTTGCACAGGTTGGTTCACGTGTCTGTTTCACTGCTCAGTCATGTAAACTCTCAGAGGCTACTGCAGCCATGATTCAAGGGAGCTCACTTACAGTGAAAGCTGGCCACAGATTTTTGTTTGTTTGTTTGTTACTGGGGATTGAACGCAGGGGCACTCCACCACTCAGCCACATCCCCAGCCCTATTTTGTATTTCATTTAGAGACAGGGTCTCACTGAGTTGCTTAGGGCCTTGCTAAGTTGCTGAGGCTGGCTTTGAACTCATGATCCTCCTGCCTCAGCCTCCCGAGTTGCTGGGATTACAGGCATGCGCCACCGTGCCCGTGGCCACAGATTTTGACATCATCCACATGGTGCTCGTTTTGCAGAATTGCAGAACGCTGGAGTTAAGAGATCAAAGAGACTCCTACTGAGATTTCTAAAAAAAATCTCAGGCCAGGCAAAGTGAAGTAGGGCCAGAATTTCTGTGAGAAACTCCTGATAGGGTGATGCATAGAGCTGTGAAGATGAAGCCAAAGCTACAGTAAACACCCCAGGAATTAAGGGATGTCAGTAATGTGAACTTTCTGCCAAGAAGAGCTGCTGGTTGTGGAGTGAATCTAAAAGAGGGGCCATGTGGCTTTGGCTGGCAAGGCCAAAGGGGCAGGACTGCCCAAGCCCTTTGGAAATCACATCTCCACACCATAAGTTCCAGATGCTGTAACAGGTGAAATTACAAAAATGTTTGCCTGACCAGGTTTATGTCTCACTTTGTATGCCTCTCTTTTCCTCCCTTTTGGCATGGAATGTTTTACTGTGTGCCACTGTATATTGGGTATATATAACTTACTTTTGATTTTTACA
This sequence comes from Glaucomys volans, assembly GCA_020662805.1. NCBI lineage: Eukaryota > Metazoa > Chordata > Mammalia > Rodentia > Sciuridae > Glaucomys > Glaucomys volans. The sequence goes on along the minus strand of JAJEJO010005362.1, from coordinate 222,348 downwards.
TAAACTCACAGCCAAGCATTTGCCATAAGTCTCAGAGGAGACTTTGGACTTGGAATTTTGGGCAATAGTGCAATGACTATGAGACTCTTGGAGATAAACCAAATACATTTTGCATTGTGAAATGGGCATGAGTTTTTGGAGTCCCAGGCAGAATATTATGGTTTTGATATGAGATGTTCCTCCAAAATTCCTGTTAATGCAGAAATATTCAGAATCAAAGTGATGGTATTGTGAGAGCTGTAACCTAATCAGTCCACCCTAATTTGAATGGACTGCCTGGGTGGTAACCGTAGGAAGGTGGGTCATGGCTGGAGGAGGTGGGTCACTGCGTCATGGCCTGTAAGGTGTCATCTGCCCTGTGGTCCCTTGTCTCTATTTCTCTGCTTCTGACACCAGGACATGAGTTTTCTTCCTTTTCCTATCCTTCAGCCATGATATCCTGCCTCACCATGGTCCCAGAGCAATGAACTCAATCATTTATTAACTGAGAGCTCTGAAACCATGATCCCCAAATAAACTTATCCTCCTTTAATTGTTCCTTTCTGGTGTTTTGATCACAGTGATGCTAACAACACTAAAACAACTCCTTTACCCCACTAGATTCAGTTTTACAGGTTCACACATGAGTAGAGTACAGACTGTACAGAGTACAGTCATCTTTTAGTATCTACTGGGGATTGGTTCTAAGACCTCCACATCACAAGTGTACTAAAATCTACAAATGCTCAAGACCCTTATATAAAATAGTATAGTATTTGCATAAAACCTATGCATATCATCTGATAAACCTCAAACCTTCTCTAGATGATTTCTAATATTTAATGCAATGTAAATGGTATATAAACAGTTGCTATGCTGTACCATTTAGAGAATAATGAGAGGAAAACTCTGTGCATGCTCAACACAGACAATATTTTTCTGAATATTTTCCAATCCATGGTTGGTTGAATTCAGGGATGTGGAAACTAGGCATATAGAGAGCCCACTACATATTAGGGTGCTGGAGCTGTCATAGCAAAGTACCACAGACTTGCAGGTTTAAATAGCAGAAATATACTGTCTCACAGTTAGGAGACTGAAAGTCCAAAATCAAGGTGTCAGTGGGGTTGGCCTCTCCTAAGGCCTTTCTCCTTGGTGTGTAGATGGTCACATTCTCAATGCATCTTCACAGGTCCAAATTTCCTCTGCCTATAAGGACACCATATTATCAGGGAAAACATTCAGCCTTTGGTTTTTGGACTTGGCTTATTTCACTTAGCATGATAGTTTCCAATTCCATCTATTTATCTGAAAATGCAGATAAATATTATCATTTGTTATTATTATTTAATACAGATAAATATTATTCTTCTGTATAGCTGAATAATATGCCATTGTGTTTATGTACCACAGTTTCTTCATCCATTCGTCTGTTGAAGGGTGAATGTTTTCCCTGATAAATGGATGATGATATATAATGGGGGTGGGGGGTGAGACAAGAATGGAGGAGCTTTAGGTTACATAGAGGGAAATGAGAGGGGGGGTATGAAAAATGGTGGAATGAGGCAGACATCATTATTACCCTATGTACTTGTATGATTACATGAATGGTATGAATCTACATGGTGCACAACCATAGAAATGAAAAGATGTACCCATTTTGTGTACGATGAATCAAAATGCAGTCTGGAAAAGTAAAAAAAAAATATTTTAAAAAGGTTAGGAGATTAGATGAGGATCCACCATAAGGACCTTGCTTTACTTTATCCCCTTAAAGGCTCCATCTCAAATATAGTCACATTTGAGGGATAGGGCTTCAGTGCATGGATTTTTGGTGGATATAACTCATTCAATAACAGAGGGAAGGAACTTGAACAATATAAGTAGATAAAAATTGCAACAAAAGTCCACAATTCCAAAATACTTTTATAAACTGTTCCCCTCAGGCAGTGTTATGGTTTGGATATGAAGTGTCCCTCTAAAACTCCTGTTAATTCAGGAATATTCAGAGGTAGGAAGTGATTTGAGAGCTGTAAACTAATCGGTCCATTCAAATTATAATGGACCGATTAGTTTACAGCTCTCACAATCAAATCATTTCCTACATTAAAATTGGAATGTTATCTGCAGGTAGGTAGGACATGATTGGAGAAGGTTGGTAACTGGGGACCTGCCCTGGAAGGGTTTATTGGCCCTGTGATCCTCCCTTCTTGAGCTGATCAGCTTTCTTTTTGCAGGACCCTTCCGCATGATATGCTGCCTGCTTCACTTTGACCAAAGCAATGGAGTCAACCATCGATGGTTTGAGACCTTTGATATCATGAGCCCCAAATAAACTTTTCCTTCTTTAAGTTGTTCTTTTCAGGTATTTTGGTCATCTTGATGAAAAGATGACTGAAACAGGAAGAAATGGAAAAAAATCTCCCAAAACATTCTTCCAGGGGAAGGAGTAGTAAACGGCTCTAGTAACCTTCTGTCTAGATATTTAGATGAAGTTTATTTGTATGAAAGTAAAATATGTACCAACTTGGAGAAAGGGTTTCTGTCCAGTCCGTAAAATTATCCAGATTTTGTTCAAGTGTCTATGTTTGCCTATTTAAATACAATATTAAATACCTTTATAGAGATAAGTACAAATTCTTCCTCTTCTAAGAGACACAAGGCTGAACCTATGGGTCACCCTTTGAGACAGTTTAGCACTTACTGTTTACAGTCCAACATTAAGACCTGATGTAGTCCTATCAGACCAGGACTTCTCATTGTCTAAAGGTAGTGTTGGTTTCTCATTGCATGTTAGATCCTGGAGTAGGTCTATACTCAATGACAACCCATTAAGCTGAGAGAGAGATAAAACCCTACTCATCTTGCACCTCCTTTTTATTTCCTCTTTTGTTAGATTGAATTTATTTCTTTTTTATTAATTTTATTTTTACAGACTGCATTTGGATTCATTTTACACAAATGGGACACAGCTTTTCATCTCTATGGTTGTACACCATGTAGATTTTAAGTATTTGAAATTTTGAGGGAGACTAATTGATAAATACGGTAGCATCTGACCAGTCTTTCCTGTGGGAGACATTGATATTCACCATGTGAATGCACAGAGGGGAGATTCTGCCTGATATTCTGTAGGCAGGGCTGCTGTTCACTTCCTCTGTGACAGCATGTCCATAGCAGCTGTTAAAATGTTCCAACACATCGACCAGCTGGTCAGAAGTTAGTGCTCCAAGTCTAGATGTCCTGGCTCCCTGGTCCCCGTCCCCCTCACCTGGGTCCTGCCGTCTTACTGACCCAGAGATGGTCAGTCCCAGAGACAATAAGGGCTGCCAGGATCTCCATCAGACCCATGACCATGACCAAAGCCCACCCCTGTGGTTGAAGCCAGAGCCTTGCTGGTTAGCTATTTTGAAAATCACTTGGTATAGTGTCTGTTTATGTTTTGATTAAGGAAATAGAAGGAAACTGGCAGAAAAGCACTTGTTCCATTCAACGAATGATGACACATCACCTACTGAGTGCAGTGTATATGAGGTAGGTTAGGGAGCTCTGAAACGAATAAACCTGGTCTCTGAACTCAAGAAGTGATGGCCTATATGAACTGCTATGGTCAAGGCTGACAGAGCTGAGATTTTTGTAAACAGCCTTTACTGTTTTTTGAGATTACTTTGATTATAATCTGCCTACTTATGTTCCTGTTCAGTGGTCTATTTCGGTTTATGGACCTATTTTGTGTGTCCATTCTCTGCACTACCCTGCCTGTTTCCTCTTCTTTCTTCCCCCAAAGGCAGTAAAAAGTCAATGGACTGATGATGGCTTTTTCTAATCTTATCAGAGCACACCCAGAAGGGGACAAGGAGTTCCACTGTGCCTGCCCTGACAGGCTTTCAGCAAGCACAACGTGCTGTTGTCTAACATTTAGCTTCAGTCTATCAATTCCCTGTAAACATTGGAGAGTCAAGGTCTGCCTGAGCTCAGGCAAGCTGTATCCATGACAACGGTACCTACAGCAGCGTACTTAGCATATGGGTAGCAAGAAGCATCACCCCACTCCTGTGTTCCAAGGGATAATATGATGAATAATTGAATATTGAACATTTTATGCTAACCTATACTACTTCATGCTACTTTTTATCTGTGTCTAGCTAATACCACTTTTCAAAAACAGGACAAAGCAAAAGAAAGGAGGAAAAGAAGAAATAAAAGGAAGATATGGGGGAGGAAGGGAGGAAGGGAGGGAAGAGGAAGAAGGGAAATATCCTGTTTGGCTTTGATTTTTAAAATCTCCAATGACTGTTTCTGAAAGAAAAATACAATAGATGGTCATGGTGAATTTAGGACATCTCCCACCATAGAAAAATTAGTGGAACATATTGAACACGCTCAATAAATATCAAAGTACCTTATGATAATTTCATAAAGACCGAATGAACCACTGAATCAGTTCCATCCATATTTAGGTAAGTTTCTTGTGCCTTCCTCCTACTCCCATGTATTTCTTAACATACTCCTGTGATTAACGTAAATATACTACCACGGCAAAACACTTTGTGTGCATGTATAAGAAAGAAGTCAGGATGAATGGGACAGACAGGCAAGTGACAGAGTGGTGTCAAGCTGCTTGTATTAGTGGTCATATTATGCTAATGAAAGTACTCGTGTAATTCTGGTGTTGCATAAATGGCTGTATTTCATCATATCCTCTCTCTGTGCCTTAAAGAAATGAGAAAACCCTGGAATGACCAGAGTATTTCACTCAGCTTTGACCTAACCCTCACTCTCCTGAATAACTTGAGTCTTCACAGAAGTGCTACCTCGTCTCCTAAGACTAGCTTTGTTTGTTTAAGGCAGGGGAATTTTAACCTTCCATATCTCCAGCCCATCTTCCCATCAGATCTGGACAAAGCTCAGTCACAGAATAAAGTTTATGAAAAAATTAAATGACTCTGGAGATTTAAACAGCTTTCATTTTGCTTTGACAGTAGATCCACTGGAATTTTTTTTTCTTTTCTTAGCTACACTGACAGACATTTTGTTGTTGCATCTAATTGATGTTCACTATTAAATTTAATCACACAATTTGGCAAAGTGATTTTTGCAGCCAAAGAAAAAACTGTGCAGTACATGTTAGGTTTATCCCTATCATTGAGCAATAAATGTCTGGTGTGTGGTTTGATGTGCAAATAAAACTAGAAACATTAATAAGAAAAATACATGAGGATGTTTTGTTCCATGAATAAGTATAGTTGAAAAATTTAAATTAGTCTCCAATGTATTTTCATATTTTCAGTCTTGCCTTACATTTGGAATTCTGTGTCACTAAGTGGAATCTAGTATTGGAATACAGTTCTTGCTCACACACAAAGATTTTCATAACTCCTGTCTTTGCCAGAGACTAGTCATCATTATTCCCTAGAGCCAAAGAAGTACTACTGAAATGTTGTAATCTTTATTACTCTCCTACATATACTATTGGAATTTTACACAATGAAGATTGGGGTTGGTCATAATAGCTTAAGACCATTGAAAAGACATTTGCAAAAACATATAAATAAGGTTACATATCACAGAATAGATTATTTTCTCATTAAGATGTAATTGTTTCTTATATTCTTGATAACAGACATTCTAAATTGGGGTGAGATGAAATCTTAGGGTAGTTTTGATTTGCATTTCTCTTTTTAGTAGAGATGTTGAACATTTTGTCGTATATCTGTCGACCGACTTGTAGATCCTCTTCTGTGAAGTGTCTGCTCATTTCCTTAGCCCATTTACTGACTGAGTTATTTATATTCTTGGGGTAAAGTTTTTTGAGTCCTTTATACATTCTGGAGATTAGTGCTCTATCTGACATGTGTGTGGCAAAGATTTTCTCCCACTCTGTAGACTCTCTCTTCACATTGCTGATTGTTTCCTTCGTTGAGAAAAAGCTTTTTAGTTTGAATCTACCCTGATTATTGATTCCTGCTTTTATTTTTTGTACTTTGGAAGTCATGTTAAGGAAGTCTGGTCCTAAGCTGACATGATGCAGATTTGGAGCTAGTTTTTCTTTAATTAGGTGCAGAGTCTCTGGTCTTATTCCTAGGACCTTGATCCATTTTGAGTTGAGCTTTGTGCAGGGTGAAAGATAGAGGTTTAGTTTCATTTTGCTGCATATGGATTTCCAGTTTTCCCAGCATCATTTGTTGAAGAGGCTGTCTTTTCTCCATTGTATGTTTTTGGCACCTTTGTCAAGTATGAGATAATTGTATTTATGTGGTTTGTCTCTGTGCCCTCTATTCTGTACTATTGGTCTACCTGCCTATTTTGATGCCAATACCATGCCATTTTTGTTACTATTGTTCTGTAGTATAGTTGAAGGTCTGGTTTAGTGATACTACCTGTTTCACTTTTCCTGCTAAGGATTGCTTCAGCTATTCTGGGTCTCTTATTATTCCAAATGAATTTCATAATTGCTTTCTCTATTTCTATGAGGAATGTCATAGGAATTTTAATTGGAATTGCATTGAATTAGTATAGCCCTTTTGGTAGTATGGCCATTTTGACAATATTAATTCTGCCTATCCAAGAACATGGGAGATCTTTCTATCTTCTAAGGAGGATTTGAGGGAAAAGGTACACTCATACATTGCTGGTGGGGTTGCAAATTGGTGCAGCCACTCTGGAAAGCAGAATAGAGATTCCTTAGAAAACTCAGAATGGAACCACCATTTGACCCACTATCCCACTCCTTGGCCTATACCCAAAGGACTTAAAATCAGCATACTACAGAGATGCAGCCACATCAATGTTTACAGCAGCCCAATTCACTATAGCTAGATTGTGGAACCAACCTAGCATCTATTTTCAATAGATGAATGAATAAAGAAACTGTGGTATATATACACGATGGAATATTATTCAGCCATAATGAATAATAAAATTATGGCATTTTCAGGTAAATGGATGGAGCTGGAGAATCTCATGCTAAGTGAAATAAGCCAATCTCAAAAATCCAAAGGCTGAATGATTTATCTGATAAATGGTTGATGATACATGGAGTATCATCATCATACAGTGGGGGGGGTAAGGGAAAAATGGAAGAAGGATGGATTGTGTAGACTGAAATGAGGGGTGGGGAGTGGGGGAGGAAGGAAAGATAATAGAATGAGACAAACATCATTACCTTATGTACATGTATGAATACGCAAATGGTAAGATTCTACTTTGTGTACAACCAGAAAAATGATAATTGTACTCCATTTGTATACAATGAATCAAAATTTTTAAAAAAGATATGTAATTGTACTAAAATTAGGTTGTGTCAAAACAACAACATATACTGACTACAAAAAAAGTATTTTTCTTATTTGGGGCTATCTGCTTCATAGCACTGATACCCTAATTGACTAGGTGGGACATTGTTAGGAGAGGTGAAAATAATGTTTTTTTTTTAAATTTTTTTGGCGGTGCTGGGAATTAAACTCAAGGCCTTATGCTTGCGAGGCAGGCACTCTACTATCTGAGCTATATCTCCAGCTAGGTGAAAATAATTATTCCCAAAATCATTTGAACCAGCATCTACATTTAAACTCAAATGAAATATGCTTTCCACTAATCTAAAACTCATTTTGTTTCTTTAGCCATAAACTAGTAAACAAGTTTTTAGATACAGAAACATTAAAGGCTAAATGTGAGGAGGAAGGTTTCTGGCAAATGTGTTTGACCTTGATTGAAATGTAAGTGCTCACAGAATATCATGGGACTAAAGACAAGACTGAGAGAGTGGTGTTTTTATAAAGTGGATGATTATGATGGGAGGTGGAGTGTGAGGAAAAGATGAAAGTATTGCGGAAATGAAAATGAATGCACTAATAAAATGAAAAATCTAAATATAAATGTATAATGGCATTACTAACTGCACATTTTCACTCATTATCTTTCCTTATCGTTTTTTGTAGTATTTGACCCTATTGATTACTCAAAAAAAATATTCCTCTGACTTACCTTTCAGGGCAGGCCTGCCAAATTCCTGAAGACAGTTCTCTTTCTCTGCTTTTACTACATTCCGTTGTCTCCACCAACATCTTTGGACTCTGCACACATCTGTTTACTTACCCAGATATATCTATCATTTCTAGACTACCTTCAACATTTTTTATTTTCAATCCAAATAAACTTTACACTATCAACTGGGTCTCATTCTGTGTATGTCCCACAGGTGCACAAATCTCAAACTCAAAACCTATTACTACTCATTTATCTTGGTTTTTTGTCAAAGCTCGTGATACTTTACTAACTCATTTGCTCCAACAAAAGCCCTGGATAAAATTCCCCTCCCTCACACTGTATTAATCACCAAGTCTTGCCAGAGTTTTCTCCTAAATAGTCTCAATGATGTTACTTCTGTCACCTCCCACAGGACTCCAGGCCAGGTCCCCAGTTCTCTTAACTGCATTAAAATACAGTTCTATTTCCTTCCTAATTATATTCCACATAAGTCCAGAGACATTTTAATCAATCATGAATATGTCACAGATTTCTTCCATTCAATGCTTGGATCACTTTTTATTGTCTTTGGGGTCATCTTAACTCTTTGACATACCATTTTAAACAATATCTCTTGTGTCATATAAAATAGTGATGATTCATTCCACAATTTAGGAATGCTTTTAGTTACTGGGCATTGCTTAAGAGACCCTGCTTACTTCTCTAATGATGTCTCCTGTTCTTTGATTCATGTATCCTACCCCTATCCATGATGAATTCCTTCCTAAAACTATCCTAGTTTACTCTAGAACACAGCCTAGGTGCATTCTGTTAGCTCTGCAGAGAGGACCACACCGCTCTCATATACTTCATGACTTTCCCTCCATAAATTAAAAGAATACATTTATACCAGTTCGTCTTTTTCTGCAAAACCTGCCCTGAGTACTCCAAGGCTGAGTAATGGAGCTATGTGTACTTGCTTAGTGCTACACATGCTTTTTATTGCCCCTTCCATAGTATTCATCAAGATGGTGGGATTGCATGTTTAATTTAACCCTGGGAATGGGAATCATGTCAGTATTACTCTTTGCTGCAATCTTAGCTGTTGTTGAAATACTTGACTTATGATAGTTCTACAATAAGCGCATGTACAATTTGAATGAATGAATGTATTTTTCATTTGTTTCATCTGTAAATACACATCTTTTAAGTGATCGCCAATAACTAACACTGTCTTCCTTTAATATGTTCTAGATTCATTTTTCCCATTTTAAACAACCTTTCTTGTGTCACACAATTAGTGGTAATTGCTTTTATACATATAGGATACAAGACTTAGTTCTTTGACATTGCTTCTGAGACACTGTTTACCCATATTACCATGACACTGTTTACCCATATTACCATTAAACTTTGCCCCTTCCCCTTGCTGAATTTCTTCCTAAAATGGCCAAGAAAAGGAAACAACCAAGAATGTGAATAGAGAGCCTACAGAATGGGAGAAAATCATTGCCACCTGCACCTCAGATAGACTATTAATCTCCAGTATATATAAAGAACTCAAAAACTTAACACACACAAAAAATTCAAATAGCATGATGAATAAATGGGCAAAGGAACTGAATAGACAAGTCACAGAAGAAGAAACATAAATGGTCAAAAAATATGTGAAAAATGTTCAACATCTCTAGCAATTAAAAATTGCAAATTAAAAATACAATGAAATTCCATCTCACTCCAGTCAGAATGGCAATTGTTAAGAATACAAGTAACAATAAATGATGGTGAGGATATCGGGAAAACATACATTCATACATTGCTGGTGGGACTGCAAATTGGTGCAACTACTCTGGAAAGCAGTATGGAGATTCCTCAGAAAACTTAGAATAATACCACCTTTTGACCCAGTTATCCCACTCCTTGGTTTATACCCAAAGGACTTGAAATCAGCATACTACGGTGATACAACCACTGCTATAAATGTTTATAGCAATTCAATTCACCATACCCAAGCTATGGAACCAACCTCGGTGCCCTTCAACATATGAATGGATAAAGAAAATGTGGTATATATACACAATGAAATATTACTCAGTCACAAAGAATAATGCAGTTATGGCATTTGCCAGTAAATGGTTGGAACTGGAGAATATCATGATAAGTGAAATAATCCAATCCCCCCAAAAAACAAAGGCAGAATGTTCTCTCTGATATGTGGCTGCTAACCCACAACAAGGGAGGGTAGGGAGGGGAAGAGTAAAGTTCATTGGATTAGACAAAGGGGAATGAAGGAAAGAAGGAGTGATGGGAATAGGAAAGATAGAATAATTTGGAGATAACTTTCCTATCCTTACATATGACTACACGACCAGTGTAACTCCATATCATGTACAACCGCAAGAATGGGACCCTAATTAGAATGTTATTCTCCATGCATGTATACACTGTCCAAATACACTCTACTGTCATGTATATATAAAAAGAACTGATAAAAGTTTTTAAAATGACCAAGGGCTCAAATACATTCAGTGACAAATCAGATAAAAAAAAAACTTGATCAAAAAGGGAAAGATTAGATGACCTGGGACATATTAATCTCAGATCCTAGGATGAGGGTGACTTATTGTTTAAAGGGATTCATGGATGTGCAATCCCTAGTTCATGTCTTGTAAACTTCTCTTTTAAAGTTGAATTAAAGAGAAGGAAGAAATGAAGTTCAGAACTGACTTTTATACAGTTAGCTCATGCCCATGCCTATTCTGACCAAGCTATTTTCAGTGAACTACCAAATCAAATTTTCCTGCTTCAAAGGTTGACATTTATTGAACACTTTTTATTCCTTTGGTCTTGCTATGGTAGCACTGCCATTGAATTCCCAAAATAGATAGCTGACTAGATAGCTATCACATGGAGAATAGACAGGCAGAAAACAGCTAGCAAAGAATGAAAGCTCGGGAAGGAGAGTACCATCAGAAACATTTATCAGGCTAAAAACAGCCACTGGGCACCACTGATGTAGGGAGCATCATCTATTAATGGAACATACATTGACTGTTTCAAGCACAGTGTGTTCAGATTGCTCACAGGTACTTCTGATTATCTTTAAAAGATGGCAAAGTTCAGTTCTTTTCTGCACTGTTTGGTAGCTGAAATAATAGAACATTGGAAATTTTTCTTACTAGTACTTTCTGTTATTGCCTTATAAATTGGTTTTCCTATACTAACTCACTGGAGAAAGAGTAATAACCATGCCAAAAATCTTAAGAGTAAATAATTAAAGACAAGTACAAATTTAATATGTTTTTCCTGTTCATTATTTAATGCTAACTTGCAGAGAAAATGCTGAGGAAGTATTGAATTTGTGCATCCACAAAGCACAGGAATTCCCTTTGATAATGGAAATGCAATAAAAATAAAATTGATGATCATAACATTATCTTAAATGACTTCTACTGTGCCTTGAAGATATCCCATCTATTTGTCCTTTTGAAGCATGCATTACTTCATTACTGCTATAACCTGTCATGACTAATCAGTACTGTCACAATTGTTTTCCTCAATCTATTAAATTCTCAAATCATGCTGTTTCAATTGTTCTGATTTTCTAAAAGCTTTAATCTAGAATTTTAAAAATTCTTAAGTTAGCACATTCTTTATGGATGCATAAATAATGCATAGTTTTCTTATCTGAGTTGTAGTCCTTGGCCTTCCTTCTAACATGTACCCACCTGAGCTCAGATGACCAAGCAAGCCAGGAATCTACTGCACTGAAGAAGTTGGTCAGGTTTCTGAAGTTGCTTCTCATCTGTCATTTATCTGGGCATTAACTGTAAAATTTAATAATTGCTTGATTACGAAAGCATTCAACAATTTCTGTTATCTGTGAAGCATGTTCATGATATTAAAATGGAAAATGCTGGTGTCATGGTAACACAACATGCTAAATGCAATGGTGGAATTGTGCACAATAATTTTTACCTGCAAAGGGGAAGACTTTTTATTGGCCTTGGGAAAGGGAAGTGATCAAAACATCCAGGAAGTGGTGATTCCAACTCTGAATATTAAGTGAGAAATGTGAGTTAGCCAGGTTCAAGAGGACACACGAGGAAATAAAAAGTGTATTTCCTATCTATCTTCTTTCCTTTAACTATTCTTCTTTCCAAAAACATATTTATTGAAATTTTTATGTATCAAGATTATACACGGCAAATGAGATAAAGTCTAGGAAGAAGGTATAATAGGTGCAAGAAATGGAGGCAAGAAAGGTATTTGTGTGTGTGTGTGTGTGTGTGTGTGTGTAGATATATACATTGCAGGCACAAAAATCAAAGGCCAACCAAAGTTCAGATTACATAGGATTTTGTAGGGATGGAGGTGGACTTTGAACGTTATTCTATAGGTAAAAATTAACTTTTAAGAGCAATGAAGAGATACAACCAAATCTGCAATGTTCATTAGAACTGTTGTGTTGCAAAAAGTTATGAAGTGAAAAGGATAGTGGTGGGTGGAGTAAGGCAGATATTTAAACCACTTAAGTGAATAACAATCAAGACTTGAAAGAGGAACATGCTTGTAAGGATGGAGAAGAGGGGACAGATAAAAAAATTAGGAGATAATCTACATAAAATTTAGAGATTTGATATATATGAATATGGTGGGATAAATAAGAGAGGACACCAAACATTTGTATTAGGTGTCATGAGGATAACGCTAAGAATAAATCCCCAGGGGAAAAAGAGCAGGTATAGGTAGAATTCCAATCTGGGTGTGTTGTATTTAGGGTTTCTGGTATACTGATGTAGGAGAGTATGAGGTAGCCACATACTTGAATCTGAATATGGCTATTTTATGTTATTTGGAAATTTAAATTTATAATCATCAATGATTAGATGATAGATTAAATGATATCAGTGATATCAATGATAGATTAAATAATATAAGCATATGAGATTATTAATAAAGAGTTGTAGTGAGGAAAAAAATGGCTTCACAATTCTGACGGGAAACATTACTTTAGGGATAGATGAAGAATGAGGAACCAATCGATAAACAGAGATGGATGAGGAAATGTCAGGATACCAGAAAAATGAAGTGACAGGAAATGTAAAGAACAAGGTTGTTGTTTCTCAGGGAATATAGAAAATCAATACCATCCGATCTGAAATCTATATGCTGGACTCCACGTGTGGACAGCCACACGTGGCTTCAGTTGGGTAGAAAAGGCAGAAGACCATTTTGGGTGAGATGAAGGATAAATGGGACATGAAGTAGTTGAGACTTGGTTTTACACTGTACTGCAACATTTGGGTGAGATGAGGAAGAGACAGCATCCTTAAGGAGGATGTGGGATCATGAAAAGCCAGTCTAGTATATGAAGGAAAAAAGCACATTAGAAATACCGAGGAAAGGAACCATGAGGAATGGAGAGAATCCAATATGTGATTCAGTTCTTGTTACTTCCATTTAATGTCAAAACTCGTTGTGGCTAATTTTGGATCAGGAAGGGTGAGTGATGGAGCAAGATCTCAGAGGAGACGAGGTAGGCAGGATCACAGCTAGAAGAGCTATCTCTGAGCAGGAGTAAGTGCATTGCTCTGAGAAAGTGGAGATGGGATAACGAAGGTGAATGTGGATGTCGAGATGTACTTATTCAGTTCCTTTGCCCATTTATTGATTGGGTTATTTGTTCTTTCAGTGTTAAGTTTTTTGAGTTCTGGATGTATCCTGGAGATTGATGCTCTGTCTGAGGTGCAGGTGGCAATGATTTTCTCTCATTCTGTAGGCACTCTCTTCACTTTTAATTGCTTCCTTTGCTGTGAAGAAGTTTTTTAGTTTGATACCATCTCATTTATTGATTCTTTTTAATGTGTTTTCAATAATGTAATGCAAAATTATGTGGCATTATTTTTAAATCATAGAAATAAAGTTTTTTTATTTGTTGTTTTGATTTTTAGACATACCTGACAGTAGGATGTATTTTGATAGACTATTCATACATGGGGTACAACCCATTTCAATTTTGATCCCATTTTTGTGGTTAAACATGGAGTGGAGTTACACTGGTCATATATTCATATGAGCATAGAAAAGTTATGTCCGATTCATCCTACTATCTTTCCTATTCCCATCACCACTTCCTTTCCTTCATTCCCCCTTGTCTAATCCAATGAACACACTTCCCCTTGCTACCCTCCCTTGCTGTAAGTTAGCATCCACATATCAGAGAGAACATTTGGCTTTTGGGTTTTGGGACTGGCTTGTTTCACTTAGCATGATATTCTCCAGTTTCATTCATTTACTGGCAAGTGCCATAATTTCATTATTTATGGCTGAGTAATATTCCATTGTGTATATATACCACACTTTCTTTATCCATTCATCTGTTGTAGGGCACCTAGGTTGGATCCATAGTTTGGGTATTGTGAATTGAGCTGTTATAAACATTGATGTGACTGTGTAAATTCAAGAATCAACAAATGGGATGGTATAAAACTAAAAAGCTTCTTCACAGCAAAGGAAACAATCAAGAACGTGAACAGAGAACCTAAAGAATGGAAGAACATCTTTACCACTAGTAGTTCAGATAGAGCATTAATCTCCAGGATACACAAAGAACTGAAAAATCTTAACACCCCCCAAAATAAATAACCCATCAATAGATGAACTGAACAGACACTTCACAGAAGAAGAAATACAAATTGTCGAAAAATATTTCAACAATTAGAGGAATCCAATATCTCTAGCAATTAGAGAAATGCAAACTAAAACTACACTGAGATTCAATCTCATTTCAGTCAGAATGGCAATTATCAATAATATAAGTAACAATAAATGTTGGCAAGGATGTGGGGGAAAAGGTTCATGCATACATTGCTAGTGGGACTGCAAATTGGTGCAACCACTCTGGAAAGCAGTATGGAGATCCCTTAGAAAACTTGGAATGGAACCACCATTGGACACCGTTATTCCACTCGTTGGCTTACAGGAGTCAAAGGTCTTAAAATCACCATTTTTTGATTCTTGATTTTAGCTCTTTCACTTTAGGAGTCTTTTGGAGGAAGTTGTTTCCTAGGTCAACATGATGGAGAGTTGGCCCTACATTTTCTTCTAGTAAGCACAGGGTCTCTGATCTACTGCCTAGGTCCTTGGTCCATGTTGAGTTAAGTTTTGTGCAGGGTGAGAGATAGGGGTTAAATTTCATTATGCTACAGATGGATTCCCAGTTTTCCCAGCACTATTTGTTGAAGAGGCGATCTTTTCTCCAATATATGTTTATTGTGCCTTTGTCTAGTATGAGATAACTGTATTTATGTGGGTTTGCCTCTGTGTCTTCTTTTCTGTTCTTTTGGTCTTCATGTCTGTTTTGGTGCTGATACCATGTTGCACTTGTTACCATAGCTCTGTAATATAATTGAAGGTCTGGTATTGTGTTCCTTTCCTCCTGCTTCAGTAAAAATAACAAATTCTTTTGAGAATTTGGAGGAAAAGAAACTCTTATTCATTGTTAGTAGGTAAGTAAGTTAGTATAGCCACTATGGAAAGCAATATGGCATTTCCCCAAAAAAAAAAAAAAACAAACAACTTAGAACTGCCATAAGATTCAGTTATCCTACCATTGAATATATGTCCCAAAGAAAATAAATCAGCATTCAAAACAGACACTTGCATTTCAATGTTTCTTTCATGACTTACTGGTCACCTTTCTGTGATTTTTTTCAAGTGCACTTTAAAGATACCCCTTGAAAATAGGCTATTAAGGTTGTCACCCTGGAATTTATTCATATATGCATTATCAAATATTTTGCACTATTGTAGTCCCTACCCAGGCTGGCTTACCTCATTATATGCTGTAACCAAAGAAAACCCATGTTGAACAGTCTTGCTGAGATATAATTTCAATGCTGTAAAATTCACTGATTTAAGCTGTAAAATTTAATAATTTTTAGAGTTGTGCAACAATAGTTACACAACCATCAGCATGATCTAATTAAGGGTATTTTCATCACCCCCCAAAAAAGCCTCATTCACATTAGCAGTCACTTTTCAATCCCTACTTACTCCCAGGTCTAGATAACCTAGGAGATATCTACTTTCTCTCTCCTTTTTTTTTTTTTTGTGGTGCTGGGGATTGAACCCAGGGCCTTGTGCTTGTGAAGCAAGCTCTCTACCAACTGAGCTATATCTCCAGCCCTTCTTATGTTTGGTTATTCTAGACACTTAGTCCTTGTATTTTAAAAGACTTTCCTTTTTACCCTTTAATATGTAAACTACACACAGCAACTTCTGTGAATGTGCCCTAACTTGGGGCTGGTGATTGCCCCTTGTCTTTTTCTCTACAAGGAGATGGTCAGTAAATACCGGTCTCTCTACAGAGCTGATTGATGATCTCTCCCACCACACTGCCAGAAGTCAAGCTATAAACAATGGCCTGGGTGTTGTGGCAATGTTGTGTATTCCTTTATTCTTTTTATTTTTCATTTTTTTGTGATGACTTTTATTTGGGTATCGGTCCTGGCTGTGTACTTACAAGAAATGCAAAGCCTAGTTTCCTAGCCCTCCATGTGAATCAATAGCTTTCTTTTCTAATCATAACTTAATTTAAATCAAAACTATGGATGAACATATTTTAAAGAGACATATGTCTATATAATGCTGCATTTGAGAACAAGCATTCACTAGCCAGTTCATACTCCATCCTCAATTTTTTATGTTCCAAGACTGAAATTTTTGTATTTCAATACCATTGTGATTATTATTTTGGTATTTACTTCCATAATTGTAAACACTATTTCTATAGTTCTCTTTTTACATATTTTTTACAAATCATCTCTTGACTGCTCTCTCCTTATATTTATATATACACCTCATTTATCTATTCTTCCAATATAATTAACTATAATATGTGATAATCTTTTGATTAAATATTAAAATATTTTAGAGCTGAAACCTGTAGTATATGTTCATCTATCCTATGTGACTCTATCTTGAACTTTAAAAAATAATCTGATAATCATATTCTAGTTATCATATATTTTAGCTTTCCATTGCCAATGATATAGCCTAACCTCTCCCTTAGTTATCAAATTCTTCATAAATGTAAACTCTTCTATCAATTTTCTCCTTTTGGAGTCATCTTTATCTAAGACTCCTGAGCTTTCCGATCTGGACTGTTCCTTTTTAAAGACTTCTGGGATACTGCCATAATATGGAGTTGCTCTGCACTGCCTTTATTAGGATTCTCTGTTTCTTGAATTAATTTTTTGTATTGCTTTCTAAGAGAGGATTCGTGGTAGGTCAATTTTTTTTTTTTTTTTTTTTTTTTTTTTTTTTTTATTGGTTTTTACGCGGGGGGGTTTTTTTTGCTAAGCCACAACCCTAGCCCTTCTTTTTTTTTTTATTTTGAGGTTGTTTTTTTGCTAAGTTGATTAGGGCCTTGCTAAGGGTAGGTGGATTTTAAAAAAAAACACTTTGAACACTGGAAACTGCCAAGTTTGTTTTCATTTAAAATTTATACTTTGTTGGGTATAGAATTTTAGATTGAACTTAGTCCTCCTTCAGAATTATAAGGCAAATATTCCGATCAATGTTGAGATTGCCGTGTTGATGTTGACAAGACTATGGCCATTTGGGCTTATGTTTGTTTGTTTGTTGGTTTTCGAGGGGTGTAGTGTGTGTGTATTTAACCTCTATTTCTGCTTGCCTTCCTCCAGACACTTTCAGATCTTTTTTTTTTTTTTGTCCCTAATCTTCTTAGATTTCAGAAGAATGCACATTGATTTGGGCATATTTTTTCCCACATTGCTGGACACTCATGGAATCTTTCATGCTGAAAGTTTATGTTTTTTAATTCCTGGAAGTAGACTTTAAATATGTTTTATACAATACTATCTTCTTTGTGTTCCTTATTTCTATTTTTGGAATTCCTATTATTTGACTCTTAAGATTTCTGGAACGATTGTTTAATATCTCATCTTCATTTCCTTCTGCTCTCCATTAGATTCTTTGGACTCTAATTTCTGGGAGAGTTTCTCAGCTTTAGCTTTCAGTCCATCCATTTGGTATTTAATACTTGCAACACATTTTTGCTTTCTAAGAACATTGCTTTCTTCTTCTGAATATCCTTCTCCCTTCAGTATACAGCACCTTATTCTTGTTTTTAAAAATGCAAACTCTTTTGTGGGATTCGTGGCTTGTTCATTCCTGGAGGTTTTATATTAGTATCAGGCACAGTCTCCAAGTTGCTTGCTTCTCTTCGTTTGGATCTTTCAGGTTAGAAGTTTTCTTCTGTTGTATGGTGATCCTTGCCTGTCTGCCTATATTTAAGATTGAGGTGCTAAAAATCTGACTGGAAGTTCTCTAAGTACAGTTGAATCTAACAATAAATTTCATTTTATGGGCATCTGATTAGGGCATCATATTGGGCAGTCCCTGATTGTCAGTATCTTTCCATGTGTTTTCTGTCCCTTCATCCCCTGTTTTGGGGTCTTGTCACCTCCGCAGAAGCACCTTGTCCTCTCTTCCAAAGCCTAGCTCTTATATTTTATGTGTTCTCATGGGTAAGAGGTGTGGGGTTTTACTTAATCCCTCCATGTTGGTTTATAATTATACTTATTGAGTGTTATAAATCAATTATCACTCCTTTTCTGCTTTCTGGTTTCCAACATCTTATTGCTAATTTCTTCTCTTTTGTTCCTTTGGATTTGTGAACTTATTCCTTAAAAAAAATCCTTGACTTCTTTTTAGAAGAGTTCTAAGAGGGAGAATATTTTATTACAAATTGTCCTCTTTTGTTGTTTAATCAGACATAGTTAGGCTCATTAGCTTTTGTTATAAACTCCAACTTAAATAGAGACACAAATAATTATGATTCAAATAATTAGAATTGAATTCCATAAATGCTATAATAGAGAAATATACCAAATATATTGAGTACACAGAGAGTTAAGTCTGAACTTGATTAGTAAAATTTAATATCTTTTTACTCTTGATTTTTTGACTAGGGTTTAAAATATAAATTCAGGTTTGATATTTATTACAGAAAGTGAAAGAAATGTTAGCATAATGAGTTTAAATTGAGCAGGTACATTGCTGGGATCTTTCATAAGACTTCATATTCAAATCATCAAAACAATTCTTTTAATTGGGATTAATATTTCATATTCCAGATAAGAAAAGTGGAGCTCAGAGAGATTTATTTTTAAAGATTTAAGTTATTGAGCAAAACAATAACAGAGTTTGAATTGAAACATAGTTTCCTATCCTCCAAAGTCCTGCTTTTTTATGTTTAGAAATATACAGAGAAAGACATAAGGATCTTTATCAGAGGCAAAAATGGCATTCCTATTTACTGAGAAACAGTCACCTCTTAGCTTTTGGAAGTGATTATCAATTTATGTAATACCTAAGTTCCATTTTCTTCCCTCATCTCACTGATACATATCCCACTTTGGTGTTCTTTACCATTTTTTCCACTTATATGCCTATTACATGCACAGATTAGATAAGAAAAAAAAGCCTTTTTTTGTGTGAAAGGATGGAAGTTAAATAAAGCTATTTAACTTATATTTAGGGACTTATGGATTCATTTTGTGCACTCTCTCTGTCCCATGATTCTATGGCCTCTAAGGTCTGTCTCTTATGTGCATCAGCAGGAACAGAAAATATGAAAAAGCCTGCCTGTGTTTCGAATCTGTGGATGCTCAACTGCCACTTTGACCTCCTCTGCCTCCTACTGCATTCTCCCTTTTGAGGTTTGCCATACTTGCTTCATGACTGAGCCCTAGCAAATGCACCTTCAGTGAATTCTTTTCCCTCAGGTGGCCATTGGTTTGGACTGAAGTGGCATTAAGTGTTACCTCCTGATTTTCTCTAAAATATTGCAGCAGTACATTGATCAGTTTTTTACACATTTATATTCTCTCACTCATCTTATGGGACACTGACTTGTACCAACATGGTGCAAGAAACTGATGAATGTTAAGGAAACAGATATAATGAAATCTAGAATTCAGTGAGTGCTTACTTTGTACTAGATCCATTCTAAATGCATTATGTATTTGTTCTCAGTTCTCACATTTCAAACCTTTATGTATTTCCATTTATGACTGTTATCATTATTCATTTTTACAGATCAGATACTTGTCCCAAATCCAGGTTTCAGAATAATGGGTGGAGCAAGGATTTGAACAAGAGCAGTCTGAGAACTTTCAACCTTTCTAAAAGAACTTTCAATGTTTCCTAAGAACTTTCAACTTGTCCCCCTGCTGTTCCAGAATCAGCCCTGCTCTTGAGTCTCTCCCTTGACTTTTACTTCCTGGAAATTTTAGTTAACATTTCAAATCTATTTGTCCATTGTTAATACTTAAACATTCAGAAAGTGGAGGTCCTTCAGGCCAGCAGAATAGCAAAGCAGGTACCCAAATAATAAAGTAGTGAATTGAGGTTAGGCTAAAGTGCCATGAGGATCAGGTAGTTTTCAATCTGCACCTCAGTCCACACTGAACTTACAGGCCAGTTCTCACTGAATTGGGAAACAGTGGAGTCAGATATCGAGCTCCAACTGGTGGAAGAAAGAGCAGTGAATCCATCATTTGGACTAGGAGCTCATTGAACAGGTTAGGAAGACTGTTCTAATTCAGGTTCTTTCCATTTTGAGTTTTGTGACCCTAAAACTAATCATTTAATCTTCTGCACCTCATATTTTTAAGTTTATGAAATGGTGTACCTAATGCCTGATCTCCTACCTCATAATGTTTGAATATGAAATTAGGTAGTTTATGTAAGAACTTATGCAACCTTCACAGTGTGCACACACACACACACACACACACACACAACCCCCATTCACAGTCACTTTGAAGAAGTAAGAGCTGAGCTGAAAGAGTAATCAAACAGTTGAGTCCTGATTCCTTTCAAAGGAGAAATATTCACTTTTCTTCCAGGAAGTGACAGTCCTGTAGGACAGTTTCCCTCCTACTTAATTGGCTACGCCTTCTTAGGCTTTTTCATCCATTCCTCTTTACCTTGACCTTGCAAATTTGGACTGCTCCAAGGCTCTGTCCTTGGTCCTCTCGTCTTCTGTCTCACTTTCTGCATGATATCATCTCCTGTGCTGGGTTTAAATGTAAGTGACTCTCAAAATTATTTCTTTAGCTCAGTCCTTTCTCCTGAGCTCCCGACCCATTTGTCCAGCTGTGTACCCCCCTTTTCCACCTGGACAACTACCATCTCCAATTCATCATATTCAAATACCATCTCCCAATTTTTTTCCTACAAACCTCTTTTACTTCCAAATTTTGTCTCTCTCCATCCTTCCAGTTGTTGAGGCCCATAACCTTGGAGTCATCCATGACTCCTCTCCTCCTCTCCCATCTTGCTTCCAATTCAACAGGAAATTCTGCTGAAATCAAAATATACCCAGAATCCAACCACTTCCTGCCACTCCCATTGTAATGCTACTGACTAAATTTACCACCAACTTTAGACTCTATTGATGCAATAATAGCCTTTTAACTGGACTCTGCTTACATCCTTATCCCTTCAATTTTAAGTTGCTATAATAGCTAGAGGGATGATTTCTCTAAGTTAGATCATGTGGCAGACTCCCCTGCATGAAGCCCTCCAATACTTCTTAATTTTACTCAAAGAGAAAATCTTTACAGTGGATGAAAAGGCCCTTCCTCACCTGGTCCCTCTTCCTTCTCCAAATCTTTCTGCATGTTTCTTCCCGACTCCCTTAACTCCAGCCACATGAGCTTTCTACCTGTTCCTTGAGTAAGCCAGGTGTTTTAGTCAGCTGTTCTTTGCTGCTGTGACTAAATGATTTGACCAGAAAAATTTTAAAGGAGGAAAAGTTTATTTGAGGGGTCACGGTTTCAGAGGTCTTAGTCCATAGAAGGCCAGCTCCATTCTTTGGGGCTCAAGGTGAGGCAGCTTGCATCATCAGGAAGCAGAGAGAGACTCCACTCGCCAGATACAAATATATATATATATATATATATATATATATATATATATATATATATCCCA
>JAJEJO010005362.1:183950-200273 GCA_020662805.1 Glaucomys volans | reverse complement strand
TTTCCTCAATGTTCCCTTCCATTGGGGACCATCCTGAACCATTGTATTTAAAAATGTCATCTGCCCTATAAACTGAGATTCCCTGAACACAATACATTGCAACACTTTTTTTCCCCTTAGCTCTATCACCTTCCAACATGTTAGGCGATTTACTTGTTATCATATTTGCTGTGTATTGCTTGACTCTTTAATGCTAGCATATAAGCTCCGTGATGGCATAAATGGCTTTAGTCTATTTTATTCAACAATGTTTCTCACACACCTAGTACATCTTCTGGCATGCTATGGACACTTATTTAGTAACCACCAAACCAGTGAATGAATTAGAAGACATAACATATGCAACACTAAAGTATCAGAAGGTGTAGCATTAAGAAATCGTGAAATAAAAAGAGTAGAATCATGTCTACAAAGAAAGGACTGACTAATACTTGGACAGGTCAAACTCCTGGCATCTAAATTGCTTTTCTCCTGGTAGTTCCTGGCACTACACATCCAAGAACCCATATTCAGTACACCATTATTTGAAAAGCAGACAGATTTTGGGAGAGAGAATGTTAAAAGTCAGAATTTTTCTCTCTACTGTGTTTTAGAGATGTATTTTTAGTCCTATTTGAGTAAGAAGGAAAAAATTCTCATGTTCCCCAGGATATTTCTTCTCTTTATAAATACTTGAAACTCCTTTCACCAATAATGACAAAATCCATTATTCTTCAGCGAGAGAGAAAAAGCCCCCAAATTCAAATGCTTTTTCAGAACATTTGCATTTAATCTAATTGAATTGAATCTAAATTCTAATGAAGCAACCAAGCAGCAAATACAAATAGCTGATGTCTAATGCTTATTATTTCCATAAAAGGGTGACCTAGTGGCTTAGGGAACAGAATATCAGGGTCACCCCAGTGAAAGGACAGGGCACATGACAGTGGTACATGTTTAGTTTAGATGAAATCACAATGTCATCCCTGTTTCCTGCCAACAAACACACCTTGCAGCCTTTGCTTAGGAGCAGAGAATCATAGTCCTGTCCAACATCTGTCTTTAAAGGCCCCTCAGGGTCATGGAATCACCCTCAAGAGAGGACTCAGCACTGGACGACAGCCCAGCAGGGCAAGGACCCACAGGTCTGGCTGTCAAGGCTTCAGTTTTCCTTTTTGCTGTTCCACCTCTGTATTTCCCACTACTATGTCTTTTTATTTTAATGAGAGGACTAATTAGCAAAGCGTTGCTCTTCTTGAAACAAAGAGTGATTATTTGATCAAATGATAGTTTGGCAAACTCCTTAAGCACAGCTGGACTACATATCAAAATAGAACAGCCTGTATGAAGACAGTCGTCCCACCTTATCTGCAGTTCTGCTTTCCATACTTCCAGTTAGCTGTGGCAAACCAAGTTATGAAAATGTCAAATGGAAAATTCAAGAAATGAACAATAAGTTTTAAATGGTAGAATAGTCTGAGTAGCATGACTGAAACTCACATCATCCCGTTCTACCCTGTCCTTGAGCATATCCATGCTGTATACACTCCCCATTAGGTACTTAGTCCTCCTGGCCATCAGATCAACTGTCAGGGCATAGCAATACTTTTGATCAAGTAACCTTTATGTAGTAGCCGAATGCTACATCACATTGCGCATCTCATTCACCTCACTTAATTTCACCATGCAAGTGCTATATCATCTCACATTATTACAAAAATACAGTTGAATATGATACAATAAGATATTTTGAGAGAGAAACCACTTTCACATAATTTTTACCACAGTGCCTTGTTATAATTGTTCTTCTTTATTATTAGCTATTATTGTTCTTCTCTATGTCTTATTTAGAAATCAAGCTTTGTCATAGGTATGCTTGTATAGGAAAAAATTTAGTGCATATATAGGCTTTAGTACTATCCATGGTAGTGCCAGGCATCCACTGGGGGTCTCATAACAAACCCCTTTGAGATAAGGAGGGACTGTGTACAGTTATCTTCAGAGTGAGTGGATTGAATTCCTTACTTATTTTCCCACTCTTTCTATTGACTGTTTTCCCAAAAATATTTTTCAGTTTGTGCCTAGTTTCAAGGTTTATGATGGTATCTCCTACTTATAAAAGTAGGCACTCATGGTCATAATTCTCCAAGTCATCTTCAGCCAACTACACAGAGTAGCACATGGAATATACTGAATCTAAGGGGCAGAGGAGAAAGTATGTTTACAAAAAAATCTGATTTCCATAGTTTTTTTATGAGTTAGAATATATATTCACTCTGGTGCCAATAAAAACAAGATGAGAGAATTAGAGATTCATTTTTTGGCAGGGGGTGGGGTACTGGGAATTGAACCCAGGGACACTCCACCACTGAACCACATCCCCAGCCCTATTTTGTGTTTTAGAGACAGCATCTCACTGAGTTGCTTAGGGCCTCCCAAGCCGCTGGGATTACAGGTGTGTGCCTCTGCGCCTGGCCAAGAGATTCTTTTTTAAAAAGAAAAAGTTTTATTGAATTATATTTGATATACTAGAGAACTACATTATGTCTATTGTATACAATTTGACGATTTTAGGCTTACACATACACTCATGATGCTGTCCACATAGTCAAGAAAATAAACATACCCAAAACCTCCAAAAGTTTCTCTGTGTGTTTTGCTTTGTGTGTGTGTACAACTGGGGAGTTAAGAACACTCAGCACAAGACCTTCCCTCTTAGAACTTGTCCAAGTGCACAGTATCATATTGTTAACTATAGCCACCATGCTGTACAGAAGATCCACAAAATTTATTCATGAAACTCTATGGTTGTTCATTTGATGGATTGATTGATACATTGGCCATTTATTTTTAAGAATATGCCATAATATACCATAGAATTCATTTCCCCTCAGTTCAGAGACTGAAATAAACACCAACTGGAATGGAAGAAATCAAGAAATACATAATGCTTTCTGCCAAATTTTCTTAGGACCTTGGATTTGAATTATCCTTCACATTAACACTGATGAGATTCATATTGTTATTCCCATCTCTGAAAGTAATTTAAAGTCTACAAATAATGTTGCCTATTATATCTTAACATGCTAGAAAATTGTGTATTTTTCTGATTGTTCACTGGGCTATTAAATCCACTTTAGTATGTGTTTGGTAAAATGAACTAGAGAAATTGAAATTAGCTCATGTTGTTAACAGAAGGGGCAGCTTAAATCTATAAACAACTTGTTAGCACAGGTTTTAAACCTTTAAATATTCATTTGGTATGAATCATGTTTCAAGGCCTGTCTTCCATATTATTTCTGAATGTACAAAAACAGAATCAATTGGTTCCTGGAGCCAGCTTTACGAACTTGGCCCACAGTGTTTTCCTCCCTTGGTTTATCAATTTCTTCGGTCTGGGTAACAAGTATATCCCCATTCCTTGTTCTTGTCCAAAAGCAAGTGGAGTATTAGGGATGCATTCCAAGGTATTTGGAAACCTCACCCTAACATAAGGATCATTTCTCCTATTGGAGAGAACACAGAGGAACCACAGATGGTTCAGGAACATGCAAGTGGGCCAAGTTTTAACATTTTAGTGTTGCCACATTGGGTTTCGTTTCCCAGGAATAATGCAGCCAAGTATCTTGAAACTCATGCCCCTAGTAGGAGGCTGCTTCTCCATGGTTCTTACTCAGGAGTGCTAGTCTTTTTTCCCTTCATTAGATGGAGACTAAGTCAAGACAACTACCTAATAATGTTTGGCCCAAACATAACATATCTCATTTTGAAGTTGGGCAATTTATAGCTGATGTAAACATAAATAATTGAAAATAATTTTTATCTTATCAGTTTATCATAACACTCTTATAAAGTAGAGCAATACTGTGGCATCATTGCAAATACATTAGGTGATGTTTCCTGTGTATATAGTGAATACCAAAATGAGGTCATAAATGAGAAAGTCTGGCATCCTTCAGAATTTTTACTTGAAAACTAATTGTTATCATTTACCAAAATCTAACAAATTACCTTAAATTAAGAATAGCTTATGTTTATGTCTGTATGGTGATGGACAAGGAATAGACCCACCTTCTAGCCCAGTTGAGCAGAGAGAGGAAATTATGCGAGAGGAAGCTCAGAGCTTCCACCTACATCCATATCAAAGAAATCCTGGAAGCTGACCAGATTCAAGCTTCTACTTTCCCAAGATATGCATTTTTTTTTTTAAAAAAATCATGAATTGCAAAGGAAGAATTGTGAAAACTCTCAGCTCATGCTTGGAAGATAAGATATAGCAGCACAGAGCCATGAATCACTGGCTAATGTGGTGTTTTTCTGTTCCTTGCTGTGTTACATTCTCATGCTCCTTTGGAGTTTTTTCTTTCAAATTGAAGACTATCCCCCAAAATGAAAAACCAGGTAATGGGAAAATGTGTGTGTTTTAAAGAACTATCTTGCCATACATAGTCTAAGAATTATTCTGCCTCTAGCATGCATGCCCCCTCTTGCTTATCCCAGGCCCACGGTCATCAGGTGTGGAATCCTATTTGTTAGACTGGATGGTGTACCTTCACTTTTGGAATTTTATTGCATGCTCAGTTATGTCGTGTGCAAAACCTCTGTCTACCTTTATCTGGTTAACAAGGAAGCAACTGAATCTCTCTCAAACACAGCAAGAGGCAGAAGCATTTATCTCCAAAATAATTCTATGAGCACACCCTCTGAGGGCCCTGTGTGGCCAGTCCCTAGGAGAGAGGAGACAAGTGCAAGAACAGGCTTTGACTGGGGACCCCAGATCAGGGTGAGGTACCAGGGTAGGGGAATGCTGAAAAGGTTTAAAGGAGTGATCTGAACTATATGTCTCACTAAACAATACGTACATGCTTATGTCTACATTTTTCTATAAATCAACACCAATTTCTTAATTTTTTAAGTGGTTTAATTCATTGCTTCCTTCTAAAAGTACATTTGGGGATTTTCCAGACATGGAGAGATGAAACATTCTGAAAGCTGAGTCATGATTAGTCACAATGGGTGGTTCCTCAGTCCTGAGCTGTGACATCCAAGGGTTTGAGCGATGGTGAATCTAGTCTTTTTTGTCTGTGACAGCAGTTTGCTCTGTAGAGACTATTACAAATCTTCTGTTTCTATTTTCAGGCTTCAGATGCTTCAGATGGAAATACATTAAAATAGCCCAAACTAGGTGACAGCTTCTCCATTTTAAAATATCTATAGAAGTACACTCCCAAGGGGTAGTCAACTTCTTGAAGTAGGAACTCTGAAGTCAGAGATCTTCCATACATTTAAAACTAAGGCTTTATGCTAAATAGTAGTCATTATCTCTAGTTCAAAACTTTCCTGTTTTGTTAAATAAGATCTGGAAAGGTGGGGATATGAAAAGAAATAGATACACACTTAATTTCTAGACTTCTACAAAGAGTGTGATGAATGTGCTGCTATTAGATATGATACGAATGGATTATTATACTGTTTTTCCAAGGAAATTGGCAATATCTGAATCTTGCCCCCAATCAATCATTTGGACCTTTATTTTCAGTAAAAGGGAATGCATATTTGCCCACAACTGGGCAAATAGCACATGTTGTTACACGAGTTTTTATTCCAATCTCAATGGACACTTGGAAGCAAGACTGCCCCTGAGAGCATTTTTGTGCCCTAAATGCTGATGGACTTGAAGAGCCATTATTGCTCTAAGCTCATGGCTGAGCCTTCTGATGAGTGTAAAAGTCTGGTCAAAGCCACAAGTAACTCAGAGCCTGATAGCCTAGTGGAGTGTGCAGAATGTTCTCACTATTGCAGGTGATGAAAGGAAAAACCAACCAAGGGGGATACACACTGCATACAGGGAAACCTTGACATATTAGCAGGTTCTCACCATGGGGCTGTAAAACCCTCAACACTTTTGGCTACAAGTAAGAAAGACAAAATTCAGTTTATGTCAAAAGAGCGTTTAGTGACTTGTGTCCTGGCAATATAGACTTTGCGTGGCACCTGGGAACAGGGTCTCTGTGCCTTTTGACCGGCTCCACTCTTACCCCTTTCTCCTAGAGACTGAAGTGTGGTCTCATATATCACTGCTAAAGAGGAAAGGAAATAGTTGTCTCTTGACTTCTCCTTACAAATCCTAGTGGGCACTTTCAATAAAGCCAACTTGTGTCTTTGCATTAGTTACTATGGCTAGGGAAATGAAGGTTGGCAACTGCTCAGTGTCTGCCATTCAAATCAGGGTGTAATGTGTGTACCTGGGTGTGGAGGAGCAGGTGCCCCATCAAGAGCAGTCACTGGACCTTGGGCAAGCACCTTGACCTCCATGTGGTCCTTTTCTGAAATGTGAAAAATAAGATCACCATTCTTTTGCCTTGGGGTGAAGTAAGGGTAATGGAAGAGGAGGGAGAATCCAAAATAAATCCTTCTTAGAAAGGAGCATGCAGTTGATTCAAAAGTGGATATTTCTTTTTCTCTTTTTCTTTCCTTCTTTCTTCCCCTTTCTTTACTTTCCCTTTCTGTCCCTTTCGTCCCTTTCCTCCCTTCCTTTCTTCTTCTATCGCTCCTTACTTTTTTATATAGAAAAAAAGCACGTATTTCTAGTTGTCTTTGTTGAAGATTGTAAGAGCACATTTGAGTTTGAGGGGGTCTAGAAAGCAAACAGCATTGAAACTCCCTTTGGGGTCTTCTTTGCCTTACACACTTAATCTCATTTCATACCTTATGACCTGTATAATATGCTTTTATCAGTACACCATTCTCCACCTTCACTTTCACTAATGGCCATGATTATAATCTATATTTTCCTTAAAGTTATTTTTTGCTATGAATCAGAGATGTCAGACTGAGTTTTTGTATTTTTATTCAGATTTGATTAAACATTCCATTTTACTCAAGAACTGTTCATGCTAGAAGGGAACTTAGAAGCCTACAGGTAAAAATCCCAAAGATCAAAAATATATTTCAGGTGTAACTTACAGAGATAAAACCAAGATCTTTTGGCTTTTAACTCAGGACCATGGACAGTACTGCTATATCTGGAACCAATGCTTAACCTGCAAAGTTTAGCTCTGTAATTTAAAATAAGAATTACTGGTTACATATTTAATGATTTGTATAAATATTTCACTATGTGGTTAATAGGCATAAAGAATAGGCAGTTTATGTGGAAGATTACTATTCACAATAGTGCTGTACAACCAAATCGAACATTTCTGATCTTCTGTTTCTACTACTGTTGTGGAAAATTACCACAAAATTGGTGGCTTAAAACAGCACAAATCTATTGCCTTGTAGTTCTGAAGGTCAGAAATCCTAAAACAAAACAAAGGTATTGGCAGGGCTACGTTCCTTTTTTTTTTTTTTAGGGCTACGTTCTTTTTGGAGGTTCTCTGAGAGTCTCTGCTGTTTGCCGTTTCCAATTTTTTGGTGCTTTTCTCCTATTTGGGTTTGCAGTCCCAAGTCATCTTAACCTGGGTAGCCACCATTGCATCTCCTCCCCTAACTATGACCCTCCAATCCTCCTCAGCAATTTATAAGGACTTTCAGGATTAGATTGAGCCAACCCAGATAACCCAGGACCACCTTGTCACCTCAAGATCCTCAACATAATCACATCTGCAAAGTCCCTGTTACAATTTAAGGTAATATGTTTACTGGTTCCCAAGTTAGAATGCCGGCATCTTTAGGGACCTTTATTCTCACTCTTTCTTCTTTTCTTTTCTTGTTTTTTTTTTTTTTTTCTTTTCTTTACTTCTTTTTTGTGCTAGGGATTGAACTCAAGGTCTCTCATATGCTGAATATGCACTCTACCACAGGGTGGCCTTTATCCTGCCAACCACAGAATTATCTATGAATAAAATAGAAAGAAATCCAGAAAAGGAGAAGTTGCTTCAACATCACTGGGGATCTTTGGGATTTATAGCATGGACCTTAAGAGGAAAATCCCACTGAAAAGGCTTAGGTGGTAGAGAGTCTCCCTTTCCATAACTTACCTCTACCAAACAGAATAGACTGATAGGTGGGGTTGTAGTTCAAATCTGGAATGTTTTCTGAAGGCTCATGTGTTGAATTCTTGGTCCCACGTGCAGTAGTGTTCAAAGGTGGGGCAAGCAAGTCCTTGCTACTGCTTTCTGAATCAGTCTCTTTTGTTAACCATTTCTTTTCTTTCTTTTTATTCATGTCTCATTTGGTGTCTTTAGTTAGCTTCACATCCTCCTTTTTCTACTTTTTAGTTTTGTTTTGATATTGCTTGAAGTAGTGCAATATTTACCATCATATGACCACAAGTATATAGACTTGTTGCTCTTCAGGTTGTCTATGCAAGAAGAAACATGTACCACCCACACTGGCTGGTTGCTTTGGAAGAACAGCTCAATGATGCCCAGAGAGTCAGTCATAAGCTGAGTTGGCAGGTACAAGTGTCCTTCACCTTGTGTCCCCGGTCAGTGTAAACCAAAGTACAATGACAGGAATAAAATCCCAATCTTTTCCTCAGGGGGAGAGAATAACTGTTATTAACATGTCCTTACATTGGGTAGGCACTTGGCAAATTCTTAAAAAATTTTTAAATAAAAATATGTTTGTGCAAAAAGTTGCTAAAAAAACTCAAGCTATATAGATTTATTGTCCTAGAAGGATCAGGAGTCAGACAGGAATCTGTCCTCAAATAGGTAGGTCAAATGTTCTCTAAAGACTTACTGACCAGGATTCTTTCTGGTGGTGAACAGGGGATCAGTTAATGAAGTAGAATAATAGCATGTCCTTCAGAGACAGAGGGACATGATATTAATGCCTTATTATACTAATTTTTGTAAAGAAGTTGGCTATATCTGAATCAATGAACCCTTAGAAGATAGTCTGGAACAATGTTGGTAGCTTACAGAGCAATGACTTCTTGAGATTAGTTGACCAGCTAGGAGACTTTCCCAGGGAGAACAGGAAGATGATGTGGGTCATGAAGATGTCCTTAAGGAAGAGACAGATAAGGATTTTTGAGTAAGAGGACATTACCACAAGTCAGATTCTCTTTTTCACAGAAAGAAGCCTTCTGACTTACTAGACCTGGACACTATTATGCACTTGAGCCTCCTAACAAACTTGCCCTGCTTTGAATCCACACCTAGTACTAAGCTTCTAACTTTTCCTCTTCTGGAATTGTGCCTGAAATAGTCCTGTCCACATGACAACCCTGACTTATTGGACATCATAAACTGGGCAGTCTTATGAGCCTGGGTAAAGCCCAGGCTGTTCAGGACACCTCTGGGTTCAGGTTGCTGAGTCTGGGGAATTGAGGACCTTCCCTGGTCAGTATTACCATATGGGCATATTTTCTCTCTCTTCACTATTGTTTGAAAGAACATCTCCAGTGCTGTCTACACCTCCAGAATGAATGAGTCACTGAACATAGAACAGGGGAAATTCCAGCTAACAGTCCATGTGTTCCTTATTAATGTGTAGTATGACCAAGTCCCAGAATATTCCTGATATCTTCAAGTCAAAAGCCAGACTGAATGATTTTAGTATCCCACAGTGGAACAATGAAGCAGCTGGAGAATTCAGCAGTTCCTACCTGTGTCCAAGAGAAATAATTTCCACCAAATTGTTTCCTAACCTGTAGTACTGACCATTGTCCATGGCTCCTTCACACACCTCCCTGCTGAATTCCTCCCTGAAGTGGAAAACCTGAAGCAGGGTCTGCCTGATGGGTCTCAGGTCTGCTGCTGTCCAGTTCCTGTGAGAAGTTTGTCCTTGTGGCCTCCCATGGCCCTTGAGAAATAATTTTCCCATTACCTCCTGCTATGGTTTGGGCATGGTTTGAGCGTGTTCCCTGGAGAGTCATGTACTGAAAGCTTGCCCCCAGTATGGCAGAATTTAAATTTAAGAATTTAAATTAAAGAATTTTCTTAAATTCTTAAGAATTTAAGAGGAACTTTTAAATGATGGGGTAATTGCATCATTGGCAGCATCACCCTCAGAAGGAATTAATGCTGGTATTGCAGAGTGGGTTAGTTATGGTAAGATTAAGTTGTTATAAACTACTCATGCACTTGGCCCCTTCCACTCATGACTGGCTCACTTTCTCTTGCTCTGCCATGTTGTAATGCAATCAAAAGGTCTTCACCACGATGGCAGTGCCATGCTATTTGCTGTGTACAGCTATGAGAATACTGAGCCAAACCAACCTCTTTGTGAGTTACTAGCCACAAATATTTTGCTACAGCAATACAGAACACACTAAAATGATCCCTCTCTTATGGTGTCTCATTTTCTCATACCATGCAGTTCAGCATCTCCACATTTTCCAATCCAGCTTCTCTTTCCAATTGCAAAATGACCTCAGCCTCATCTAGGTCTGCTTCCTCAACATTCCTACAGTAACAGGAAGTTTGATCAGGGTCTCTCACTCCTGAAAATAGGCTGAAACTTAGTAAGTTCTGTTTGTAATTTCTTGAAAAAGAAACAGGCTAACTTGAAGAAGCATCCTGTATAATTCATAGATTTGGCATTTCAACAATATGGCACAATTTCTCTCCAGTACCTTTTTAGAGAAAGCAGACCAGGTGCGTAGGGTGGGCGGAGGGGACAGGGCACCTGTCTGGGTGAGTGGACGCTGGGAATAGTGCAGAATCCCATTTCCCATTTAGTTTGGCTCAGCAAATGAGCAGGTGCAAGGTTATTTTTAATTGAGCTCCACCACGTGGGCCTCCGTAGTGCTGATGCTGGCCGTTGCGACCAGCTTTCTGCATATTTGGAGCTATTCATGGACCCCACAAGGACGCTTTTTTGCTCATGAAGTCTATCATTTAAAAATATGGTAAGCATTCAAGAAAAAAAATCATGCAATAATTCAAGAAAATCCTCAAAGGTCATGGAGATTAAAATCCATTGTTCCCTCCTGACAGTTGGCTAATATCAACAATGGATTTCTCCAAAAGAACTTCCCATGGTGATGAAAATGTTCCATATCCACTGTGTCCAACACAATAGCCACTAGTCACATGTCACTACTGAGCACTTGAAATGTGACTAGTGCAACTGGAGAAGTGAATTTTAACTGTAGTAAGTTTTGGTTAATTTTTATCTGAGTAGCCACATGTGGTCGTGGCTCTCATGTTGTAGGCACTAAGGACAGTGTGTTTGGGTGCATGGTAATAAAACTCGTTGTAATAGCTACAGATTTGAATGTAATCAGCTAAGAATCATCCTCTTGCCCATACTTTGTTTATCCCTTATGTTATATTTCTAACTAAAGAAGTGTCATGGGATTTGATAAATTTTGCCATTCTGATCAAATTCTTTTCACTTATATTTGGATAAGTAAAGATTATAGATGTCAACTATATTTTCAGCTGGTATAACTCATGATGGAGAAATAATAACACTGTCTTTTCCACACAGGTTAATGAAACATTACTATGTCCTTTACACTAATTTGAGATGCTTTTGATTGACAAAATAAAACAGGAGAATGGCTTCAGAAAATGCTGTTTGTAGTATTTCAAAAATTGAAATTTTGAGAGGAGAAAAAATTATTCAGTCACAATTACTTCTAGCAACATGGAAGTTAAGAATGCAAATCCCCCAACTGCTAAAAATGTTTTATTCAATCAGTCTGTTAGTGAAATTTACATTTTCCTGGCAACAAAGCAGCTGATATTCTTATCCTTCCAAGGCAATGAGGCACCCACTAAACAAAACTACAATTTATACCATTCTGCAAAATAAAATAATAGCAATAATAACAATAATGAATATTTATTGAGCTTGCTATGAATCAGGTACTGTTCTTTGCCATTTGCATGAATTAACTCCTTTTACCTTGATAAGGTTCCCATAGTGGTCCTTGCTATTATTACGTCCATTTTATACTTGGATTAACTGAGAGATGTCAGGTGAATTTCTTGAGATTTTGTGTAGACATGTATATGTGTTTATATATATGTGCACACATATGCAAATGTATGTGTATATATTGGCCCACACAGTGGTGCACGCCTGTAATTCCAGCAGTTGGGAGGCTGAGGCAGGAGGATCAAGAGTTCAAGGCCAGCCTCAGCAACTTAGCAAGGCACTAAGCAACTCAGTGAGACCCTGTCTCTAAATAAAATACAAAATAGGGCTGGAGATGTGGCTCAATAGTTCAGTGCCCCTGAATTTAATCCTCCATATGAGCCACCCCAAATGTAGATGCACATATGGAAGAAAGAGGTGTCTGGTTTCCTGACTTCCTTCACCGAGTTCTTATTATCTAATTATGATTGTATCAAGCCCAGTGAACACAGAAGTGAAGGAAATGTTTTTCCCACACTCCTATCCTCCTGTCTATTCAGGAACACAAATAAGCAAACCAAAAGATAAAGTAAATATAATAGGGGTATTTAGCATTTCCAGGTTTACCCCTTTCAGCAGCCTGATGAAGCCGTTAGTACCGTCAGCAGTAAGGCTGGTGTGGATACGCACTAGAACAGAGCCACTCAGGTGCGGCAGCCAGTAGGCAGCAGCTGCTTCACCCTAGACCTTGTTAGAAAATGCAGATGCCCAGACCATCTCCAGAGATGCCGATTCAGAATGGGCCCTGGTGGAGGAGCAGAGAGCATTTGAGGTCTGGTTTCTTTAACTTAATACAACGCACTGAAGATTCATCCTTGTTCACGAGTGAATCAACAGTCGGTTCTATTTTTGTTTGTTTCACATTACATAAAACATCAAAACACTTTAGTTTTTCTAATATATTTTCAATTTGCTTACCCCTTCATTATGAGTTCACTGGATGAGCAGGAATGAACAGGAATTTTATTTTTTCCACTCTAACTCCCTCCATGACACAAATATTTATCTATCTATCTATCTATCTATCTATCTATCTATCTATGTATTCATTTGTTTGTTTATTTATTTTAGGACTTCATAGTTACATCTAATAGTTTGGTTCATTCTGGCAAACTCATACATGCATGGAAATCTATTTCAGTTCATGATCCCCACCTTTTCCCTCCCATTCTCCCTCTCTCATACTTTAATAGTTTTCCTTTCTCTTGTACTGATTTGTATTTGATTGGTTCTTTATGTAATCCTATCTTTCCCTCTGCCTTTATTTTACTTCACCTTCTGCATATGAGAGAAAAACATTTAACCTTTGAGTTTTCCAAGTTTGGCTAATTTCACCTAGTGTGATATTCTCCATTTCCATCCATTTACCAGCAAATGCTATAATTTCATTCTTTTTTATGGCTGAGTAGAACTCCATTGTATATATATACCACAATTTCTTAATCCATTCAACTATTGACAGGCATCTCAGTTGGTTCCATAGTTTAGCTATTGAGAATTGTGCTGCTATAGATATGGAGGTGAATGTGTCACTGTAGCATGCTGATTTTAGATCTTTTGGGAAAATACCAAAGAGTGGAATAGCTAGGTCATACGATGGTTCCATCCCTAGGTTTTCGAGGAATCTTCATACTGCTCTCCAAGTAGTTGTACTTGTCTGAGTCCCACCAACAAGGTACAAGTGTTCCTTTCTTCCTATAACCTCTCCAGCATTTAATGTTGTTTGTATTCTTGATCATTGCCATTTTGAACAGTCCATTCTTTTTTTTTTTTATTTATTTAAAGACAGGATCTCACTGAGTTGCTTAGGGCCTCCCTAAGTTGCTGAGGCTGGCTGTGAACTCGCTTCGCGATCCTCCTGCCTCAGCCTCCCAAGTGCTGGAATTGCAGGCGTTGCCACCGCGCCCGGTGAACAGTCCACTCTTATTTAGCAATACTCCATTGTATGATTATGCCCCTGATTCTCTATCCTTGCAGATGGAAATACATTGTGATAGTTTATAGTTAGGGGCTCTTTTGGATAATTTGGCATAAACTTTTCTTGGAAGTTTCTGTGTGAGCATAACTTTTCAATTGACCTGGGCAAATACCAAGGATAGGATTGTTCAGTTGTATAATGTGTAGGTTTAATTTTACCAACAAGATGATTTCTAAAGTAGTGGTATCATTTTTTGTTTCTCCCAACAGTAAATGAGATTTCGTGTGCTCTCCATTAGGTGTCAATGTTTGGCATTATCATTGTTTATCCATTCTAACAGGTGTAGTGGTATTTCATTGTAATCATAACTCTTATTTCTATAATCAACCAAGAGCGGCAATGTTGTCAAATAAGCATCTTTCATGTGCTTACTTGCAATTCTAATAGTTCAGATGGTGAAGTATGTGTTCAGATATTTTTCCCATTTTTAAAAGTTGTGTATTTTCTTACTATTGCATGTTTTGTTCTTGTATGTTCTAGACACAAGGACTTTATCATATATGTGAATTTTTCAATATGGTTCTTCTACTCTGCAATTTGTCTTATTGTTTTAGCAGTCTTTCTCTGAGCTAAGATTTTATTTTATTTTATTTTATTAAATTTTGATT
The DNA here is from genome assembly GCA_020662805.1 of Glaucomys volans. Classification (NCBI taxonomy): domain Eukaryota; kingdom Metazoa; phylum Chordata; class Mammalia; order Rodentia; family Sciuridae; genus Glaucomys; species Glaucomys volans. The sequence goes on along the minus strand of JAJEJO010005362.1, from coordinate 185,888 downwards.
CATTGTACACAAATGGAGTACAATTATTGTTCTTCTGGTTGTACACAAAGTAGAATCATACTATTTGTGTATTCACACATGTACATATGGTAATGATGTTTGTCTCTTTCTATTATCTTTCCTTCCCCTTCCCCTCTCCACCCCTCATTCAATCTACACAATCCATTCTTCTTCAATTCTTCCCTTACCTTCCCCCACCCCCATTATGTATCATCAACCACTTATCAGAGAAATCATTTGGCCTTTGGTTTTGAGGGATTGGCTTATTTCACTTAGCATGATATTCTCCAATTCCATCCATTTACCTGCAAATGTCATAATTTTATTCTTCTTTAAGGCTGAATAATATTCCATTGTGTATATATACCACAGTTTCTTTATCCATTCATCTACTGAAGGGTTGGTTCCACAATCTAGTTATTGTGAATTGAGCTGCTATAAACATTGATGTGGTTGTGTCACTATAGTATGCGATTTTAAATCCTTTGGGTGTAGGCCAAGGAGTGGGATAGTGGGTCAAATGGTGGTTCCACTCTAAGTTTTCTAAGGAATCTCCATACTGCTTTCCAAGTGGTTGCACCAATTTGCAAGATTTTATTTTTGATAAAGACCTTTTTCCAGTTTTTTTTCTTTCATGTATTATGCTTTTGTTATTGTATTGGATTTTCCCCTGTGTTTTCTTGAAGATAATTTATAATTAAAAAATTTATATTTAGTTTCATGATCCACTAGTGTAAATGGGAAGTATATATCAGTTCAGTTTTTGTATGTTAATGTCCAGTTGTTTCAGCACCAGTTATTGATTGATTATTCTTGCTCCATTGAATTGCCTTAGCATCTTAGTTAAAAATCAATCAATGTTATTGATGTGATTCTGTTTCTAGACTCTGTCTTTTGCTCCATTGATTTATGAGTAATCTAAATCTTCCTACTTTGACCAGATTGAGCTACTCTAAGTTCTTTGACTTTCCATATACATTTTAGAATTAAATTGCCAATACAAAAAAAGAGCTAACTGAGTATTTAAAACCGTGATGAATCTATAGATGAAAGCACTGATGAAAAAAATCATATTTCAAAAAACTTTAAAGTGGAGAGACAGAATATTTGCAGGTCAAAAGGGTCGACATTGTTTCAGTGTTAGTTCCTTCCTGCATGAAGTTTTCAGCACACAGCGTCCGCACTGCCTTTTGTCTGGTTTGTACTTGGGTATCTCTGTGTGTGGTGTTATTTGAAATGGTTTTGTTTTTATCACTTTAAATCACAATGGTCCATTAATGATAAGCAGGGAAGCAGATGACTTTTGAATGTTGACTGACTATCCTGCAAACACACTAAACTAACATATTGGTTATAATTGAGTTTTTGTAGATTCTTTTGAATTTTCTATGTATCATCTGTGAATGCAGACAGATTTTATTTTTTCTTTCCTTCATATTCTTTCTTCTGCTGCTGATTTTTCTTCTCCTCATCTTTTTCTTTCCTTATTCCACTAGCTTAGATGTGCAGGGAATGTTGTTTCCAATCTGAAAGAAGGAAGGTAGATATCATGTCTTGTATGATTTATCAGCATGGTCTTAACTGTTCACTCGAGCCGTAAGGTTTTATTTTTGTTTTGCTTTTTAGTAGGTTCAGGAAGCTTTATTTAATTTCATTTGCTTAGAGGTTTGTATCATGGACAGATATTGATTTTTTAATGTTATTTCTGCCTCTATTAATGACAATTTTTCTATGAAACTATTAATATAGTGAATTATGTTGATTAATTTTCAAATATTGAACCAGTCTTGCATTTTGGCATGAACACTACTTGGTAATGACTTATTATCGTTTTTATATTTTGTTGTATTTAATTTGCTAATATTCTGTTGAATAATATTCTGAATTTATGTTATTGAGGGATTTTGACCTTTACTTTTTCGTCTTGTGAATTTTTTC
>JAJEJO010005362.1:164595-183850 GCA_020662805.1 Glaucomys volans | reverse complement strand
TGTGTGTGTGTGTGTGTGTGTGTGTGTGTGTGTGTGTGTGTGTGACTGAAAATCAAAACCAGGTATTTCTGAGCTACATCCCCAGTCTCACAGGGGAAGCATTTTAACTAGAAATTCTATTAAAAACCAGTTATGCTACTAGTCATATCATCTTTTTATAGTAAATTTTGATAGACTTGCTTCTTCAGGAACTAATTCATTTTGTCTGATTTGTTGAATTTCTATCCATAACATTGTTCAGTGTCAACTGTCTACCCTTCATGACTGTAAGATCAGCATTGGTGTCACTTTTCATTTTTCATTACTGATAATCTGAATTTTCTCTCTTTTTTCCCTCTGTTAGTTGGGCTAGAGGTTCATCAATTAAAAATGATATTTTCAAAGAACCAGGTTTTAGGGTGGAAAAGCATGATACATACTACAATCTCAATCACACAAAATTAGATGTAGTGTAGCACACAGCCTGGAGAGACACATCCAATTAAGCTGCTGATGGCTGCATGAATTTGCTCTTTGCTTGTGTTCTTTTGTTTTCTGTAATGCATATATTAACTTTTTTTTTAAAAAAGCTATTTTAAAAGATAAAAAAGAGCTAGGTTTTAGTTTCACTGTTTTTCTGTATTTTCTTTGTTCTCTCTCACGGATTTCTGCTCACTTATAATTTACTTCTTTCTGCATTTAAGTTTCATTTGCATTTTGTCCCCTAGTTTCTTTATTAATTTTTTTATTTGTTCTAATTAGTTATACATGACTACAGAATGCTTTTTGATTCATTGTACACAAATGGACACAACTTCTCTTTTCTCTGGCTATATACAATGTAGTCACACAGTTTCTGTAATTGTACATGTACATAAGGTAATAATAATGTCTGTCTCATTCTGCCATCCTTCCCAACCCCACACCCCCTTCTCTCCCCTCACTCCTTTCTACCCAATCCAAAGTTCCTCCATTCTTCCCTAGTCACCTCCCCACAATTTGGATCAGCATCTGTATATCAGAGAAAACATTTGGCCTTGGTTCTTTGGGATTGGCTTATTTTGCTTAGCATGATATTTTCTTGCTCCATTTATTTACCTGCAAATGCCATAATTTCATTCTTCTTTATGGCTGAGTAATATTCCATTGTGTATATATACACATTTTCTTTATTCCTTCATCTGTTAAAGGGCACCTCAGTTGATTCCATAGTCTAACTATTGTGAATTATGCAGGCATAGACATTGATGTGACTGCATCACTGTAGTATGTTGATTTTAAGTTCTTTGGGTATAAACTGAGGAGTGGGATACCTGGGTCAAATGGTGGCTCCATTCCAGGTTTTTAAAGGCATCTCCACACTGCTTTCCAGAGTGGCTGCACCAATTTGCAATCCCACCAGCAATGCATAAGTGTACCCTTTTCCCCACCTATTATTGCTTGTATTCTTGATAGTTGCCATTCTGACTGGAGTAAGATGAAATCTCAGAGTAGTTTTGATTTGCATTTATCTAGTTGCTAGATGTTGAATATTTTTTACATATTTGTTGATCAATTGTATATCTTCTTCTGTGCAGTATCTGTTCAGTTCCTTAGCTCATTCATTGACTAGGTTATTTGTTTATTATGGTGTTTTTTGAGTTCTTTACATATCCTGGAAATTAGTGCTCTATCTGATAAGCTTGTGGTAAAGATTTTTCTCCAATTTGGTAGGCTCTCTCTTCATGTTATTGATTATTTTCTTTACTGGGAAGAAACTTTTTGGTTTGCATCCATCCCATTTATTGATTCTTGATTTTATTTCTTGTGCTTCAGGACTCATGTTAAGGAAATTAGGTCCTAAACCAACATGATGAAGATTTGGGCCTACTTTTTCTTCTATTAGGTGCAGGGTCTAATTCCTAGGTCCTTGATCCACTTTGAGTTGGTTTTTGTGCAGGGTGAGAGTTAGAGGTCTAATGTCACTTTGATACTTGTGGATTTCCAGTTTTCACAGCACCATTTGTTGAAGAGGCTATCTTTTCTCCAATGCCTGTTTATGGTGCCTTTGTCCTATATGGGATAACTGTATTTTTGTGGGTTTGTCTCTGTGTCTTCTGTTCTGTACCATTGATCTACATGTCTGTTTTGGTGCCAATACCATGCTGTTTTTGTTATTATAGCTCTGTAGTATAGTTTAAAGTCTGGTATTGTGATGCCTCCTACTTCACTTCTCTTGGTAAAGATTGCAGTCATTATTCTGGGTCTCTTATTTTTCCAAATGAATTTCATGATTGCTTTTTCCAGATCTATGAAGAATGACATTAGGATTTTAATAGGAATTGCATTAAATCTGTATAACACTTTTGATAGTGTGGCCATTTTGACAGTGTTAATTCTGCCTATCCAAGATCATGGGAGATCTTTCCATCTTCTAAGTTTTCTTCGATTTCTTTCTTCAGTGTTCTGGAGTTTTCATTGCAGAGGCCCTTCACCTCTTTTGTTAGATTGATTCAGAAACATTTTATTTTTTTGAGACTATTGTGAATGGGGTAGTTTTCCTAATTTCTCTTTGAGGGGATTCATCACTGATGTATAGAAATGCATTTGATTTATGGGTGTTGATTTTATATCCTGCTATGTTGAATTTCTTTATTAGCTCTAGAGGTTTTGTGGTGGAAATTTTTTTGGATCTTTTAAATATAGAATCATGTGTCAGCAAATAGTGATTGTTTGAGTTCTTCTTTTCCTATTTGTATCCCTTTAATTTCTTTCATCTGTCTAAATGTTCCAGTTAGAGTTTTGAGCACTATTTTGAATAGAAGTGGTCAAAGAGGGCATCCTGTCTTGTTTCGGTTTTTAGAGGGAATGTTTTCAATTTTTCTCCATTTAGAATGATGTCGACCTTGGGCTTACCATAGTTAGCTTTAATATGTTGAGGTATGTTCCTACTTATCCCTAGTTATTCTAGTGTTTTGAACATGAATGGTGCTGTATTTTGTCAAATGCTTTTTCTGCTTCTATCAAGATGACTTTATGATTCTTGTCTTTAAGTTTATTTATGTGATGAATTATGTTTATTTATTTCTGTATATTGAAACAACCTTGCATCACTGGGATGAACCCCACTTTTTTATGGTGTACTATCTTTTAAATATATTTTTGTATGCAATTTGCCAGAATTTTATTAAGAAGTTTTGCATCCATATTCTTCAGGGATCTTGGTCTGAAGTTTTCTTTCCTTGATGTGTCTTTGTCAGGTTTTGGTATCAAGGTAATACTAACTTCATAGAATGAGTTTGGAAGGGTTCCTTCCTTTTCTATTTCATGGAAAAATTTGAGGAGTATTGGTGTTAGTTCTTCTGTGAAGTTCTTGTAGAAATCAGCTGAGAATCCATCTGGTCCTGGGCTTTTCTTGGTTGGTAGACTTTTGATGGTGTCTTCTATTTCATTGCCTGAAATTGATCTGTTTAAATTGTGTATGTCCTCCTGAGCTTGGGTACATCATATTTCTCTAGAAATTTGCCGATGTCTCCAAAGTTTTCTATTTTATTTGAGTATAAACTTTCAAAATGGTTTCTAATTATCTTCTGTATTTCATAGCATCCAGAGTGATATTTCCCTTTTCATCATGAATTTTAGTGATTTGAGTTTTCTCTCTTTTTCTCTCCTTTGTGTAGGTAAGGGTTTATCAATTTTATTTGTTTTTTTTTTTCAATGAACCAAAGGATTGTTTTGTCAATTTTTTGAATTGTTTATTTTGTTTCAATTTCATTGCTTTCAACTCTGATTTTAATTATTTCCTGTCTTCTACTCCTTTTGGTATTGAAATCTCATGTTAGGTCATTTATTTGTTGACTTTTTATGCTTTTGATGAATGAGCTCAATGCAATGAACTTTCCTCTTAGTACTGCCTTCATAGTGTCCCAGAGATTTAGGTATGTTGTATCAGTATTCTCATTTACCTCTAAGAATTTTTAAATTTCATCCCTGATTTCTCTTGCTGTCAATTTGTCATTCAATAGCATCTTTTTTAGTCTCCAGGTGTCAGAGTAGCTTCTATTTTTTATTTTATCATTGATTTCTAATTTCTTTCTATTATGATCTGACAGAATGCCAGGTAGTATCTCTATTTTTTTTGTATTTGCCAAGAGTTGCTTTTGAAATAACATATGGTCTATTTCAGAGAAGGATCCATGTGCTGCTGAGAAGAAAGTGTATTCACATGTTGATGATGAAATATTCTATATATATCTGTTAAATCTAAATTATTGATTGTACTTTTTAGTTCTAGGGTATCTTCCTTTAGTTTTTGTTTGGAAGATCTATCTAGTACTGACAGAGGTGTGTTAAAGTCACCCAGTATTATTGTGTTGTGGTCTATTTGATTCTTGAAATTGCGAAGGGTTTGTTTGATGTACTTAGATGCTCCATTGTTTGGAGCACATATATTTACAATTGCTATGTCTTGTTGATGTATGTTTCCCTTAAGAAGTATAAAATATCCTTCTTTATCCCTTCTGACTAACTTTGGCTTGAAGTCCACTTTATCTTTTATGAGGAGGGAAACCCCTGCTTATTTCTGCTGTCCATGTTAGTGATATGTTTTTTTCCCAGCCTCTCCCTTTCAGTCATCTCCACTAGTGTGATGTAGGAGCCTGATCTTAGCCCCTTATGTCACTTGCAGACCCCTCAATTCCTGGTCTCTGACTTACTCTCTAAACTGTATCTCTCCTGCCCCTACACTTTTGACTTCCCACTCAGGCACCTCTCTCCCGAGGTCCTGAGGACTGAGCACCAGGACCTGTGCACCTGTCCTGGAAAAATGTTTTGTGTTGAGTGGATCAGGAGCAGGCATTGAGAGCCGTGGGCTGACCACATAACTGCAAGCCCTGGGCTGGGTTTGTGGTTAGGGAGGGTTTGGGAGAGGGGGATTGGGAAGCTGGAGGGCCCTGCTGATTGCCAAACCAGTGGTACTAGGAGATTGGTGGATGCTGGACTGGGGAGGGAGTCAGGGACTGGGCTGGTGTTGGATCCCAGCCAGTGCCAGTCTGAGTTAGCCCTGGAAAATTGGTAGGTGCTGGACTCGTTGGCTGAGCAAGCTGACAGCAAGATGCCCTTACACCTTCTTCCAATCTACTGACTGCATGCAAGGCTTTTTACTGCCTCTGCAGCAAAATGGGGCTATCAGTACCCCTAGCAGGGAGACCCGAGGTGTTACCTTACCTGTATGCACCTTGATAATGGTCTTCCAGCCCTGACTGGTGACCCTAGATGGAAGCAGCCATGTCCCTATATGGTGGCTACAGTGGCAGCAATCCTGCAGGTACCTTGGTATTGGGCTTCCAGGCCCTGGCCAGTGTCCCAAGATGAAGGCTGTCACAACTCAAGATGGTAATGTCAGTAGCAGAGGTAACCCAAAATGATGGCCGAGGTGTCCCAAGATGGTGGCAACCACTTTCAGAAATGAGGGAGTGAGGCCTGGCCTTGCAGTGATGGTGGCCACATTGGGAGATGCAGCTCTGTGGTGGGTGGCTGTCTCCAGGCCCAGTCTGGTGTCCTGAGGTGGAGGCTTGTAATGGATTTCTAGTTTAATTTCTGTTATGGGCTCAGTCCCATAACTTAGCCATCACATTAGAGATCAGTCACAAGTCTGGGCCTCTGGAATTTCTAAATGAACAGTTATAAACTAGGGTAGCTACAACCCTCTCTTTGGGTTCAATTAATCACAGAACTCAGGGAGACAGGTTTAGTGGCTTATTATGTAAGATATTGCAAAGGATACAGATAATCAGCCAAATGGAAGAGATGCATAGTGCAAGGTATGCAAGAAGGAATGCAGAGCTTCCACGTCCTCTCTCGGAAACTTCATGTGATCAACACTCAGGGATCTCTTACCCTTTTGTTTTGGGGTTCTGTGGTGACTTCATTATGTAGGCATAATTGATCACAACATGGCCATTGTTGATCAACTAACCTTCAACTTTTCCCTCCTCAGAGGTGTGAGGTGGGATTGAAAGCTCCAAACTTCTAAGCACATGGTTCGTTACCCTGGCAAGGCAATTCTATGGAATACTTTCAGTGGACCTGGATTTTAACAGCAACCCATCACATGAGGTCAGGTGTGGAATTTTGCTTGTGCATCCATGTGTGATAACATAAAGCAAAACATGTCAATAAGCTTTCTGCCCATCCATGTCTCATCACTGTCTTTAAGCTGCCTCATTCTTAATAGTCCACCATAAGATGCATCTAAACTGAGCCAAGATGTTAAACCCTAATGCTAACTCCAACCCTCATCCAAAGGGAATGGAGCCAACAGAAAAGTAGAAGATAACATTTTAAAATAAAATGCATTCAATTAAAAAGAGCCAACTCTCCCAAGTAGATGTAAAAGTAAAGTCAGAGGCAGACTGTCAAAGGTGAAAAAGCATCGCCTGGATTAGAAGTGAAGATGTGAGAATCTGAGCCTCCCAGGGACCAGTTCCAAACACAGAAGTGATAATAACGTGCAGTCAAAAAAGCGTGAAGAAGACTAGGAGAAAAAGAACTGCAGGGCTGAATACTAGAAAAATAGTACAAAAATAGCACATAAATGGAATGAAAAGCCTCTTGAAGCTGACTGCCTTTTAATCTCAGAGGAAAAACTCATAGTAGAATATGAGTGCCTGTTCTTTAAAGAGAGCTTCTATCTCAGAATCACCTTTGAACTGCAACTTTCTATTTAGACTTCATTTTGTCATGCATCTGGCTTTTCCTGTTTTCCTCTGGTACCTGGCCCTATGCATTGCAAATGAGACCTACTGAGTAGTGCTGCCTAGAAATCTGAAGTAAATGTAAGATTCCTAGTTTTCAATAGAGAAAAACATGTGTGGTATTTTTCTTATTGAGCAAGAAATGTCAGCAGGCCAGGAGATGGTATTTGTAACACCTAGCACTACCTCGGACAATCACAGAGTGATTTCTAGTTTTGAGTCTATTTCAAGAGCTGAATTGAACAAATAATACTTAGAAACAGATATAGATTGGCTGAAAAAGAACCTATGAAATGTTAACACTGTTACACTTAATAGAAAGTACAGAAGAGAAGTGAACACATAATAGGGTAGCAATTATTTGTTGAACACTATTTGTCAGGACCCTGCCATGTACATTTGATATCAACCCTGAGATGTGTACACTACTGTTACTCTTTTTTTAAACATTGGGAAATGGACTTTGAGAGAATAAGGCCTTTGCTAAATATCAATAAGGAGTAAAAAGTGAAGATGTGAACATCTGTCATTCCATATGTTCCATATGGCACTCAGTAACGTCCAGTGGTAGTGTGTTATTGTTTATAGATAATATTTCTAATCTATATGAGCCTTTGTAAGGCAGGTGAAATTATTACTTTCTTGATGAGGAATTTATTTATTTATTTATTTATTTATTTATTTATTTATTTATTTTGCAGTGCTGGGGATTGAACCCAGGGCCTCATGCTTGAGAGTCAGGCACTCTACCAACTGAGCTATATCCCCAGCCCTTGATGAGGAATCTAAATCTCAGGAAACTTATAGATCATTCAACACCACACAGTTAATTAGTAGAAAACTTAGAAGTTAAACACAAATCTACTGGACTCCAGAATACATGTGACTCCTGTTTGTTTTCTTTTATCTTTTTGACAACAGTAATATCAATATGGTTATGAGGCTTCCAATACAGACCAGGGCCCATTGTTGATTCTCAACAAATATTGTTGCAGTCTAGTGTCTGATCTTAGACAGTTTGGTCATATTGACTCTTATTCTCTGTTCAGAGTTAGCTGAACATATGGGCCAGCAACAGGGAAACAGAGTGAATCAACCACCCTTTGCCAGTTTCTCATAGTATTTCTCACAAAGTAGACCAGTTGCAATAAGTTACCACATTTTTTTATGTGTGAAAAAGCAAATGTATACAGGAAGGTGTTGGAAATTGTCAAAGTGACAGTTTCCTTGAAGTGAGATATCAGGAATGGACAGCCTCAGCAAGCCCAAGAGTCCCCCTCTGATGAGTTACCATCCAGTTACAATGCATCTTGCCAGCCAGCTGTGTTATTACATCATCACCAGATTAGAACCTCAGGGTCAAGGTTTGTCCATATGTGACCAAGAAGAAATCGTAGAAGTGACCTAATTTACAACTCCCCCTGCTTATTTTTCAGATGAGAAAATTGAAATCCTGAAAGAAAATATTTAGCTATGTGGTTTTAAGTGGAAAAGAGGAACTAGAAATCCCCTTGCCAAGAATGAGCTCATTCTCAATATTTCTTCCTGTTCTCAACCTACAGTCCAGAGACTGGCTAACACTCTCTACTCAGTGGAGCAGTGGATGGCCACGCTGAGATCTATGGTGACCCAAGTAGCTATCAGTGTGTGAAGTGGTGTGAGTCTACCCTCACTGGTAGCACAAACATTAATATAGTAACTCTGAAAGATGTGCTTCTGTATCCACTTTGATGCAACTGAAAGGAAATATTTAAATGCATGTTAAATTAATCAGCGTCAGCAAGCCATTACCTATCTTCCCATAAATAGTCAGAATCAGTTGGCAAAATCTGGGGAACTAACATTCAGGGAGTATAACTTGTATTCAAGACAGTAGCCCTAGTACTTTTCCCATATACCTTATCTTAATTAATTCTCTTACTTAATTTGCATGAACTGGTCATTATATCCACTTTAGAGAAGAGGAAAAGATCTCAAAAATAAGCGATTTTTTTTTCATGTTCTGGGAATCAAACTCAGGAACTCCCACATGATAGGCAAGTGCTGCATCACTGAACGATATCCCTAGACCCCCCAAATGAGAGTGAACCACCAACTCAGCTGGAGTCTGTGTAATTCTAAAGCTGGTTGTCTGGAAAAGTTTTTAGCTAGAGCAATGTCCTAATATTGAAGAAGTTAAAAAACATGCATATATAATATTACTTTTTCCAAGTATTGGATTTAGATCCAAGGTAGTTGAACTTTCTTTTTAATTAAGGGACTGATATTGGAGACTAAAAGTGCAAAATGAAAACCCAAGCTGATAAGTCCATGGGAAAATGGATACTTAGGCCACATTTATATATCTATAGTCAACACTTAGAGAGTCTAGATTAATAGAGCAAACAGAACGGTGGTGATTACCCCAGTAACAAAATCTCCATTATGCCTTGCTTGAGGAGAAAATGAAAAGCTTGAACATCTGTCAGGTTCAACTAGAGTTCATTCAGGATAGAAAGAGTTATAATATGCTATTTATTTATTTTTTTTTTAAATCAAAGTTACCAGGATGAAACACATCCCCTAGTCTGGGAGCACCGAGATTCAGAAACCACATTAGGATCCAGGAACCAACATGGAATGACCTATGGCATCTGTACAAATTCTCGGAGCCAAATCAAAGCCTGGCTCCTTCAGACTTCTTCCCATGATAAAGCAAACCATTGCCAGCAATGTTAACATTTCATTAAACCAAATTTAGCCCTTTATTTCAGGCTTGCTTTTAATAGGAACTTGTTAACATGAGTTGCATTTGATAAGCAAAGCCATCTGGCCAATATTTCTTTTTCAGTTGCCCTTTTTGTCTTAGCAGATGAAGAGGTGGTCTCCATCAGAGTCAGCAACTCTATGAGATTTTCATTTCCTTTCTCTTCTTGGGCACACCAATTCAGCAAACCAAGTCATATCAAAAGAACAGCAATTCTGTAGATCAATCTCTCCTTTTCCCTGCCTCTCCCTACTCTCCCAGCCTCTGGTAATCACCTGCTACTTTCTACTGCTGTGAGTTCAACTCTTGTTGATTCCACACGAGTGAGACCATGTGTTGCTTGCCCTGTCTGGCCCACTTCACTTGACATAATGATCTCAATTTCCACCCAGGTTACTGCAAATGGCAGGATCTCATAAATGTTTGAGAAAGGTATGTTTATGTATCAAAAATCACATGGTAATCCATTAAAATGTACGACTTTTATGATTTTATATCCCAGTTAAAAAATAAGTCAAAAAATAGCAGTTCTGGCCTGGAGTTTATTTAAGCCTTTCCTCTTTCTCACCCCCATCTACTATCAGTTAGTAATATCTTACCACTCTTTTTAAAGACATATAAAACATAAATCTACCCACTAAAGATAGTGTTTTGGGCTCTTTTATTTTTCAATATGTCATTTTGGAATGTTTCTTAATTCAACATGATATTGGGGGTGGTTGCTTATCCCCCAAAAGTTGACCTTATGTCCAACCGCTGCAGTATATTCCCTGGTGTGCTTTGTCCTTTTCTTTATTATAGTATTTTCCGATTTCATTGTTTACAAGCGAGTCTCCAAAATATATCCTTGACTCTGCTTGCTTGGTTGTGCTGGAGTATTTCCCTGTAATAGTGTGGTAAATTGTATTATAATGGTTTACATTTAATCATTTTTATTCTGCCTTCACCATGCCTCCCAGCAAAGTGTGCTTCCATGTCCCATTATAGACTTGGACATTTGGCTGTTGCTGCTTCCTAGTAAGACAGCACAGCTCAGCTTGGCCTGCTATGCTTTTCCCTCTGCCTACAGACTAGCATATCTGGGAACAGAGCTGCTTCTCCCGCCTGAGTCCCAGAGCATGCACACTCAAAATCAGAAGATCAGGGCTGATCTGCTGCCCCATATGGAAAGAAATGGTTTTTGTTCTAACACGCAGAGATATTAAAACAATTCAGTGCTTACAGCAAAAGCTGAAAAGTACAACTAAATCCTGAGAAGTAGAATTGTTGAGTCATGTGTTGAATCTATTCCACAAATATTTTGGAGAGGGGTATTTTGAGTCTATTTTTCTTTTTCTTTTGTATTCAAGGGAACACAGTAGTGAACAGCAGTGAAGGAAACTGAGTTCTCATTGTCAAAGTGCTCACATTTTGTGAGTGTAAAATTTTTTAAAGAAGTTTTCATAGATGCTGGCAAATTGTCCTTCTCCCTACTAGAGGTTAAATATCTCTTACCTGAAATGTTTGGGACCAGAAGTGTTTTGAGTTTCAGAATATTGGAGAGTTTTGGAATATTTGCATATGCACAATAAGATATCTTCAGGATGGAACTGAAGTCTAAAAACAAAATTCATTTATATTTCATATGTACCTTACACACAGTCTAAAAATAATGTTATATGATATTTTTAATAATTTTATGCATGACCTAAAATTTTGTATTTTGGAATTTTTCGCTTGTGTTAGTCACTCAAAATTTTGGAACTTGAAGCATTTCAGATTTCATATTTTCAGAGATAGAGGAAATTCAGGGTGCTTTTTCTTTCCAGCTTGCTTCTTTTCTATTCTGTAATGTTCAAAAAATAAATATTTTTTTTCCATTCTAATCATGAGCTCAGCAGATCCCAATGTGAAACTAGTCAGCCCTTCCCTTGGGAAACCCTTGCAACTTGAATTTACACTCAACAGCACTGCCTTTCAGCTTAACTTTTACTTTGCCCTTTTGCATGACTGGGTATTTCTGGCTTTACTACTCCACAGGATCACATGAGGTTATGAAAGTACACAATTTGCAATGGCATGGAGCCTTCTGTGGTTGCATTGCCAAAACAGGGTGCAGGGCAAGGAGAGGTAAGTGGGGTGGTGTGAATGGAGTGGTCAAACTTAGAGACACTGGTGGAGGGCAGGGGAGAAAGAGGAAGAAACAGATTGCAGAGCTCAACCAGCATCTCTCCTGGATGGATAGTCTACCAAGTGAGAACTGAGTGACATTTTCTGAAGTTTAGCTAATCCCAGCTCCTTGATTCCTGATCTCATTCAATTTCTAGTAGCCAGGTTTTATTCATATCTTTCACTCATTTTCTGTCTTCCAGTTCAACGTCCAGCTTCTCTTGCAGTGTTCCTTAGCTCCTCTCACCTGGAGGAGCATAAACCCTTTAGCGCTCATGGCACTGCCTGCTGACACTTGTCAACTTAATTGAAAATGAACAGGCATAAGATTTTCCAAAGAATAATATTAGTAATGGTAGAACATTGCAAGTGAATTATGCATGTCATAGTAGACTATAAGCACATTCAGGGAGGTAGAGGCAAGGGGAAGATTTTAAAGGCAGAGGGAAGGAATTTACATACACTAATTGGATACAAAGTTCATGAGTCTTAAAGGGCTAGGCAGGAGTTGGCCTCAGTTTATTATGGCCTTAGTTTATTAGTGGAGGTTCCCATTGCTGGGCAAGTGTTTCACAAGAGTATCTTATCTGAATTGTCTTAAAGAATGTTACAAACTTTGTAACAGAAACATGTGAGTTCCAGGTGTGCAAAGCAGGGCTTCTGTGTAGAAGAAGAAATCTCTTTGGGTCCCTCAGAAAGTCATGAAGGAAATCCTTATTTCAGACATGCAGTCATGAGCCTTCCCCCTTCATTAATTCCCAGCTCAAATTTTGTCTGGATCTGACAAAAATGATTTCATCTTTGTATCATCAACTTTCACACATTGTGCTACATCTGTCATCTTTGCCCAGCCCAAGACTAAGCCCTTGCTTCAGCTTTTTTGCTGCCATCTCATTTCTGTTGGCTTTTCTCTTCTACATGGCATAATTCTTGAAGACAGAGGACAGACAGTACTCCTTGGAGAGCAATAACTCCAAACATGAGCAGATCGGGAAGCCCTCAGCAGACAGGCTCAGTTCTCAGTGGTCAGAGAAAGATTGAACAGATGAAGAACCTGAAGCTTGGAGGACTTAAGGATCCTGTCCCAGGTCAGAGCCCACATGGAAGAGTTCCCTGAAGTCCCCAGCAACTTGACTCTCCTGCCTAACTCAGAAGGGCCCCATACACAAAAGTCAACAGTGCTCATGAAGGTTTTCTCCCTCTTTGGTCCAGTCAGGGGACCTTGGGGGAAGCATTGCTAATGTCCCTTCTCAAGCTTACTACTGCTTCATGTGGGCACAGAGAAAAGGAGAAAACTTTTCTGGCATACTCTGGAACCTGGGACTAGCCACCTGTTTTAAGAATTAGAAGTGATTTTCCCATTATTTGCTAGAAAGCTGTAACGCATCAATAAAACTGCAGGTATTCATTCCTTTTGTTTAAAAACGTGGAATTTCCATAAGGGCTATTTCCATAAGACTACATTTACTTTTCAGTAATGAAAATGAGACACAAAACTTCAAATGTTAAGGAATTTTGCACAATACAATACATGTTTAATTATGACTAGAAAGAAGCATGAGGGCAAGGCATTGAGCAATCAAGTCACTGTGGAAATTAGTTACTATGGCAACCATGGTGCTTACAATGAGGTGGGGGTTAGGTGTCTGGTCCAGGTGGACCAAGAGAATGCACAAAAGGGAAGGTGTAAATTGAAGTCCTTGAATGCATAGCTCAAACTATGAACATAAAAATCAAAAAGTGATCAAAGAGGTGATTGATTTCTTTTTTCCTCTTCCTCTTCCTCCTCTTATCCTTTTTTCCTCCTCCTCTTATCCTTTTTTCCTCCTCCTCTTCCTCCTCCTCCTTCTCCTTCTCCTCCTCCTCCTCTACTTCTCCTTCTCCTTCTCCTTCTACCCCTCCTCCTACTCATTCTACCCATCCTCCTACTCATTCTTCTTTTGTATTG
This sequence comes from Glaucomys volans, assembly GCA_020662805.1. Lineage (NCBI taxonomy): Eukaryota > Metazoa > Chordata > Mammalia > Rodentia > Sciuridae > Glaucomys > Glaucomys volans. The sequence goes on along the minus strand of JAJEJO010005362.1, from coordinate 170,295 downwards.
GGAATTTAACCCAGGCCAGCACAGAGTAGATATGCTACCAGCAGCTAAGTCAGAGATCCCAGCTGGCAGGATTTGGCAGCCCACCTTCATGAGAAATAGGCAAATTATGGAGAAAGATAAAAGGAATTTTATGCAGTTTCATCAAATGGAGAAGCAGCAGCTAGATTGCTTCTCTGCAGGTCCCACATAAGTATTTACAATTAAAGAAACACAAGTCATATGATATCCATCAACAGAAGTAGCAAGACTATGAGAGAGAACATGTCAGTAGCGTCTGTCTAGGGCAGGAGGTAGTTTTATTTTCAGCATGAGGAAATTCAGGAGCTCTCTGTTTTAGACATGGTAAGGACCAAGCCCACATTCTGATATTGGTTGTAGAGCTGAGTTTCCATTTAAATATCCAATCTCACCTGGTGCCTTTATTATCAGTCATGATGGAGAGGAAAGGAGACAAAGGGATGGGATGGTGACTGACATCCGGGAGCTCCACCTCCTGGGGTTCATGCTCTCATGTTGTGGTTTGGATCTGAAATCTTCTCCCAAAGGCTCATGTGCAGAAGACTTGGTTCCTAAGGAAGCAATGTTTAGGGGTGGGACTGTTGGGAAGTGATTTGACCATTAGGATTCTGACTTCGTCACTGATGGCACTATTGGGGGTGGGGGGAACTTTAGGAGGTGGGTTATACTTGGAGGAAGTAGGTCACTGGGAACATGCCCTGGGATAGCATTTCCTGTCCTGTTCCCAATCCCTTCTTCACTCTTTCTTGCTCACCTTCTTTTCTACCATAAGGTGAGCAGCTTTGCCCCACCACACCATGCCTGCCATGATATTCTGCCTCATCACAGACTCAGAGTCATTGGAGTCAAGTGATCATAGACTGAAATCTCAGAAACTAAGAACCAAAAACAAAACGTCTTTCCACCAAGATGTTTTTCTTAGGTATTTTATCATAGCAATGGAAAGTTGACTAACACATCGTGAGTGATTCCCCCCAATTGAGGGTGGTTGGGACCCATGAGTTGTTTTTAACCAATAGAATATGGCAAAAGGGCTGATCAGGGATCATTCATACCTGATCAGGTTACATGGGGATTATCATATGTCTTTCTGGGAGGTATTCTCTTCCTCAGTAACTTTGCAGAAGGATGGTGTCATTTTTGAGTTGCCAGATGGAGAGAACCATGTGACAAAGAACTGAAAGTTGGCAAGAAATTAAAACCCTCAGTCTGGCAGGCTGTAAGGAATACTGCTAACAATTGCATGATCTTAGAATCAGATCCTCCCCTATGTTGAATCAGATGAGACTGCATGTCCACCTAACACCTTGATTTCAGCTCGTGAGTTGTTGAAGCTGATACCTCATCGTGCAACCTCCTGCTCCAAGGGAACTATGATATAACACATTTGTGTAGTTTAAAGCCTCTAGGTTTGTATTACTCTTATGCCATAATAGATAACTAATATGAGGATAGAATTTGGTCAAGAGGAAAGTTGAGAGTTTTGAAACCCAAATCACTCTGATTCTTTCTCCTCACCTTACCACTCTCCCCCAGCTTTGAGGGAATCATCATTCTCCAAGAAAATATCCCTCTAGTGACAGCATAGCACAATTTCCTCAGAAGGAGATGGTAATTTTTCTTAAACCCATCCCTAGGACTCCTCCTTACCTTCAGGTTAATAATGATTGGATCCTAGCAGAACCCAGAAAAGGTCAAGCCCACTTTGTTAAGATAAGACAAATACCAAGGTGGTTGAAATAATCTGCCACATTTTACATGCAGGGATCAAGGTAAGCATATGTGGGAGTGGATTATAAGAATATTAGACTGGAATGCATAAAACTTGAGATACATTTACACAAACGTAATTTGTTGGCTTTTCTACCCAGAATGGCTTATCTTCCTCATCAGTCTGCTGAGTTGTGGAACTGGAGCCTGGACTCAGAGGTAGCTAGCTATCTATGATATTGAGAAGTGGGACATTTCCTGGCATCACCTAGAAGGAGTTAGAAAAACTCAAAATATAAGCATGTTGGAAGGAATCTGTTTTATATGAAGTGCTTAACTGATCTCTAAACAGCTTTCACAGAAGACCTGTGTTATTAACCTGAAATATCCCCCAAAAGCTCACATGTTCAAGACTTGAATATCAACTGAGCTACTATTGGGAAGTGGTGGAAGCTTTAAGAAGTGGGGCTTGCGATAGGAAGTTAGGTCAATGGAAGCATGTCCTTGAAGGAAATAGTGGGACCCCAGCCACTGTTTCTTCCCGTTTGCCTCCTGGCTAAGGAGGAAATAAACAATCTCCCCTACCATATGTTCCTACCATGATGTACTGTATTGCCACAGAGCCAAACAACCATGGACTGAAGCCTCTGAAACCATGGACCAAAATAAATCTTTCTTTTTTTTAAGTTGTTTATCTCAGGTATTTTGTCATGGTAATGGAACTCTGACTCACACAACTTGGAAGATAATCCTTTCATTTGGACGCAAGGAAATACACTGGTGTAGATCGTACTAGTATGCTTGAAAAGTTCAGTGATAGCTGTACTTGTAGCCTGGAGATGACAGTGGAAGATACTACAAATGGAACTGGATTCCATATTCCAAAAAGAATCATAGGACCTTGGAATAATAGAAAACAGGTACTACAACTAGAAAGTTGAAGAATTATTAGCAATAGTATACTTTTTCATCTAAACTTCCTTATCCTGAAATAATTTTAGATTTACTGGAAAGTTGCAAAGACAGAGTTGCTGTTGGCCCTTCATCCAGATTCTCCTAATATTACATCATTTTTTGGAGCGGCACTGGGGATTGAACTCAGAGGCACTCAACCACTGAGCCACACCCTCAGCCCTTTTTTTGTATTTTATTAAGAGAAAGGGTCCCACTGAGCTGCTTAGCGCCTTGCTAAGGCTGGCTTTGGACTTCAGATCCTCTTGCCTCAGTCTTCCAAGCTGCTGGGATTACATGCGTGTACCACCACCACACACAGCCCTAATATTACATCTTATATGACAATGGTAAGCTGTCACAGCTAAGAAATTGACAAGACACAATAGATTTAATTACAAACTTTATTTAGACTTCACTAGTTTTTCATGTATTGTTCTTGTTCTGTTCTCGTATTCAGTCTAGGGATACCACACTGTATTTAATGATCAGATCTCTTTAACCTCCTCTGATCTGTGACAGTACTATAGCCTTTTCTGGTTTTCACACCTGGACCATTTTGAAAAGTGTTTTAATATTTGATCAGGTAATTTGTAGAACATCCCTCAGTTTGAGTTTGATGATTTCTCATGATTAGACTAAGGTTAAAAGCTTGAGAAAAGAATACCACAAAGGAGAGGGACTCTTCTCATTATGTCATATCAGGGGATACATAAGAACAACTGATACTGATCTTAATAATTTGGTTTGGGGTAGTATTAGTCAGATTTCTTCCCTATGAAGTTAGTTTTCTTCCCCATATCCTGTTCTTTGGGAATGAGTCACTAAGTCTAGCCCAAACTCAAGAGGAGGGAAATGAAGTTCCACTTTCTGTAAGGGAGAATGTTTATTTATGTTAATTAAAATTCTACTCTAAGATTTTCACTTTCTCCTACATTTATTAAATCATTCATGCATGCATTCATTCAGCCAGCCAGTCATTCATCAATACAGACTCATCAAACTTTTATAGTTTGCACATGATTCAATATTTTTGCTCTTTATTTAATTTTTTCAAAATGCTCCAGTTTTGACTACTAGGAACTCTTTCAGAATAACACCTAGGTCCTTTTGGCACACAACCTCCTTTTTTTGTTGTTTTTAAGCCCTTCCAAAATTACTTCTGGCACTATGGCATGATGGCCTAACCCCACCTTATATTTTCCTTTCCCCAGCCCTAAAATCAACCATGTCTACAAGGAGCCCTGTTTCTTTCAACTGGAGAATGGTATCAGAAACCAAGATCTGCAGGCTGAGTATGTCCATTGGAGGGTGATTACTGCTTCCTCATCCTATCAGTGGCATAGCTAGAAAATTTATTCAAATATGTTATTGATGTACACATGTAAGTATATTTATTTAACTGTGTGCATGTATGTGTAAATGCATAACATGTATAAATGTAAGCATGACTTAATTTTGATATTACTAACTCTGACCCAGCACCTCAGGGTTTATTCTAGACTTTTCCCTCCACTTACATATTAATAACTTCACTATTGACAGTGACAGATCTACCTTCCATTATCTACAATTTAATCATCTATTTAATGAACTGTTATACACATACTTAAATTCAGAACAGACAATCCATACCCTAATGTAGTCTAATTTACATTAGTTCTTAAGGTATTGTGGAAACACCTTAGTGGCAACTTCCTGATCTCAGAATGTATAGTTCAGTTCTTTTTTCACCTTGAGCACCCAGTCAAAACACTGTTTTTTGAAGTTACTTATCTCATTTCCCCCATTCATTTTAGTTCTGTTATATTATAATTATAATACAGTTAGATTTATTGATTATATAGTAATAAATAAATTACTATATAAATTATTACTGTATGATAAATAAATCTTTCAGCATTATAGGAAATTTTATTTTTATACAGTTCAGTTCAGTCTTTGTGGTATACAGTTCCATGAATTTCAATAAGTGCATGCTCATATATCTACAATCATAATAGCATGCAAACATTTCCATTACCCTAAAATTTACATGTATGTGTGTGTTGTGACTCTCCTCTAAGCCTTTCCCTGTGAGAAGATGTCAACATTTGCTAGAGTTATATACTAGCCAAAGGAAAATGTTTTCATCCTAATTCTCAGATCCCTGGAAAATTAATCATTCAGAAACATATGTAATATGGTGAAATGTTATTGTGACTTGAATTCAACTTACATTAGATCTTAAGGTATTGTGGACATACCTTGTGATAACTTTCTGAGTCCCAGAAAAAAATTTGGATTGACAGGACAGAGCATGCAGAGTTCTCACCTTGATTTCCAGGTTTGTTTAATGAACATTATTTTGGTAAGTAAGATGAGATATAGTAATATTTCTAAAATGCCCACTCCCCAAGTTATTTAACAAGGTAGAGCTATATTCCCAAGGGAATTTCATAAATTATTATCACAATAAAGCTCTGGAAAGATAAAAGGATTGTGATTCTTGGTATATTCCATTTAACTCTTCTATATGACCAATTAAAAAATGGAAGGATTTTAGATGACCACCAGGGATTGTTGCACACTTATTTGGACAGTAATGTTGCTTGGACGTAATTTTTTTAAATTGATTTATTTTGATTCATTGTACACAAATGGGATAGAGCTGTTGTTTCTCTGGTTGTACACGAAGTAGAGTTATACCATTTGTGTAATCATACATGTCCATAAGGTAAAGATGTTTGTCTCATTCTGTTATTATTCTTATTCCCCTCCCCAATCCCACCCCCCTTTTTTCCCTATGCAATCCATCCTTCCTCCATTCTTGCCTCCCTCCTACCCCGCATTATGTATCATCATCCATTTATCATAGAGATCATTTGGCCTTTGGTTTTTTGGGATTGGCTAATCTCACTTAGCATGGCCATCTCCAACTTCATCCATTTACCTGCAAATGCCACAATTTTATTCTTCTTTATGGCTGAGTAATACTCCATTGTGTATATATACCACAGTTTTTTTATCCATTCATCTATC
>JAJEJO010005362.1:69341-164195 GCA_020662805.1 Glaucomys volans | reverse complement strand
AGATCTTTCCATCTTCTCAGATTTTCTATAATTTCTTTCTTTAGTGTTTTGTAGTTCTCGTTGTAGAGGTCACCTCTTTTGTTAGATTGGACATAGTATTTTAAGTAGAGTATTTCAACATAGAGTCTGGCACTTGCACTGTAGTTATTGATCTGACATTTCCCCCCCTTAATTTTATCAGTGAACATAATTATTTTATGCAGTTTGCTCTGAAATAAGAACAATATGCCTTTGGTTTTTTAATACCAAGATAGGATTTCTCTCCTATTCCCTTTCAATATGTTGCTTAGAGAGACTTGATTGTATCCATTCAACATCATACTTTATTGGTTTATGGTTTATTATGTTGAAATCATCACATGAATTGGAATTTGAAATTGGGATGTAGCAAATAGTCTCTGCAGATGCATGTGTAGCTCAGGCTGGGAAATAAGTTCTGACAATGCTCAGGGAGCTGACATATCAGTGAGATATCCAGGGACATATGAAAGGAAAAAATGAAAAAGCATGAAAAATATTTAGAAAAGTTAGGAAAGAAGGAGGAGGAAGAGGAAGAGGAGGAAGAGGAGAATAAGAAATTTCCTTGAAGTAGTATAAGAATCAGGCTTTAGAAGAGTGAGCAAGTCAAAACATAAAAAGCATTTAAATCGGGGGAAAAAAAAACTCCTACAAAACTGTCAAGGTTAATGAGTTTGCACTTACATGTTTATAATGGAGGAAGAGTAATTTTCTCACATATTATCATATCTATAAAGGCATGACATATCTGCAGATACCTTCAGTTAGTCAAGATCAATGTTGGATTTCTTTCTTTCTTTCAAATCAGCAACCCACAGCAAATTCTCATGGCTTTATTTTTTCTGAAGAATAGAATCCAAGTTTTTTGTTCAGTATATTTTAGAAGGTACAGAGAGCTTTCTTTTTCTTTTTTTTTTTCTTTTTTAACTTTTCTGTGTGATGTATAACCACAGGGAGATGTAGGAGATGTCGTTTTTGTCCCAATTAGCCCACACCAGGAATTTTTGCTTCCATCTCTGCTTTATTGAGCTTCCTAGGTTTGGATGTTCTGGTAGCCAATGGAGAGATATTTCCATTAGAGGACACATCATGGTGGCATTAAGTTGAGACTTCCATCTGGGACTCCATATGCCACTGAAACTACATGCAGATAAGGGGGTTCACCCTACTGCTCACGGTACTTGGCATTTTAGACTTCAGATGAGTGTGACTGAATTGACATCTTCCCACGAGGACCCTGTAGCTGTGGGAACTTGATGATTTTCCTGGGTCAGTACACTCATTTTTCATACAGACATAGAGATACTTGATGTCAACAAAGAAAAGTGGTCAAATACCGTGGACTGTTGCCTTTTGCCTTCTTGGTCTACTCTCCATTTCTGCATCCATCTGTGCCCAGGATGTGCTTCTGCATGGAGCAGTACCATGGATGTCCTTGTCTTTTGGCGACCAGTGGACTTTTAGTGACGCAAAGAGTGTGACTCTTCTGGATCCCTCCACACCTGGGTTGATAATGGCTACTTCCACTCTGGGAGCAGTTTCTTGTGTCCTTCCCTGAAAGCAGCAGTTTGCTGGTTGAGCTTTGGTAGTCCCTTTCTTTAGTTGCCCCTGCAGATCTATGGGTAGCGTTGGCTTCCTGCAGGTGCTGCCCGTAGAGTGCCTCACCATTCTTTGCTGTTTTTCTTTACCTTGTCCATTGTATCTTACATAATTGCTTTATTAAAACTTTCCTTGGTGTGATACTGATTTCCTGTCAAAAGACAGATTGAAATCATCACAATACTGTAAAAAACCAGGAAATGCAAACAACCATTAAACCAAGGAGGAAAAAATGCCTTCTGACAGTCTGAGGTTTTCTGAGCTCCTTTTCACTGAAGGTTTTCATTAAGGTTGGTTTAAATGAATTCAAGCCAAGAGTGTGAAAGTGAATAAATTGATAAATTGAGTGGTTACCTCTAACGATTCGGCAGAGGAATTCAGACATCAAATAGTCACTTCACTAAATGAGTTTTGTTGTTCTTCTAAACCCAGCATGGACCCTTACTGGTTCTCATAGACTTGAAGAATTAATTTTATATTCTATTATATTTTAACCAAATATATGTGGTATAATCACTTATAAGCATCTGGGCTTGGTAGTAAAGGCTCCTACGATTTTTACAAGGCAGGTAATATATAGTTATCACTAGGTATCCATGGGGAATTGGTTCCAGAACTCCCGTGGATACCAAAATCTGTGGATGCTTAAGTTTCTATATAAAATGGTACAGTATTTTTACATAACCTATAAACATTCTCTGATATGCTTTAAATAATAAGACCTGATGACTTAAAATACCCAATAAAACATAAATGTTTCTAAGTATTTGCATACTATATTGTTTAAGATAAAATAACAAGAAAAAAGTCTGTACATATTCAGTATGGATACCTGGGGGCTGGAGTATTTTCTGTCTCAAGTTGGATGTGGAGGGTTAACCGTAATGCTGAGTCACACCTTGCTTCCCACGTCAGAATGGAGAATAAATACAGATCCAGAAGCAGGTGATCTATTATGCTTCTACTGTAAAAGCCAGGCAAGAGGTACTGGTTAAGAATGAATCATTTAAAATATACAACCTCAGAAATAGAAAGTTGAGACCCAATAGTGGTACAAAGGATGAAGGAGGGATTGGACTGATGTGTAAGGCTTCTCACAGCTTAGGCTAAGATGAGGTGGAAAGTGCTAAAAACATATAAAAGAAAGATTCAGTGTATCCAGGGTTAGAACTTGGGTTTTGGTATGGCAAAGTTTTTTGTTTTTGTTTTTGTTATTTTTTTTTTTTTGGTGTTTTGAATGGTGTCTAATATACAGCATAGAGGGCTATCTATACGGCAAAGAATATTTTCATATAGGAGAACAACATTCCATTTAAAATTGTAGATGTGTCCTTACTAATTCCTGTGGTGATCAGCATAGCTATGCCACCTGTGAGCTTGTGAAATGGGTATTTGGTCTTCCATTCACTTCCTGGGCTATAAATCTGAAAATACTTGGTGATTTGTCTTTTCGTATTAATGAGTTGACTGATGGCTGGTAGCCCCTGGATGGTTTCAGGATGAGGGATAAAAAGACCATGACATCATTAAAATGTTGGGACTTTCAGGTCCACCACAGACTCCAAGGAGAGAAGAGGGGTTGAAGATTATGTTGATCACCAATAGCCATTATCTTAATTATTTTTTCTTTTTAAAAAATTTGTTCTTCTTAGATATGCATGACAGAAGGGTATATTTTGACATATTTTACATACATGGGTGCAACCCATTACAATTTTGATTCCATTCTTGTGGCTGAACATGATGTGGAGTTACTCTGGCTGTGTATTCATATGTGAACATAGGAAAGTTAAGTGTTTCCCTGAGTTCTGTGAGCAGCTCTAGTAAACTAATCAAACCTCAGGAGGGGCTACTGGGAACCCTGGTTTGTAAGTCTGTCAGTCAGAAGTATATCTAGGGCTTGCAATTGGCATCTGAAGTGGGAGGGGTTAGTCTTGGCAACTCAGTCCCCAAACTGTGGGATTTGACCCTTTCTCCTGGTAGATAGTGTCAGAATCGAATTTATCTGAAGCACATCTAGCTGCAGAACTGCTTGCTTCCTTGGTGTATGCAGAGTGTGTGAGAGTTTCGTGCCACAAACAGAGTTTAAGTTTGGCTTTTTGCTAATATCAGATCACATTATTTAAAAAATTCAGTGAATATGTAGATTACTTCTTTTTTCTCTGACAGATGTGTACCCAGTACCCTGGCACAGGCGTATCAGAGGTTGTATATACCAGGCACATGAATGGAGGGGGCAAGGAGAGGAGGAGGGAGATGAGGGAAGCTGAGTGACAAAGGGAGTTTCTCCAGTTCCTTAACTGATCATACGCAATGGCACTTCTTATTCTGTTGCTTTTTTGCATCAGCCTGGACAGCATAGTCTTCAAGCCTTGGTTTAATCATAGAGTCAAAAAAATGTTGTTGCATTTTACAGCACTATTGTCTTATGCTCTCCTGACCCTCAAGGTGATGGAAATTCCTTATATTTATATTCCATTTGTGTGTGAGTTTTTCTTTTTTCTTCCTTGTAGTTGCACATTGATTACTTCAGTAGGGCTGCGGGAGTCCCTTCTGGACTAGAGATCCTGTCCCACTATGGCTCTCTTATTTGAGAGACAGTGGTGTGTTCACATTATTCATTTTGAGACTTTGAACAGAGCCCATATCCTGCCAATGTGGTCACTGAAAGCTCAAGCATGCTCTGCTGCTTCCTCAGTGGTCATACTCATGCACAGATGTTTGAGAACATGAGGAGAAAGTAGGTGAGCTAAACGCACCACTTCTAGGCATAACTTTCAGTCTGTAATGTGATTGGCAAGGATGCATCTAACTTGACAAATTCTCTGAAATGGATCCCACAATTTGAGATATTTCTTAGTAGCTTGGAAGGTGCCATTTTCTCTGAATCTCAGAGTACTGCATGCTTACTCTGTTCTCAGATATGTAGTAAAAGTGCCAACCCTGGATCTAATGCAAGGCAATTTCAAGGAAAGTCACCTGCTACTAATAAAGCAGGAGATTTACTCTCTTATTTTTAGCACTGGTAACTATGGCAGTATATCTCAATTCCTGTAGGATGTTATTTCAAAGTTAATTTCTTAAGGCTATTTAGATTTAGCACATTTTGTAAGATACAATTTGGTATCACAGTCCTTTTAAGGAATGCATACTTTGTGTTTTTTTTTTTTTAAATCCTCAAGAAATGCTCAGATTCAAGAGCTACATATCAGGTCAAAGCCTAGAAATTAGGAGAGTGTTAATAAAAACTATTTAACCCAGCTCTTCACAACCTGCAAACTCTCAAACTGACACAATAGATCTCCTGGGAACTTTTTAGAAATGCTGATGCCCGGGTACTTATTGTATCAGAATGTGTGAGGCAGGGAGAGGAAGCCATGTATATTTTCTGCAAGCTCCCTGGATAATTCTGTACTTAGCTTCTACTCAACAAAATGAATCCAGAGATTAAATTAAGTTTTAACACCCAAAGGCCCTTGCCAATTTTTTGTGAGAATACCACTGTCTTAATCTCTTCCATTAGAAAATGCAGGGAGACCAGGAACTTGGCATTCTCTGACAAGTAATTACTTTCCATAGAGAAGATAAGGTTGTTACTAGCAGGAAGGTGATGGAGTGGAGGCAAGGGGTATCATGCCACACTGAGGGAGGCTTCATATCCGAGTTCATCTGAGTTCCTCTGCTGTAAGCAGATTGTCGTTCTGAAAATAGCACCATCAAATGAGATACCTTGAGCAGAAAAAAAAAAGACTGAACTGCTTCCTCAGCATGACTATTTTCCTGTACATTTATTGGTTTCTATTATCAACTATAAATCAAGTTTGATTTAGAACTACATTCTGCTTATATCAGGATTTTTCAGTTATTCTATCAGAATTTCTTAATATGGTTTTATAAAATAAAAGTTCAGAATTCAGAAAACATATTTCTGGGCACTTATAGCAATTATTCTTGCCTCTTTTTTTCTACATGCTTATGTGGATAGATGAAAAATATTTTTATTAATTCAAAAATTCATAGAACTCCCTCTAACCTAAGCATGTAGATATCAGAAAACACAGTGGCTATCTGACTAGATTAGACTCTCAATGAAAACTTGGTATTTCTAAAAAATAAGCTGCCAAGTAGCAAGATTGACAGTTTTCATAACAGGGACTTCCATATATATTACTGAGCTTATGCACTTTGAATTGCAACCTTGTCAAAAGATACTCTGAGAAGACTGATTGGTCCTGATTCACCTGAGAAAGGAAGAGAGTTGCCAGCAAGTATCAAATAGAAAAGTGGAGTTAAGTCCAATTGGCAGTAGTTGTGATGCTATGTTCCGTAATATTCATATTAAGGAGAATTTACCCAGAAACTGTTGAGCTGTTGTCCTCTGATGGACAAGATAAAAAAGATTATCCTTTTGAAAGAAATACTTGTTCTTGAATTAAGATACTATGGTTATAACCTGACACCTACCAGAATCTCACTAGATTTTAAAATAGTATTCTGATTCTAAATCAATAAATATGTTCAAAAGAGGAATTGCACTACCCTATCCGTAGACCATGCTGGGGAGCAGAGGCCTGAGAGTAGCTGGGGCAACTTCCATTTCAGTGAGAATTTATCTAAAATTTATATCCACCAAGGATTCATAGACCAAGCATTTACTCTTCATAGAAAGTGTAGCCATCAAGAATTGAAATGCTAGGGGCTGGGGATGTATGTTCTTCAGTGGTAGAACACTTGCCTGCCATGTTTAAGGACCTGAGTTCCATTCCCAATACTCAAACAAAAAACCAAAAAAATTGGAATGCCAACCTTCCTATGAGTCTATAAGAAGAAAAACAATAGCAAATACCATAGATAATGGAAAATGGGTGACAGTTGGCAACCCAAAAATCAATGAAAAAAAGCAGCTTTTATTTCTTAAAGTACTATGTATTAATGGAAGACACATAACTTAGTAACAACAGTAGGTTGCAAAAGTTAGACTTCGACATTCTGTGTAGATTTATCACTTCAAGCTTCACAATATTCAACTCAAAGTGGAGACCAAGAGCAAGGAGTCAAACAATATTACCAGCATTGTTCTAGGTTCACAATGAGACCCAAGGCAGAAGTAGGACGAGCAGCCTATGTCTGACCATTCATCTGTTAATGCAACCCAAGCTGGGAAGTAAGCTAGAGAGTGGTAATCACATCCAAGGCAACAGGTCAAATGCTGGAGAGAGCAAGCTGCAGATCAAGCTTCAGGGTAGCTTTCCTGGGAGTTTAAGTTAGAAACCAGAAGTCAAGTTTCAGAGAGAAGAACACAATCTAATCTGTGCAATTGTGAGACAAATGTAGAACCTGCAGAGAAGTGATGGGTGATGGAAATGTGAGAAAAACCCTTCAGAGGGTTATAATTTTGGCCAAGCATAAAATCACAATGAGAGTTTAAACTGAAAAAGGTTGTGGTGTTGATCAAACACAGTAATAGTCTCAATTTGTGTGATAAAGATGAAATTGACATTTGGGTAGATTGGATAACTGAGAGGGAGATGTTGGTGCTGAATAAGGAAAGAAATACAGGAAGGAGAATGTTTGAGGAGAAGGAGCATAAAAATGGCTTCAGTTTAGAATATGATGAACTTAAAGTATTTGTAATGTCGAGAAAAACCTGAAACACTGTGTGTGAGATTCAAAAAGAGTTAGAAAAATGTGGAAGTTTTTGCAATGGAGTATGGAAGTCAACAGGAAAATTTGTTAGACTAAAGGGATTCTGTCTCCTAAAGGTGAAATCCAGGAACAGACCTTGAGGATCATCAGCATGTATGTGAAAGCAAAAAAGATACAGGAGGTGGGGCGGGGAGATTGGTTGGAAAATAATGGCCTAAGCAGTTGGAAGAAAGTCATCAGAGTGACATCAAAAGCAAGGGAAGGGGCTGGGGATATAGCTTAGTTGGAAGAATGCTTACCTCACATGAACAAGGCCCTGGGTTCAATCCCCAACACCACACACACACACACACACACACACAAAACAAAACAAAACAAAACAAAACAAAACAAAACAAAAACACACACAATAACAACGAAAACAAAGAGCAAGGGAAGCCTTCCAATGAAGGCTTGTGAGGCACTTGGAAGTCTGTCTCAGAATTAGAGAAAAATGGACAAACTGAAAATGAGTGACTTCTTGAATGCACTAGAAAACTGAGGTCACGGGGCAAAGCATCACTGCCAAGTCAGGAGAATCCCACATCCAGAGATGGAGAATCAAGATTTGCTTACCTGGAGCAGAAGGCTTCCGTGCCCTAAGTGGGTAAGAACACTTCAATAGTCATTGTTATGACTTCTTGGGTGCTTTTCTCTCTTTCTCTCTCTCTTATTTCCAGATGTACTTCTGTTAGGGGAAGAGACCTTTTCTTGTTCCCCTTTCTGTAGATGTGGATATTGACATACATGTATATTTTTATTAAAGTGTAGCCTTTTAAAATTAGAATCTTTCTACATATTTTATAGCCTGATTACTTCCATTAACTGTTACAAAAATATTTTGCTGTCAAAAATATTTATCCGATTCATATTATGAAATATTATCCTGTATAAATATATTTACACATCATTTTTGGTTGGCTATTTAAGTCTAGAATATTTTTTTCTCAAAATTTATAAAGGGAAAAATATAGCTCCTTGAAGAGTTTCTATGTTCTCATCACATTTTCTCTTTTATTTCTCTATAAAAATGATAATACATTCAAAATTTCATCTAAAGTTGTTAATATGACTATTAATATGACTTGCTTTCCATATGAGCTGGTCGAGATAACAGTATAGGTCATTAATTATCACCACCATTAGACAATTTGAATAGCTTCTGTTCAGCTTACTCTGCAGTCTTTTTCCATTGAGTTCAGCACCAATACAGAAGGAAAAGAAAAAGAGTTCTTTGAATTCTGAGATTCAAAGTTTGTGGTTTTTATAGAGTTCCTACAAATTTAAGAGTTCCCACTTTTAAGAGAAACTATATTCATAAGTTCATTTTGAATCCTTCGAGAGATATTTCAATAAACACAAATCAGATACCAAGTGAGAAATTTGCTGTTGCGCTCAAAATAATGAAATTTATTGCTTGTGATGTGGTCTCAATGGCATGTACTATTTTCAAATAATTGAATCCTTTGAAAGAAATAAATATGCACAAAGGAGAACATTTTAGAATTAAATATATAACTTGAATTTGTTGCTTATTTTATTTTTCATAAGTGCTTGTTCTGTTTCAACCTACCAATACAACATTGTACATTTTCTTGGTGTTATCTTTAGGTTATTAACACATATGCTTGAACCAAATAAAGAATGAATCAATGTGTGTATGCTCCCAGGCAAGGCAGGAGTCTTAGCTAGATATCATGCTTCTACCTCTTCTCTCACTTCCTCATGTTATTATCTGACATTTTATTGCTAGCTTTATGTTGTAAGGCTGAAACACAACTTGTTTAGGCAAAAATAACTTTGACTACTGTCATTTTATGATGGTTAATTTGGACTGTCAACTTGATTAGACTGATAAGACGCCTGGGATTCAGAGAGTTCTGGGTTTGTTTATGAGGGTATGTCCAGAGATGATTGGCATATGGTACAGCAAACTGGGGAAGATTTGCCCTGATGGTGAGTAGCACTGTCCAAAAAGTTGGGGGCCCAGATGAAACAAAAGGCAGAAGAAGGAAGCCAGGGATGCAAGCTCCATTTCTCAGAGAGTTATGACTATTGTTTCTTCCATCAACCAAAGACAGCAGACTCCATCTCTTTCACTCTTCCAACATGGACTCTGACAAGCGATTCTCCAGGGAGTGCCCAGCCGTTAGTCTTGGATGAGGGCTGCATGATTGGTCCCTCTTGTTTTGAGGTTTCTGCTTCTCAGAACGACTAGCTACTCTTTCCTCTGGCTCTCAGTCTGCAGACAGTCAGTGTGGGACTATCTAGCTTCTGATTGTGTAAGCCAATCTATTAGATATTGGATCCCATTTGTAATCAAATATATATACTATATATAATATATATGTACACACACATACACACACACACACATATATATATCCACACACAATATTGTTTCTGTTCCTCTAGAGAATGCTAACACACTTTTTTTTTGTACCTTGTTTCTTCCTCTTTTTTTTTCCTCTACCTTGTTAAAATACAACTTTTCTGCTCCTTTTTGCAGAAAGTCTGTCAGAGTAAACATTGTTAATTCTCAGTGATCTAGAAATCATAATCTGCTTTTACAATTGTCTGCAGTTGAATGGAATATAGAATTCTAGACCTTTGGACCCTTCGTCCACCACCTGAAAATAGTGCTCCATTATCTTCTAAGCCTCATTCTTGTCAGTGAGAGACAAATGTTAATCTTATTCTTGCCACTTTCCAGGTTATCTTTTTTCTCTCTGTTAACTTTTAGAAGTTTTGGATGCCGTTTTAGAAAAACATTCTGGGAAGTTATCAGTTACTTAATAAAACTGTAGTTTCATATTATTCAAATACAGAAAAAAATTACAAAATATAAATATATATATACAGTCAGGCCAGGGTTCAATGCTTTATGTCACACTCATATAATATCACTCTGGAGAAGAAAAAGAAAATTGTCAAATCTAGAAGCATCACTTATATGAGGGATCAATGAATCATTAAAGAGGAATTATTTCAACCTGATAAAGAACATGTTAAAAAAACGCTACAGTGAACATTATACTTATAAATGTTGAAAGATTAATTTCCCCTTACACAGGAAATGAGGCAAAGATGTCCAGTTTCATTATTCAGTGTAATACTAGAAGTTCTAGATGGTTCAATAAGTCAAGAAAAAGAAATAGAAGGCACCCAGATTGGAAAGGAAGAAATGAAACTACCTCTATGTCTTTTCTCTCTGTTTTTTCACCAGTGCTGGGGATTGAACTCAGGGCCTCGAACATGCTGGGCAAGCACTCTACCAATGAGTTAAACCTCCAGCCCTACCTCTATTTCAGATGACACATTGCTGTATATAGAAAAATCTCAAAGACTCTACAAGAAAGTCCAAAACAGACAAAAGAAACCCTCCTGGCTCAGAAGGCTGAGGCAGAAGCATTGCAAGTCACTGCTAGTGGGAAGATAATAGATATACCCATTTGGAAAACAGCTGGTTAGTTTCTTGTAAAACTAAACAAGTACTTACCGTGTGATGCAGAAATTGTTCTTCTAAGCATTTATACCAAAGAAATGAAGAATTGTTGACAGGAGGACTGATTGATTGCATCAAAATTACCCTTCATGTCACCCAAAATGATTTAAGATCATACTGCTTTATAGTTTGGATGCTGGCTTCTTCAAAGGCCTATGTGTTAAAGGTTTGGTTCCCCAACATTGTGATTTTGGGAAGTGATGGAAACTTCAAGAGGTGGGGATTCATGGGAGGGACTTGGGTCATTGGGGGTATGCCCTTGAAGGCAATCTGGGACTCTGGCCCTATCCTTTTCCTCTTTGTTCCCTGTCTCAGGATTTAGGCAGTTTTACTCTGCTTCACTCATGCCATAATGTGCTACCCTCACCACAGGCCCATAGCAACAAGGCCAGTCGATCCTGTACCGGAACCTCCAAAACTATGAGCCAAAATACACCTTCTCTCTTTTTAAATTTAAAAAATTGTTCTAATTAGTTATACATGACAATATTCTATAGAATGTTCTATAGAATATTCTGAATATAGAATTCTATGGAATACTCTGAATATAGAATATAGAATATTCTATAGAATATTCTGAATGTAGAATATTCTGTAGAATATTGTCATGTGTAACTAATTAGAACAATGCATTTTGATAAATCATACATAAATGGAATATAATTTCTCATTTTTCTGATTGTGCATATTGTAGGATCACATCCGTCATGCAGTCATATGTGTACATGAGGTAATAATGTCTGTTTCACTCTACTGTCCTTCCTACTCCCATACCCCTCCCCCTTCACCTAATCTGTACCTTTTCTTTATAACTTATTTCTAGTGTTTTATTATAGCAATTTGAAGTTAACACCACTTTATTGAAGAACTTGATACAAATAAAACAAACTTGTAAATGAAAATAACTTTATTTGGAGTCACCAAAAAGTGGAATCATCCCATATGTCCCTCAACAAGTAAATGGATAAACAAATTGTTCTGCAAACGTGCTATAGAATAATACTCTGGAATAAGCACCAAACTATTGGTACATACTACAACTTGGATGAATCTCAATAAGCTTTATTGGAAAAAAAAGCCAATCCCACTGGATTTTGCCAATTATATAAGATTCATTTAAATAAAAAAAATTAGAAATAGCAAAGAGATTAGTGGTTACCAGGGCATTGGGAGAAGAAAGTGGTTGTAGTCATAAAATGGCTCTTTGTGGTGTCAGACCTGTTCAATATATTTACTCTTAGAGGGTATACACCAACCTATACAGATGATTAAATTCTGTGGAACCCAATAAAAAAGTACATATGCACATATAAATGAACATAGTAATTTATTCAAGGAACTGGGACAGTCCGAATAAGATTAGTATATTGAAACAATGTTACCATCCTGATCACAAAATCATAATTTTGCAAAATGTTTCTTCTGGGGAGAACCAAGCAAAGTTTTCCAAACATCTCTGTTTCATTTCTATAGCTGCGTGTGGATCTATAATTATCACAGGAAATTTTTGAGTTAAAAAAGTTAGTACTATTTAGAGTCTGTCCAAGTAATAGCAACTTATTTCTAAGTGAAGAGCTTTATCTTCTGACAATGCTAAAAAGGAACCTTGAGTCAGTCAGCTTTCAGGATGGAAACCATTTGTCATTTTCTAGTCGTGATGTATGATACCCTATAGACTAAATACCACATTTTGCTTTTGGAAAATGTCATTTCATTCATTTGAGTTAAATACTGAGGATATATAGTTATTTTTTTTTCTCCCAGAAACAATCTAAAGTATGCCTGGGGAAAGTTAATATAAGAATGAACAAGAAAGGCAGACACATGGGAGATCATGTGCACTTGACTCCCTGAAGAATCATACACCTGGAGATTGCTGGATATTTATGGCAGTTTTAGATTTAATTTTTGGAGGAACCTCAATATTAATGATATATTTAAAAAATGTAGAGTGGCAGCTATGTAATCTCACCACAAAGATATGAGATAATGCATATATTCATAAGCTAGATTTACCTTTTCTACCATGTACATATACTTCAAAACATTATATTGTAAAGAATAAAAAAATGGACAATGTTATGTGATGTTGTGGTTTAGATATCAGGTGTCCCCCAAAAGCTCACATGTGAGACAATACAAGGAAGTTTAGAGGTGGAATGATTGGGTTGAGAGCCTTAACCTAATTAATGCATTAATCCACTAATGGGTATTAACTGGGGTGGTAACCCTAGGTAGGTAGGGTGTTGCCAGAGGAGGAGGGCCTTGGGGGCATGTCTTTAGGATATATACTTTGCTCCTGGTGAGTAGAGTCTCTCTGCCCCTGCTTCCTGGTTCCATGTCCTGAGCCACTTTCCTCTCCCACATTCTTCCCCCTTATGTTCTGTCTCACTTTGGGTCCCATTCAAAGGAACCAGCCAACTATGGACTGAGACCTCTGAGACTGTGAGCCCCAAATAAACTTTTTCTCCTCTAAAATTGTTCTTATCAGGTCTTCTGGTCACAGTGAAGCAAAATTGACTAAAATATGATAACTTTAAATTTCAATAAAGAATTACAGATCTTGTCCTTTGAAGGTCACGGTAAAATGGAACTTCCTTTCTCAATAGTGCAATTTGATTGGGTGCACATTGTTAATGGAGACAGAATGGAACAGTTTTTCAAATATGCTAAATCTTTTCATTTTTGTGCATTTGCAGAAATGCATCTTGTATGTGGGGTTGAGTAAACAATGTGTTGACACTACTATGCCTGCAGATCCCTGTAGTCATTGCATTTGGATCTCTTTAACTTTCTCTGTAGGCTCTGGAGTGCTCGTCACAATTTACTGAAGTAGACATGGGGGCCAAGCAGGGGCTGCTGCTGTTAGGCAGCACATTCTCTGGAGATTGAAACCAGATGTGGGAGCAGTACTCCATGGGACTAGACGTATCTACCCATTCTGATGCCCCATTGTAAGCCCTAAATACAAATATTAAGCATACCTGAGAACCAAAGACTTGCCCAGCTGGTGGGGCAGTTGGTGATTGTGGAGGTAAAGACATCCCCTACCCTGGAATTAAAAGAAATGTTAATGCGAGAGTAGGTCCAAGTTGGATGGAAGATGCTACGACCTTTCCCCAAATTTTCATTATGCCCCCATCATGTTGGTTTGCTTGGGCTGCAGTAACAAAATAGTACAGACTTTACAGTTTATAAATAATAGAAATTTATTTATCACAGTTCTGGAGTCTAGGAAGTCCTAGATCTAAGGGTCCACAGTTTCAGTGTCTGCTAAGGGCCTCTTCCAGGCATAGACAACACCTTGCAGCTGTGCTCACATGTGGTAAAAGGACAAGCTAGCTCTCTCTCTTTTATCTGGCCACGAATCCCATTTCTGAGGGTTTCACCCTTGTGACCTCATCACCTCCCAAGGGCCTCACCTTGGTGATTAGGTTTCAACATGTGAATTTCATGAGGACACAAACATTCGTGCTGTAACATCCATGCTGCACAAAACAATCCTCAATGTGGCATTTTTAGACATTTCTCACACTACAAATCCAGTCCCAATTCAATTTTCCAACTTATTGCCTGGTACTTCCCTTATGAGCCTTTGTTCGGCCTTGGAGGCTTCTCAACATTATTTCCTCTGTGCTGTTTGGGCCTTCTACTAATTATTGTTTGCTTTTCTCATCCTTGCACCAGTAAGAAGGCCACCTCCCCAAACATTATAGAATGTATGGTGTAGTGTTTCTGTATCCCTTGCCAGAGTTAATCTCTCTCCTGGGTGACTCTATGCCATGCCTAATCATCTGTGTCTTCTTCTCACCCAGCAAAGTGCCCTGAGCACAAACCATACAAGTGTAAATCATCACCAGAGCACCAGATGAATGAGCTGAGTGATGCAAATTCTGAAAGCCCCAGCTTCCACGTGTGCAACACGAGTCCACAGCAGCCTACTCCTGAAATGGCTATAAGAACCTAGTGAAGGAGCACATAGTAAGCAGAGAGGCTGGCCAGCAACAAGCATTCTGTCCACAGTACCTATAATAGCCCCGAGAGCACTAGTACTAGAAATAGTAACAAAATGTAATTATGTCCTAACGAAGCTAATAACTATAACTCTTGGGCATTCTTTTTTAAAAAATTTTGTTCTTTTTAGATATATATGACAGTAAAGTACATTTTGACATATTACACATACATGGAGTATAACTTATTCTAATCAGAATCCCATTCTAGTGGGATGAGGACTTTCACTGGTCCTGTATTCATATATGAACCTAGGAATGTTATGTCAGATTCATTCTAATGTCTTTCTTATTCTCATGCCCCCTCCCTTCCCTTCGTTACTCTTTGTCTAGTCTGATGAACTTCTATTCTTCCTACCCCCACTTATTGTGTGTTAGCATCCGCATATCAGAGAGAACATTTGGCCTCTAGTTTTTTGAGATTGGCTTATTTCACTTAGCATGAGAATCTCCAGTTCTAAACATTTACTGGCAAATGCCGTAATTTCATTCTTCTTTATGACTGAGTAATATTCCAGTGTGTATATATATATCACGTTTTCTTTATTCATTTATCAGTCGAGGGCACCTTCACTGGTTTCATAGTTTAGTTATGGTGAATTGAGCTGCTATAAATACTGATGTGGCTGCATCACTGTAGTATGCTGCTTTAAATCCTTTGGATATAAACCGAGGAGTGGGATAACTGGGTCAAGTGGTGGTTCCATTCCAAGTTTTCTGAGCAATCTCCATACTGCTTTCAAGAGTAGTTGCACCAATTTGCAGTCCCACCAGCAATGAGTATGTCTTTTCCCCCACATTCTTGCCAACATTTATCATTACTTGTATTCTTGATAATTGCCATTCTAACTGGAGTGAGATGGAATCTCAGTGTAGTTTTAATTGGTATGTTTTTAATTGCTAGAGATGTTGAACATTTTTTTTCATGTATTTGTTAACCATTCATGTTTCTTCTTCTGTTGAGTTCCTTTGCTTATTTGTTGATTAGGTTATTTGTTTTTTTGAAGCTAGTTTTCTGAGTTCTTTATATATCCTGGAGATCAATGCTCTATCTGAGGTGAAAGTGGAAAGATTTTTCTCCCATTCCATAGGCTCTCTCTTCATTTTCTTGATAGTTTCCTTTGCTGTGAAGAAGATTTTTTGATGCCATCCCATGTATTGACTCTTGATTTTACTTCTTGTGCTTTAGCAGTTTTCTTGAAGAAGTTGGTTCCTAAGCTGACAGGATGGAAAGTTGGGCCTACATTTTGTTCTAATAGGTCAGGGTCTCGGGTCTGATGTCTAGGTCCTCGATCCACTTTGAGTTGAGTATTCTGCAGGGTGAGAGACAGGGATTAGATTTCATTCTGCTATGTATGGATTTCCAGTTTTCCCACGACCATTTGTTGAAGAGACTATCTTTTCTCCAATGTATGCTTATGGCACCTTTGTCTAGTAAGATAACTGTATTTATGTGGGTTTGTATCTGTCTTCTATTCTGTTCCTTTGGCATTCATGTCTGTTTTGGCACCAATACCATGCTGGTTTCCTTTTCCTTTCCTTTCCTTTCCTTTCCTTTCTTTTTCTTTCCTTCCTTCCTTCCTTCCTTCCTTCCTTCCTTCCTTCCTTCCTTCCTTCCTTCCTTTTTTCTTTTCCTTTTTTTTTTTTTTTGTATCAGGGATTGAACTCAGGGGCACTGGACCACTGAGCCACATCCCCAGTCCTATTTTGTATTTTATTTAGGGACAGGGTCTCACTAAGTTGCTTAGCACCTTGCTTTCGCTGAGGCTGGCTTTGAACTTGCAATCTTCCTGCTTCAGCCTCCTGAGCTGCTGGGATTACATGTGTGTACCACTGCACCTAGCTACCATGCTATTTTTGATACTATAGCTCTGTATAGTTTAAGGTCTGGTATTGTGATGTCTCCTGCTATACTTTTTTGTTTTAAATTTTTAGTTTTACAGATTGCATTTTGATCCATTGTACACAAATGGGGTACAATTTTTCATTTCTATGGTTGTACACAATGTAGATTCACACCATTCATATAATCATACATGTACATAGGGTAATAATATCTGTCTCAGTCTACTATCTTTCCTTTCCCTACCTCCTCCCATTTTCCTCTACACCATCCAAAGTTCCTTCATTCTTCTCTTGCTCTCCCCTCACCTCCCCCACCACTATTAAGTATCATTATTCACTTATCAGAGAAACCATTCGGTCTTTGGTTTTTAGGACTTGACTTTTTTCTCTTAGCATGATATTCTCCAAATCCAACCATTTACCAGCAAATGCCATAATTTTATTCTTCTTTATGGATGAGTAATATTCCATTGTGTATATAGACCACAGTCCTACTCTACTTTTCTTGCTTAAGATTGCTTTGGCAGTCAGGTATGGTGGTACACGCTTGTAATCCCAATGGCTCAGGAGGCTGAGGCAGGAGGATTGTGAGTTCAAATCCAGCCTCAGCAAAAGCAAGGTGCTAAGAAGCTCAGTGAGACCCTGTCTCTAAATAAAATACAAAATAGGGCTGGGGATGTGGCTCAGTGGTCCAGTGCCCCTGAGTTAAATCTCTGGTATGCTCCCCCCTCCCACAAAATTGCTTTGACTACTCTGGATTTCTTATTTTTCCAAATGAGTTCCATGACTGCTTTTTTTATTTCTATGAAGAATGTCATTGGAATTTTAACTAGCATTGCATTAAATCTGTGTAGCGCCTTTGGTAGTACATTTTGACTATTAATTCTGCCTATCCAGGAATATAGGAGATCTATTCATCTTCTAAGATCTTCAGTTTCTTTCTTTAGTATTCTGTGATTTTCATTGTAAAGGTCCTTCACCTCTTTTGTTAAATTTATTCTCAGGGCTTTTTTTGTGTGTGTGTGTGTGTGTGTATAAGGCTATTGTGAATGGGACAGTTTTCTTAATTTCTCTTTTAGCTGATTCATCATTGGTGTATAGGAATGCAATAGATTTATAGGTATTAATTTGATATCCTGCTACTTTGCTGAATTCATTTATGAGTTCTAGAATTTTTCTTGTGGAGTTTTGTGGGTAGTCTAATATATAGATTAATTTCATTGACAATTAGGGATAGTTTGAGTTCTCTTTTCCTATTCTTATCCCTTTAATTTCTTTTATTTGCCTAATTGCTCTGGTTAGAGTCTCATGGACTATGTTGAATAGAAGTGGTGAAAGAGAACACCCCTGTCTTGTTCCAGTTTTTAGAGGGAATGCTTTCACTTTTTCTTAGTTTAGAATGATGTTAGCCTTGGGTTTAATGTATCTTTTACAATGTTGAGGCATGTTCCTACTATCCCTATTTTTTCTAGTGTTTTGAGCATGAATGGATACTGTATTTTGTCAAATGCTTTTCCTGCATCTATTGGAATAATTATGCGATTCTTGTCGATTGATGTGGTGAATTGTTTATTGATTTCCGTATGTTGAACCAACATTGCATCCCTGGGATGAACCCCACTTGATTATGGCTCACTATCTTTTAAAATATGTTTTTGTATGCAATTTGCCAGTATTTTATTGAGAATTTTTGCATCTATATTCATCAGGCATATTGGTCTGAAGTTTTTTTTCCTTGATATACCTTTATCCGGTTTGGTATCAGGGTGATACTAGCTTCATAGAATGAACTTGGAAGGATTCCTTCCTTTTTATTTCATGGAATAATTTGAAAAGGGTTGGTTAGTATTTCTTTGAAGGTCTGGTAGAGCTTGGCAGAGAATCTATGTAGTTCTGGGCTTTTCTATTGGTAGGTTTTTGATGACATCTTCAATTTCATTGCTTGACATTTGATCTGTTTAAATTTTTTATGTCCTCCTGATTCAATTCAGTTAGGTCATATGTCTCTAGAAATTGGTCGATGTCTTCAAGACTTTCTATTTTATTGGCGTATACATTAACATAATAGTTTATGATTATTGTCTGTATATCAATAGTGTCATGATTTATACTTTATCATCTTGAATTTTAGTAATTTGTGTTTTTTCCCCTTTTTATCTTGGTTAGGTTGGCTAAGGGTTTATCAATTTTATTTATTTATTTTCAAAGAACCAACTTTTTTTTAAAAGAACACATTTGTTGGTTGTTTCATTTTCATTGATTTCAGCTCTGATTGTAATTATTTCCTAGCTTCGGCTTTTGGTGTTGTTTTTCTATTTTAAGGCTTTGAGATGTAATGATAGGTTCTTTATTTTGTGACTTTCTATTATTTTAATGAATGAGCTCACTGTAAAGAACTTTCCTCTTAGAACTGCCTTTATAGTGTCCCAGAGATTTTGATATGTGGTATTGTCATTTAGCTCTCTGTATTTTTTAATTTCACCCCTGATTTTTTTTCTGCTCTCCATTAGTCACTCAATAGCATAAGTCTCCAGGCATTAGAGTAGCTTCTATTTTTATTTTATCTTTGATTTCTAATTTTATTCCATTATGATGTGATAGAAAGCAAGGTATTATCTCTATTTTTTTTGTATTTGCTAAGAGTTTCTTTGTGGACTAATATATGATCTATTTTGGAGAAGGATCCAGTGCTGCTGAGAAGAAATATCCCAGCTAGGCTCCTCTCTCCCAGCTGGTCCTGTGAGCAGCTGGACTGGAGCAGGGAATGGGAATCAGGTGGGTTTCTAGGACCTGTATTTCCCTGTGTAAACCCCTCTCCATGTGTGATTTTCTCATGGTTACTTAGGCACACTCTCTGTTGTGTGGTGTGTGTTTACCAGGCCTGTATTTTGGGCCAAGGTTGAGTTTGCCAGGAATTGGCTCCCTCAGCTATTGGCCCCCACATTGCAGCTGCAAAATGGTTCTTTCCTCTGTCCTCTGTGGGCAGCCAGGAGAGATGTGGCTTCTTTCCCACAAAAAGATACTGTGCAGCACACCTTTCAGGTTAGTCGAGCAGTGTGTTTTCTCTATGATTTCTCCATACCTAGACAGGCCCCAGGCCTCCTGAAATCCCTTCACTTTGTCCACCGGTGTTGGCACTGAAGATTTCTACCATATTTTATTTTTATTCAAATTAGTTATATATGACAATAGAATGCACTTATGCATTTTGATGAATCATATATAAATCGAGTATAATGTCTCACTTTTCTGATTGTGCATATTGTAGGATCACATCAGTCATGCAGTCATATATGTACATGAAGTAATAAAGTCTGTTTCACTCTACTATCCTTCCTATCCACATACCCCTTCCCCTCCCTTCACTTCCCTTACCTAATCTAAAGTAACTCTATTCTTCCCTAGAAAACCTCCTGAGTGAGTCCCTGATCTGCTTTGAATGTCCCATATTAATTCCAAGTAAAGGCCCTTTTTTTTTTTCCAACCATCTTGCTGAGAAGTTGCCAATGTGCTTTCTTGGTTTCATGCCATGGAGCAGCCAGGAAAGTGACCTCCTCTATTCTGCCATCTTGCTTGGGCATTCTCATGCTATCATCTGATCTTCTCCTCACCAGGAATTGCAAATACTCGTCCTTAAAATTTTCTCAGTGCATGCTTATTTCCTTCTTTACACCCACCTCATCCAGATTAGGGAAACTGTGCATATTAAGCCAATTACACTCATCTCTCAGTGTCTGCAGAGGGTTAGTTGCAGGGCCCTCACAAATATAAAAATCCTTAGATACTCAATTCTCTCACGTAAAATATTTCAGCATTTGTATGTCACCTACATGCATCATCCCATATATTTTAAATCATCTCTAGTGGCTTCTAATCCCTAATGCAAATGAAATGCTATATAAATAGTTGTTATATTCTATTGTTTAGGGAATAATGTCAAGAAAAAAGTCAGGATATGTTCAGTACACAATTTGAAACAAAATATTTTCAAAATATTTGATTGAATTCAGGGATAGGAACCAATGGGTAGAGGCCGACTATACACACTGAGCATTTCTACACCCCTAATTTTTTTGGTCTCTGGACACTGCATTTAGTTGTTACTAACATGTCATGCTCTCATTATTGTGACTCATAGTTTGGATTCTTATGAAGACAGTAAGTCCCTGTAAATTGGACTGCTTGTCTCTTCAGCTTTTCTTTCATTATTCCCTAACCTCTCTTCTGGTCTTTTTCTTTTTCTTCCCTATTGTATCCACAAGACACTAACTAGGTTCCTCCATATGCAAAGAATTAAAAATAAATAAAGATTAGTACAACTCCTTCTCTCAGGAACTTCATAGTCTAAAGGATGAGGCCAAGAAATAAATCAGTAACTGTATCACAATAAAGTAAATAACAAGACAGGGAAATACACCTGGGAACCCAGAAAAGAGGAATCTAATGAGTTTTGGGAAACAGGATTCTCATAACAGAGTTTCCATAATTCTTCAAACACAGCAGTATGTTTTCCATAAAATTGAAAGATTGAGCTAATCCTTATACCTCTTCACCTCCCTTTTTAAAAACACATTTTTAAACAGTTTTACATAATCCATATGCTACACGATTCATCCATTTAAAATGTACAACCCAATGGTTTTTTAGTATATTCACAGTTATGTAATCATCACCATGGTCTAAATTTAGAACATTTTCATCACCCCTAGAAATAATCCTGTGTGCACTGGGGTTGCTCCTCATTCTGCCTGATCTCTCAGCCCCCAGAAACCACCAATCTACATTCTGTTTCTATAGATTTGCCTATGTTGGAAATTGCATATGAATGAATAATTTGATATATGGTCTTTTGTATCTGGTTTCTTTCACTTAGCATAATATTCACAGGTTTACTGCTCCTTGTTATGGTTAGAATATGGCTCATCTAAAATTCAGGTGTTGTCCATGTGGCAGTATCAGAGGCGCAGCCTTCAAGAGGTGATTAGGCCATGAGGACCCCCCCTTTTGCCTGAGATGAAGGCCCTTGTATAAAAGACTTCCTGCTGCAGCACCCGGCTAGCTTCTCCTTCTGGCCTTCTGTCTCGGGACGATAGCAGGAAGCCCTCACCACCCTCACCAGACTCCAAATTTCAGCATCTCGATCTTAGAGGTCCCAGCATCCAGAACTGTGAGAAATAAAATTTATATTCTTAATAAATTACCCAGTGTATGGTGCTCTCTTAGAGCACAAAATGGATGAAGACATCGTTGCAATGAATTATCACAAATTTGGTGAGTTAAAATTAAGAAATATTTTATCAACTTCAAGTCCTATGAATGACTCTCATGAAATTAAAATCAAGTTACCAGCACAAGTGATTTTCTTTCTGAAGTCTCTAATGGAAGACCCATTTCCTTCCTTTTTCCAGTTTTTATAAGTGGCCCACATTCCTTGACTGGCAGAACCTTTACTGCATCACCAAAGCCAGCAAGGTTGCAACTCGGACCATACCTTCATAGTCACATCTAACTCTTCTTGCCCTCTTTTTGAGGTTTCTTGAGGTAGTATACATTGGATCCACCCAGATAATCCAGAAAAAT
This sequence comes from Glaucomys volans, assembly GCA_020662805.1. Classification (NCBI taxonomy): domain Eukaryota; kingdom Metazoa; phylum Chordata; class Mammalia; order Rodentia; family Sciuridae; genus Glaucomys; species Glaucomys volans. The sequence continues at coordinate 141,950 of JAJEJO010005362.1, read as the reverse complement.
CTTATCAGGATCCTTACCTAAATCCTATCTGCAAAGTGTTCTCACCATGTAAGACATAATATTCAATTCACAGTTTCTCAGAATTAACATACAGATATCTTTGCCAAAGGGAAGGGATTTTATTCCTTGTACCACAATTGCCTGGGTAATGTACTATATTTTATAGATTGATTCATCATTTAGTATATCTTTATGTTGTTCCTACTTTTTGCATATTATAAAAACGCTGCTATGAAAATTCTCACACAAATTTTTGTGTGGATTTGTGTTTTCATTTCTCTTAAATATATATCTGGAAGTAAAGATTATGGATCACATTGGAATTAGATGTTTAACATCTTGAGTAATTACCAAACTGATGCATCAACTTAGATACGACAGAGATGTTGGAATTAACAGAGAATTGAAAGTAATTATCAGATAAGGAATTTAGGTAATTAAAAAAGAAAATAGATTAACATTCATATTATTTTGTTCTTTATTAATGTTGTGTAGTATATTGATTTTTAGGTGGTAAGTCATCCTTGAATTCATAGGATAAATTCTATTTGATCAAACTGTATGCTTTAAAATTCCATTGGACTAGTTTGCTAGTATATTAATGAGCATTTTTCACCTATATTCATAAGAGATGTTACTCTAAAATTTTCTTTTCTTGCGATATGTTTTTGTCTAGTTGAGGTATCAGGGTCTCATATAATGAGCAGGAAAGTATTCCTTTGTTTGTTTTTTAAATTTTATTTAATATATGTTGTGGTTTAGATGTGAGGTGTCCCCCAAAAGCCCATGTCTGAGACAATGCAAGAAGGTCCAGAAACATTGGGCTGTAAGAGTCTTAACCTAATGAGTGAATTGATCCCTGGTGGAATTAACTGAGGAGGAACTGGAGGAGGTTGGGTGTGGCTGGAGGAAGTGGTTAATTGGGGGTCATGGCTAATGTGGTATATATTTTGTATCTGGAGAGTGGAGTCTCTCTCTCTCTCTCTGCTTCCTGATCACCATGATGTTAGATGCTTCCCTCCACCACCCTCTCCTGCCATGATGTTCAGCCTCACATTGAGCCCCAAGGAATGAAGCCAGCCTTCTATGGACGAAGACCTCTGAGACCGTGAGCCCTCAAATAAACTCTTCCTACTCTACAATTGTGCTGGTTGGGTCCTTTAGTCACAGCAGTGAAAAAACTGACTGAAACAACATATGTGACGGATTGGTGTCAATTCCATTTTAAAAGTTTAGTAGAACTATCAGTGAAGTCATTTGACTCTATATTTTATGTTGTGAGTTTGTGAATTAATTCTCTTCACTTGTTATAGGACTGTTCAGATTTTGTATTTGTTCTTGATTCATTTTTAGTAATCGGTCTTTCAAGTAATTTGTTCAGTGTATCAGGTTTCTCCAGAGGAACATAAGGAATCCTATATGTATATATAGGATTGGTCTGGCTTACATGATTAGAAGTTGTATGGCCCACAACGGCCATCTGCAGACTTAAGAACCAGAGGGAACAGCAGGTTCTCAATCCAGTAATTTGGAGCCTCAAAACAAGAGTGACTAAGGGTATAATTCTAGTCCAAGACTGAAGGTCTGGAAACTCCTAAAAGAATCGCTGGTCTGAGTCCACCTGGGAAGAGTGAAGAAGATGGAGTTTAATGTCCCCGGGTGCTGCAACAGCAACAGACACGCCCACTGAAGTAGAGGGAAGCTTGCATCCCTGGTTTCCTCCTTCTGCCTTTTGATCCATCTGGGCCCACGCCCTAATGGATCCTGACAATCACATTCAGGGCAGGTCTTTCCCACCAGTTTGCAGTCCCATATGCCAATTATTTTGGGAAATACCCTCAGAGACATACCAGAAATCTCTTAATCCCAGGTGTCTCTGAGTCCAATCAAGTTGACAATTCAGATTAATCATGATATTAGTTTTAGTGTTTTGTGTCTTTTTAAATTTTTTTATTTTGATTCATTGTACACAAATGGGGTACAACTTTCGTTTCCCTGGTTGTACACCAAGTAGAGTCACACCGTTTGTGTGATCATACATGTACATAGAGTAATGATATTTGTCTCATTCTATTATCTTTCCTTCCCCCTGTCCCCTCCCCATCCCTCATTTTCCTCTATACAATCCATCCTTTCTCCATTTTTGCCTCCCTCCCCCGTTATAGTGTTTTGTGACTTTAAAGTAATTAGATGACCTCAGTTATTTAATTGGCTGGCATACAGTTGTTCATAGTGTTTCCTCATAACCCACTGCCTTTCTGTAAGATCCACAGCATGTTCATTAATTCCTGATATTAGTAAACTACATCTTCTTGCCATCTGTAATTAGTTTAGCTAAGGATTTGTAAGTTTTGTCACTCTTACCAAAGAACCACCATTTTTGGTTTTGTTTTGCTCTCTTTGTATTTTGTTCTCTGTTTTAGTGATGTCTATTTCCTCTGCAATAAGAAGCCTATGAAATTGCTTCTCACAGGATGCAGCTTTGAGTATTCACACAGTTTTCCCGCCCTCCAGGACTGACCAATTTTAGCTCTGCTCTTTTGACTGTCTCTTACCCTCATCTCCTCATTGAACTTCTGGCTAGTCTGCATCTATTGTTATCACACCCGACTACTAGTTTCCACTAATGGCTAAATAATGTATTGTTTTTAACAATGCCCTAGAACATGAGTTTTCCCAGAGTCTGATCCATTTGAACCCAGGCCCTTGACAGGAGCAGAAAATTGCCCTCTCTAAGACAGCAATATCCTCTGAACTATGACACAGAACCATACCATAGTGGAGGTTCAGTGGAGGTGGAGGGCAGTGGGATTTCCTTCCTGCTGGCTATCTCAAACAGATCCTTTCTGCATAGCGGGAGCTAAGTATAGTGGGGTGGGGGACTGATACTGGAATCTGATTGCTGCTTCACTACCCACTATGCATCTTCCAAGGCATGGCCAGAAAAGACGGGATAAGTCAATATTCACTGACTTCCAAGTCTACCTGGAGCTGATCTAGTGCCTTAGAAAGATGGAGAACTGGAGGCTGTGGTTTGGTTGCTAAGCCCACTGAAACAGCCTCCTGCAACAAAGAGCTTGAGGGAAAAGGGGATGGAACTGTGCTCTTCCCCAATTGCCCTTCCAGATCCTCCCTGCATAGCAGGCATTGGAGGGTGGAAACAGGCACCACTCAGCTACTGGTACTCATGTGGTATGGGACTTCTGAGCATGGAGCTGTACAAAGTGGTATTTTGCAATGTTCAAGGGGTACTAACACCACTTAGAGTAGTTCTTCCTCTCCAGGGAGCTGTGGGAGATAGGAACCACAGCGGAGCCGCACAGACATGGGAACAGTTGTTCTATAAAATGGAGCTCAGGGAAATGGGTCTGCTCCCAGCACATATGGCACAGCCTCCCTCTGTTCTTACTGAGTTTCCATCCATTTCATTGAATAACTGGTTCTTGATTTGATATAAATGATTCTCAATTAGTTGTAAGCCCTTTGATTAAGTCCCAAAGATGATGAATGATCATGTTCATTAATTTTACTAACTTAATATATGTCTCTCCAGGGGAAAGATTTCCCCAAGCCCCTTAAACCACTATGGTGGACTATGTTTTGTTTTTATTATGACTTTCATAGGTTATTTTTTAGTAGTGAAAGATTAATAAAAGCCAGCAACATATTGCAAGAATATTTTTAATGTTATTATATACAGCCTTTATCTAATCCATCTGGGCATTGCTTCTGGCATTTGTTTTCCTAAGTAGTTTAGATTTCCCCAGCCCCTCCCCCACCACACACTGAGTTCCTTATGTTTGTAACTTCTCGTGCCATATTCCCTGTGTAATTTGTGTCTTCTCCAGCCCCAGCTGTGGTCTGCCTCCATGTAGGGTGTAATTATTAGCACAACCGATCATGCCCTGCCAAAATTCCTTTTAAACTGACTGGCTATGTATGAATAAAACTCACTTTTCATTTTATTTTATTTCATGTTATTTTTGCACAGGGCAACATCAAGACCTTAGAATTTTTCTGCTACTTACTCTCAAGCCTATTTTGCACAATGACTTTTAAGATAGCCAGCAATAATTTGTTGTTTTTACTCTGTTATAATTTTTACAGGATATAGCATGAATCCCAAAAGATCATTTTGTATTGGCCAAAAAAAAAAAAAAATCCAAATTGTTTGAATACAAATACATTTCCAGAAATATGTTTCCTCAGTTGTTACATTTCTCTGTGTGTTGGTTTTAGGGCCCTTGTAACAAAATATCACAAACTGAGAAACTTGAATAACAGACATTTCTTAGAGTTTTGCAGTGGAGAACTCCAAGATCAATCTGTCCTCAGGGTTGGTTCCTTCAGATGGCAATGAAGGAGAATCTATTTCATGCCTTTCTTACGACTTTCCCCCAATCTCTTCCTTTATCTTTACATGGTATTTTTTCCTGTGTAGTATCTGGTTCAAATTTCCCCTTTTTAAAGGACACCAATCCTACCCAATTATTAGTAATCATCTTAGTAATTATATCTGCAATGGCACTGGTTCCAAAAAGCTCACATTGTGAAGTACTGGTGGTTAGGATTTCAACATATGAATTTGAGAAGGACAAAATTTAATCCATATTTCTCAGTGACTCAGTTTATCTATTTTCCTTGGTTTATCTTCTTTTCCAGGCCATAGACTAACAATGTCAATAACGAAACTAAATGCAAGGAAACAAAAGAGTAATTAAAAATATAGTGTTAAACACACTGATTTTTTTTTTTAAATATCAAACCAAAGGTACCAGGTTCAACTATGACTTATGGATACATATCTTGCATATGGTTGAGGTCTATACCTTCCTGTGAGAACTGAAAAGTATTAGGGTACTACCAGAGGCATCAATCACTTTGACCTCAAAGCAGGCAATGGCCCACACATAGGGAGAAGGTTCAGAAGTCACAGGGCAGTGACCTAATTAACCAACCACAAAATTACCAAATGCCTACTTCTTGTTCTTTATTATGCTCAGGAATCCCCCCCAGACTGTGAATTATCAAGTAAGTTTACATTGATAAATTGATTCATGAACTGTCAAATTTCTTCTTCTTTCCTTTCTCCATGTCTTCAAAAAGTCTAACATTCAATACATTCTCTGGGTTCTAGAGAGGATGAAGTCAGTTCCCTTTAATTTCCACTAATTCAACAATAAATTCTGGATGAACACAAGGACTGTCCCTGGAAAACTCTGAAATGTAAACACGAGCAGACAAATTAGGGAAGAACACAAAAATCTGAAATACCACTAAAAACAGAGAGTTCAACACTTTCTTTGGTCCTGATATCCTTTATCTGAGTGCAGAGCAGTCCCAACTTGGAAGTGAGCATTGTGCAATAGGCACAGTGGTATATGAGAGAAATCCTGTAGTTTGGGCTACAGGAGAAGGAAAGGGAGCCCTACAATTCAGAGGCAATGGAAGAAAACCCTGAGACTCTTCCTTCTCCTTTTCTTCATTCTTCCTTCAGGAATTTAGTATTGATCATGGCTACTTCTCCGCTATGAAGTAGTACTGAGGTGTTGTGATCACAGGGCCTGCAAAGCCAAAATACTTAGTATGTCACCCTTTGCAGGCAAAGTTTAGTAAGCTCTAATATCAGAGATGGTCCACAGATGTCCCTGGAAGAGACCTTTCACAATGACTGAGGTCTCAGCTGGGTCCAATATAGACAGGTCTGAAAATGGGAGGGTGCCAGGGTCTTTCCAGTGCTGTTCAATGATGAACCCTGAGAAAGGTTTCTGGCATGCTCCAAATCCACTCTGTTTTTTCGAGTGCCTGTCAGGCTGCTTGTTCCCACTGGGATCTTGGGCTGTTGGTTCTCAAGGATTCTGTGGCACTGGGAAAGGAACATGGTGTGGAAAGTGGAAATGCTATAATCCTCACACTTTCTTGCTGAGATTCAGCCAGTTATTTTGAATAAGTGGTCTTTGGATTACTGTGAATCTTAATTTCCAGAGTTCTGAAATATTTGTTATAAGTTTTCTCAGTGTCTATGCTTCTTTTATGAAGTATATCCTTTTCAGGATTTCTCACTCTGGCATGCCTCTTGATGCCCCCTTGTGTGTGATATTTTATATACTTGTTGAATATATATACTTATATGTACTATGATATATATACATATATATCATAGGGAATATATGTACATACACACATATATAATTACATGTATAATTATATAATTACACATTATGCATATGTTTATAATTATATATCTATATAATTTCTTCTGACTTTTTCTCTTCTCATTTTCATCTTTCTTTGTCTTTATTAAAATCATAATTATTATATAATCCTCTAACATTTTTCTCTCCACTAAATGGGATTTATTTATTTATTTATTTATTTATTTTAGTATTACCATTCATTGGTGACAAACATTAAGTTTCTCCATGGGGAGAAAGTTCCAGCGTAGACAACAGGCGGAAGCAGTACTGAACTCGCAGGGCCACGCGCCTGTCCCCAGGACCAGAGCAGCCCTCTGTGCACACGTCTGTGTACGAACCCACAACATCAAAAGCAACAGCTGTGCCTATGGACAGTCGCTCTCCTCGGCCCTACGTGGAGAAGTCATTAACAGTATCAGGCACTCAAGGAGAGTCGCCTGCGGGCCCAGGAGCACCGCCCTGCAGTGTAGTGAAAGCTACGTCCTCAAGAGCCAGATGCATAGACACAATTTTTTTTTATGATCTTTAAAACAAAGATCAAAGTTCATTTATTTAAGTCCTGTTACATTAACAGAAATAAAAGGACCAAATGATCATCTAACGTTTAAAAATTCCTAAATTGTCCAATTTATACAACTGTGGGACTTCATCAAGTTTTCTGAGAAGTCCAGGACTTTCAACTAAGCCAGAGGGCACCACAAATAGGATTTCAATTCTATTTTTCTCCAGGTATGATGGCTCACACCTTTAGTCCCCATATTCTGAGACTGAGGCAGAAGAATTGCTTGAGCCTGGGAGTTTGAGAGCTGCTTGGGCCACGTAATGAGACTTCATCTCAAGAAAAAAGAAAGCATATTTTTCCTGTTTTGGAATTATCCTTGAGATTTTTACCATACATATTTAAAATGATGTTTAAAGTAAAACAACATCGAGGACTTTGAAAGAGTTGAGTAAGAATCACACCATTTCCTATTTACATGGCATTGTCTTCTAGTATCATGTGTCCTTTTTTTAACCCCACGTGTTAAACATTATCTTTGTTGCTGCATTTGGACGATGTTAGCTGGGCATGCATGTGTGTTTCTTTGTTACCTTATTTCTCCATCATTTGTTTTTTTGTATCAGACACCATTGTTCTTGAGTGATTTATCTTTGTCCTCACCAAGTACTTTAGACATTTCATTACAAAATACCTCTTGATGACAGACTCCCAGATTTATTTTGACTCTTAGAAATAGATCATAAATCTTGATGTTCCCACATGAAAAATTAGACCAGAATTTGTGAATGAACATATTCATGGCTTTAATGTTTCTGGTCTATGATACAAACAGTTTCCATTTCGGAGCTATTCATATCTTAGAGGATTTCCATTTTTAAAATGTAATCTTACTCTGTCTGGTAAAACATATAAGAAAGTTTTTAAGCTTCAGTGTGATAAAATTGAGAATAACTTAACTACTAATGGTACACTCTGTAAGCAGAAAGTATGACTGAAGAGCCATGCAATCAGAGAAGTGTGGGTTCTTAGAAAAATCAGTTGGAAGGAAGCTGTCTTCCAAACAGAAGTGTCCATTTTATATTATTAAGGAGAGTCGGAAATAAACTCTTAGAATTTAAGCCATTATAAAATTTAGTGTGTGTTTGCTACTGCAATTAATTAGGAGTTATTCTAATCCACTACCCTTCAAATATAAAAGCTTCAGACAGTCTTGTACATTCAGCATCACGGGAATATTGCTCTCTCTATCCCTTTCTGATGTATTAAAATTAGAAGATGTAATGAGACTTTTTTTCTGTTTTTAAAGAAATTTTACTGAGTAAGCTGGGCACAGTGGGGCACACCTGTAATCTTAGTGAATCAGGAAGCTGAGGATCCCAAGTTTGATGCCAGCCTCAGCAACTTAGTGAGACCCTATCTTAAAATAAAATTTTAAAAGGACTGGGGATGTGGCTCTGTGGTTAAGCACCTCTGGGTTCAATGCCTGCTATCTAAAATAAAATAAAATAATAAAATAAGATAAAATAAAATAAAATAAATAAAAATCAAGTAAAACAGTGATGATTATAAATTAACTTCTAATTACAAAGTGAAATTATCTTTTGTTACATTTCTCTCAATAAATATTTTTCAAATACATCAACCTTATTGACTTTTACTTTATTAGCCCTCCTTCAATCAGGCAGTATCCATTTAGCAAAATATGAGGACTTGGATTTCAGGTTAGAGAATCTGAATTTTCATCTTAGAATTTATCATTTGTGATATCATGAACTTGTTACATGGTCCTGAAAGGCTTTAATTTCTAACCAATTTATGATATATCTATTTTTTCCTAACATTATCATCTTTTTTTTTATTTTTGTTCATTGTACACAAATGGAGTACAACTATCGTTATCCTGGTTGTACACAAAGTAGAATCATACAATTTGCATATTCATACATATACATAGGGTAATGATATTTGTCTCATTCTATTATCTTTCCCTTCCCCCTTCCCGCTCATTTTCCTCTATACAATCCATCCTTCCTCCATTCTTCCTTTACCTCCCTCCACCCCCACTATGTGTCATCAACCACTTATCAGAGAAATCATTCAGCCTTTGGTTTTGGGGGATTGGCTTATTTCACTTAACATGATATTCTCCAATTGCATCCATTTTCTTGCAAATGTCATAATTTTATTATTCTTTGTGGTTGAATAATATTCCATTGTGTATATATACCATATTTTCTTTATCCATTCATCTATTGAAGGGTATCTAGGTTGGTTCCACAATCTAGCTATAGTGATTGGGATGCTATGAACATTGATGTGGCTGCATCACTGTAGTAATCTGATTTTAAGTCCTTTGGGTATAGGCCAAGGAGTGGGATAGCAGGTCAAATGGTGGCTCCATTCTGAGTTTTCTAAGGAATCTCCACACTGCTTTCCAGAGTGGCTTCACCAATTTGCAACCCCACCAGCAATGTATGATATATCTATTACCTAGGTAATGGGCCTGTTGGCACTCAAAGTAGATATTATTTCTAAATTGCCTGGCTGTGAATACACATTATTTTGATTTTGATATGCGTTTGTAAAAATTTTAGTTGGAGAAAACTGTGAAATAATTTTCAATAATAATTGAAAACAGAATGTTTAACAATTCTATTAGTTTAGTATCTTCTATCCCCATTTGCACAGACACCTAATATTAACAGCCTTTTTTTTATAGTTCAGATGTTAACCTTCTTGATTTACTCCTTTTCACTTATACATTGACTCACTTTATCAGTCATTAATTCCTAAGAAATATTTATTGAGTAGTTACTTTGTAAAATCTCTAAGGGATGACTTTCTCCATGGATCACATAATGGGAGACTTTGGGAACCAAAACAAATTTCCACATTCTCTGATTGACCTGTTGGCTAGTATACTTTACTGCCTCTTGCTTCTCCTTGCAGTGAGCTACTAAAATCATCAGACCAAACATCTCCTAAGGGAGAATGGTGCTATATCAAAATCATCATCATTTTCGTAGGATTCTTAAGCTCAGCCACAGCTCTGTGGCTTATTTAGCTCCCCAGATGCACTAGAAAGCAATCTCTAGCCTTGAGGACAACACAGACATTAAGAACAAAATTATATTCAGCATAATTCAGATTCCGTTCTCCATTTCTCATCAACTCTAGCTAATATTTTTAAATTGTTCCCCTGTGCCAACAATAGTGATCTGTGGCTCATTAAAAATGACTGTAACTTCAGCCAGGCAGCCTTCTGGAGATTTGCTGGTGGAAGAGTCTTTGTCAGCCATCTTTATTTATACCTCTGACTTTATACCTCTGACCAGTCATCGATTATCCTATAGATTGCCTTCCTTCAAGTGTATAAAGAATGTAAGAAAATCTCATAGGAAAACTTGAGAATTTTCTGTGCATTCTTCCTTTTATGGTAAACTGAGGTAAATTTCTTACTACCCATAAGTTAAGAAATGGAAAGTTAAGCTTAATTTGATTTTCTGGTTAACAAAAAATTAACTTATCAATAAGAATGTTAAAGAAAGTCTGGTGAATAAAAATTAAAATGATAAAAAAGTATATTCATACCTGAATCCTTGAAGTTTCATCTGGCTCAGATATAAAAGGTTTGTGGTGCTGTACAATATTCTGAATGTCAATTTTGATAATAAACCTTACATTCGTTTATTAAGTACTTTCTGGTTGATTTATATTTATCTAGATTCTAAATAATATTTTTTACTAAAATATGCATACTTGGCATATATGGAAAACTTACATGTTCATGATCACAGGGCATTTGAAGATTATCTTTCAAAGGTTTATTTTTCTGCTTAAACTTTCATTTCCTTAATTTGGAAGGAAAGCTGATCACTTTTTATTATTATAACATCTCTGTCCCCATGTCACTTACTGCCATTGTGACACCATCTGTTGCCTTCTCTCGGAATGTCTTCCTATTCCTTGACTATGATATTAAGCATTGTAGATATAATTCCTGTGCTTAATGTCCAGCCAACACTTCTTACCTGGGCAACCTCCTCAAGACCTTCACAAGTACCCTGAATAGATGCTCTGTTGTCTGTTCTAACATTCTGTGCCTTGTCATTAACCAAATGTCTTAGTCTGTGTTTTATTTGTCTACACATGTATCTCCTCTAATAAATCCTGAGCCCCTGATGTTAGGGATATTGTTTTGTGCAATTTCTTTTAGTCACCAATACATGACATAATACTTGGACACCCAAAAGATAAATGAAATAAATGAACAAAGAAGTAAACACACACACACACACACACACACACACACACAAACACACACAACAATTGAATAAATGAATTAACTGATTCTCAACTAACAAATGGAAACACAAATGACACAATTGTTATGATTTGGTGCTGCTAATGCAGAATTTGGGATGACTACCAACTCTTCCTTCATCATTCTTTCCACTGACTGGAAATGAGTAGATTCTAGCTACTCTTGAGTCGGGGAGAAGAATGGGTAACTATTTGAGATGATGGATATGTTAATTCATTCCAATGGTTAATATAGTAACCATTTTACTGTTCATCTGTATCAGTCACCTTTGCAAACCTGTAATGAAATACCTGTAATGAAATAGGCTACTTACTGAAGAAGAGGTTTGCTTAGCTTAGTTTTGGAGACTGAAAGTTCAAACAGGCTCTGTGGCAGGGAAGAGCCTAGTTGCATCACCTCATGGCACAGATAACAATGATGGGAGAAGGTGCATAAGCAAGGAAGTGATTACAGGAACAGAGAGATGAAGCAGGAGCAAAGAGGATGGAGGAGCCAAGCTTGATTTTTTTATAATTACCCTCTTGTGAGAACGCAGGGGGTCCCACATGAACTGCCTTCCCAAGAGCACACCGCCAATGACGTAAAGACTTCCCACTAGATCCCATCTCAAATTAACATATGCATATCTCACATACCTACCTATAGTAATCTCTTAAATGGTCCACCATCTCTAAATAGTACCACCCTGGGAACCAAGCCTGTAATCACATGAGCATTTGGAGGGGCACAAATCATATCTAAGTCATAGCAACATGCATCTTATAACATCATGTTATGTACCTTACATGTACATAATAAAGTTTATTTTTTAAAGTTGAAGTTCCAATGTTCTTGCAGTAAACTCTATCATATATAATTAGTTATTAAAATCACAGTAAAGCATGGACTGGAAAACCAAGAACAATTTCAAAAAATTACTTCCAATGGTTTTACTAATTTCTGAAATTAAGTCAACTTAATTTTTGACATAACTGATTTGAAATATTTTTCACAAAGTCAGGCTGATATCATATAGGTATGCTTAAAATACAAACTTCTGTTTTTCCTTTCCTTAAGCTGAAATAGTAAGTAAGGTAGATTTTGCCATACTAAATAGGCAAATTTTATCTAAAGAGGACCATACTATCCCACCTAAAGGAATAATAAAATCTTTTAGAATGCAATCTATTTTTGCCTAAAATGTCTTCTATGTAAGGGAACTTGCAGCTGGAATATTGCTTCAGTGGCCTGCCACATTGGTGCTTGCTTCAAGAGAACGATTGTGGTTCAGAAAATGATACCTGAAGGCTGGCACTTTGGCATGCTCTGTGCTTTGAGCTAAAGGACACTGGAAGGTCCTCAAAAGCATATTGTCTCTCTAACCTTCTCCTAACCTTTTCTCTTCAATTCTCCTTTCTCCCACAAGGTAGAAACAAGAATTTCTTGACCCCAAGATGTCTCATAAAAACTAGAACCTCTTCCCCCAAAGATTGCCATAAAATCTGGATGATTGTTTAATCTTCTCCTTTCTAAGTGCTGGCCATAAAGAAATTCTATGACCTAGTTTGTCTGATAGTCGATCATGAGACCCTCATTCCAGGGGGTCCTGCTCTCTACCAGGGAGGAAAGAATCTGAGCAGACAGTTATGCTAGGTTTCCTTTCTCTCTCTCTTATCATTAGGTCAGACCCACTTTTTCTAATCGGACACAGTTGCTGGTGCTTCATCAGATCTGAGCATAGTACGGACAGTTTTCCTTGTGGGGTTGGATCCTCATTTTTGAAGGCTCCTATATCATATCAAACTAAAGTAAGTTTGTTAACTTTTCTCTTATTGACTTGTTTACTTATAAGAATGTCACCTGTGACCCTTATCAGGGGTGACATAACGTTTTCCACCTTTCTGTCCCTACAGAACTGAGCAAGGTCCCAGTTCTGCCATGAACTATTTGTGTGGTGAGGTTGGACATGTGACTTTTCCAGACCTTGGTGTCCTGTCTGCCAAATAAGGATATCAGGTTTGATGATTGCAAAAACTACCTTCCAGGTCAAATATCCTGGGGATTGTGCGTGTGTGTGTGTGTGTGTGTGCGCACACGTGCATATTGCAATATTACAATTGCCATTTAAAATGTTTCTACCTATACAGATAATAATATTAGTTACTCAAGTACAGTTTTGAATTAATTGTTAAAAAGAGCAAATAAGCATCCCACTGCCATGGAAATTAAAGACACTAAATCCTGCTGTGTGCTGTCTACACTTGTTTTAAATGGCAGCTCCAGGTAAATTATTTGTGATCATGCTCCATGGAACACCTGCCAATGTGCTGTCAGTTTATATGGGTGAAATTGTTTTAGTAATTCAAGATGTCACAGCAGGTCTTTGCCAGTTCATCTCTGGAGAAAAATAAGACAGGATCTGGAACACAAAGAGGGAGTCCGGATTTATCTGAAAGGAAACTAACCAGGATTTCCCATTTCACAAAGACATTTTCGATTTAATGGTTGGCTTTCATTTTACTTATAAACAGAAGAATTTTTTTAAATGGATTATTACACTGAAGAAGAGCAGGTGATGAGAGATTTTCTCCTGGTATTATTTCACTAACTTTCTAAGCTGAAACTGTTAAACATAACTTAATTTTGATCTCCATAGTAATCAAAGAACTTTTCATAGTACTCAGAGTTTTTTTAATAAGACATCTTTTCAAAGTTATTTTGATATGATAGTTTAAATAGAGTTGAATAATTTCATTACTTATAGAGTTGTATTTTTTCTCAAGTAATGTTAAAAATTATCACTGATCCTGAACAGCAATGAGAATAGATAAGGATATAGAGATAAAGATCAAGTATGTAAGACATTGAATCCTATTTTTAAATTGTTCATATATTTATCTTTCAAAATCTCATGGCTCCTACTAATATGTACATTAATTTATTCTGTAATACCAACTTCACTCTTTGGCCCTTAAAGGAAACATTTTCTTCTACTAGCTCACATCGTGTAAAGCTCTACAGCAATATTAAGTAAAATTAAGACTATCATGATCTATGTATGAATAGACACCTCACAAAGGAGGAAGTACAAATGGTTAATAAATACATAAAAATGCTCAATATCTTTAGCCATCAGGGAAATGAAAATAAAAACTATGTTGGGATTCCATCACACCCCAGTTAGAATGGCTATTATCAAAATGACAGAAACTGCTGGCAAGGTTGTAGGAAAAAAGGAACTCACATGCACTCTTAGTGGAGAGGTACATTAGTAGAGCCATTATGGAAAACATTGCAGAGGTTCCTCAGGAAACTAAAAATAGAACTATCATATGCTCTAGCTCTACAACCCAAGGTGTACATCCAAAGGAAATTAAGTCAGAATACAAAAGAGTTACCTACAAACCCATGTTTATTATGGCACTCTTCATAATACTCAAGATGTGGAATCATCCTAGGTGACCCTCAACAGATGACTGGATAAAGAAAACATGTGCTGGGTGCCATGGGGCACAGATCTGTAATTCCAGCAGCTCAGGAGGCTGAGGTAGGATCACAAATTCCAAGTCAGCCTCAGCAACTTAGCGAGGCCCTAAGCAATTTAACAAGACCCTGTTTCAAAATAAAAGATAAAAAGGGCTGGGGATGTGGCTCAGTGGTTGAATATCCCTGGGTTCAATCCCAAGTACCAAAATATAAACACACATACACACACACATACACACACATACCTATGCACACACACACACATATATACGCATTTATATGTACATATAGTATATACATTTTATATATATAATGAAGCCTTATTCAGCTAAAAAGAACAATGAAATCCCACCATTTGCAGGAACATGGACAAAACTGGAAGCCATTTATAAACCAGAGATAAAGATAAATATCAGTTGTTTTCTCTTACATGCACAAACAATCTAAAAGTAGCAGAGGATCTATTAGGGTATTAGGGCCTGGAAGGAGATCAGTAAACAGTGGGAGTGGGGACAGGAAAGGACAGGGAAAGGGAAATTGGACATGGTCAAAACTCTATATATGCAGGTATGAAAATGTCACATTGAAATCCATTCATCTGTGCAATTAATATGTGTTAATAATGATAACAATAAGAAAAACAATAAATATGTGATTTGAAGGTCACCATAAAATGTATATTAGTTTCCACTATAAAGTAATTGACTTTTTGGTAAATAATTTAGCATTCTAATTTTAGACATATAGACAAAATTGAAAATCATACTCCAGTTCTCTGGTAGGTTTGTGTACCTGTTGCTACTTCTGTTTACAACATTTGCATAGTAACTCTTGTATAATTACCTTCTGTGCCAGGGTCCGTATTGCATATAACATGATTGGTCTCAGTATTTTATATTATAGATACTGGTTTCACTAAGAGAAGACAGAAAGAAATCATTCAGATCAAACAATATGATTTCAAATGTCAACTTTCTGTCTATAAAAGTACAATATGCTCTTAAAATATTTTCTACCACTAAATGAGTCCAAAGTTCTACAATACCTGTGATGGTTGTGTAGGTGAGATTAGTGCACATGCATCCTGTCAGGCTGACTTGTTGGGAAGGACAATGTGTATTTTAATTTCTACAAAGCAGACTATGAAAAGAGTTGGCACTTATAAATGCTGTGCCATGGTTGTACCAGAGAGAGGAATTTGAGATGTCTGACACACATTCCCTTCACCAGCAATGTGCCAAGTCTATCCAGCCAGTACATATGTCTCAGACTTGCACAAGGCATTAGGCACCATCCTGGGATCAGGGCTACATAGTGAAGGGGTAAGACAATTTCTCATTCTGATAGGGGAGAGAGGAAGTTGACAGTCACCCAGGAAAGGGAGTGCATGCCCTGATTGAGGGTGGACAGATGTGCTCAGGTCAAAGCAGGGATTCCTAAATTCACAAACACCTTTATTGAGAGAAGACTCTTTCAGACCAGACTGCCAAGACAATTCTCCTGTTTGTGTGATAGACATTGGGGATGCCACAGGCTTTTATTGCACAGCTATTCAATATTTAAATTATAGAACACTTCCCTTTTTGTCTAATGATATAATATCATGTGTTGCAGGCCAAGAAAGCAAGAAGGCCAGGATCAGCCTGCATGAATGCGCTTCTATACTTCAAATATTTCTCACTATGATTAAGGTGACATTCTGATGTATATATAAATTCTTCTAAACTTGTTATTTTGAGTCAGTCGTTTAAAGTGCTTATATCAAATGTATGCACTTCAAGGAGAGTAGCTTCAGAGGTCCATTGGAACCAGCTCAGTGAAATGTGAGGCAACATGAAGACTTGGAGGGTGAAGCACACTAGAGGACATGACCCTCATCAAGCCTGGCAAGTGTCATTCATTAGAGACATTGTATGTGTGGAAGAGAGTACCTTCTGGCGGCATCTCTCCCACTTCTTGGCTTTGATTTTGTGTCCTTGGATTGCCATCTTCTGTGGTTTGAACATGATTTGTATCCTTCAAGGATCCATTATGGTTTGATCACAGGGTGGAGCTACCGGGAAGTGGTGGAAGCTTTGAGTCAGAGTCTACTGGGAGATCTTTAGCTCTTTTGGGGTACATTCTCAATGGGAGATGGTAGTTCTCTTGGGACCCCCTGAGTTCTCACAAGAGGGTTGTTTTAAAAGGAGCAATCCTCCTGCCTGTTCATCCTGTCTGCTGTTGATTTGGGATGTAATCATTGCTTGCTCCAGCTCATGCTCCAACCATTGCTTTCTACACCATCAGGTTATACCAGGGGGACAATGTTATGGTTTAAGCAGAACAGACACTAGTGCAAGAGCCAATGAAAGAAAGTTTAGAGGTGAAATGATCAGGTTATGAAAGCCTTAACCTAATCAGTGCATTAACTCACCTGAATGGATTAACTGGGTGATAATTGTAGGCTGGTAGGTTATGCTAGGTTGTGCCTTTGTCCCTGGTGAGTCAAGATTAATCTCTCTGCTTCCTGGTGGGCACGTCCTGAGCTGCTTTCCTCACTCACACTCTCCCATCACAATGTTCTGCCTCAGCTCAGATCCAGAGCAATGGAACCAGCTGTTTATGGACAGACATCATGAATTCCAAACAAACTTTTTCATCTCTAAAATTGTTTTTCTCAGGTCTTTTGGTCACAGCAGCAAAAAGATGACTAAAACAGATAGCTCTTAGCACAGATGGATTTCAAACTTCCAAAATGTGAGCTAAATAAATCTCTCCTTTGAGACTCTGTTGGGTATTTCATTATTGTGATACAAAGCTGACCAATACACTGTGCCAGGTAAGATATATTGCATTTATCCAGGCGCATTGACTCAGATGTTCCTTGCACCATTCTGAGAAACACTGGTGGTAATAAGTATTGATGGGATCAAAATTTGAATCTTAAAGGATTCTCTATGCTATAATTTCCACTCCCACCTATCTAAATTTGAGCTCAGAATTTTAAAAACCTTCATTTTACTGGGCAGGAAATATGTATTTCTTACCACTTCCCTCCTTTTAGGTCAGAGCTGGTATACTGCAGGGAGAACCCACTACTGAATTCTGCTTCCCTGAGGTTAGCTCCCATCAAGGGAACAATCTTCTTGGGAATTCAAATGATGGAATACCAAGCACAGTAATTAATCTATTCTTAAGCAATTCAAAGAACTGAAATATGCCCTGAGTATGTGTGCTTTGGTGATCCTATATCACCTGACCTTGATAGATTTTTTGTATGCTATGACATCTTCTCATATATTAAACCTAACATCCCCCAAATTCTTTCTGAGGCCCCAGGACCCTTTTCTCCTGATTATGTACCTGACTCTCCCACCTGCTCCAGAAGAGAAGCTGTGGCTGAGAGGAGAGAAATGTACCATTCATGCATGCTTATTTGTACACAAGATGTACTGTGTGCAGATCATCTACAGTTATGGATTTAGTTCTTTGGATAAGAAATGGAAACAGAGAAATCAGAGTATTTTTACAAAGAGATTTTAAGGAGGTCAGTATTTTGAGGACTCACCCACCTCGCAGAGATCCTAGAGAAGGCTGGATTTAAAAAACATATTTGATAGGAGAATGGAGGCTAGTTCTACAGGTCTTAGGTGCTTGACTCTGATCTCTCAGAGATCTATATGGCCAGGGGAAGAAGGTCTTCAAGAACCAGGGTCACCATGCAAGAGTGCTGCTCCTTTGAAATGAAACAAAAGGCATAACACAGAGCTTCACGAGGCACATCACAGGGTTGGATATACATCAGTAGGAACCATCAATCTAAATGCATCTGTATAAAATTACCCAGCTGTCCCTTGGTCTGACAGTCTTCTGTGAATGTTGAACTGTCTGTACAATCTTTTTTGCAATGGAGGAGTTGGATAAGCTCCTTATAGCCCCTGTTAGCTATAGAAATTTTCTTCCTTTCAAGTCAAAACTAAAATATCCGCACTCCTAAACTGCCCATCAAACAGTCTTGGCATTTCAGTCTCCAAAACTGAATAGGCCATTGGGGCGCTAGGTTGCACAGCTCTGCACAAGGGTAGGTGACAGGGTGTGTAGCCCAAAATGTCAGAGTCAAGCAGCAGCAGACGCAGCGGTCACCAGGTAGCCATTTTCCAGAGAGCATGTCCCACTGTCTGACAATTATTTTTTGTCTGTTTCTCTTATTATTATTTTTTAGAGCAGTGGTACTTTCATAGCAAAATTGAGCCCAGATTCTCCACAGACCCTCTTGCCTCCCTCATTTACATTCCCCACCAGAGTGGTGGATGAACTAACATTGATACATCATTATTACCTGGAGTCCATAGTTTACATTGCAGTTGGCTCTTGGTGTTGGACTGTCCTCAGATTTGGAAACTATATCATGGGGTGTACTCATCATTACAGCATCATACCAAGATTTTTAACGGCACTGAAAATCATCTAGTGTTCTAACTGTTCCTCCTTCCCTTCCCCTAGTCTGTTTATCAACTGCCTTTCAATCACTAGAATGGTGGCCCGGTGATTTTGTTTTGGGCACTACTTGTTTCCAGTGCCCAGCTCCTAAAACACCGGAGGTACCAATCACAGTTGGTGGAAGAAATGAACAAGGGAAGGGATGCGTGGATGAATGAGGGCTGGCAAGGGTGAAGCCAAGAGGCTCCAGAGACTAGGATGCAGAAGGTGGGGGCCAGTGCCTCTTCTGGATCTTCTGGCTTTGTCTTGCTGAGATATTTTAACAAAGAAAGCAAGAGGAAATACTGATTTCCTTACCGTAAATGTAGAATCGTGGGTACTTTTTTTTGCTCATTCCCTTAACACCGCAGACCCACCTTTTCCAGTGCTTTCCAGATTGCTAAAGCAAACACAGATGTACCTTGACTTACAATGGTTAGATTCCAATAAACACTTCATATATTGGAAATAAATTCAAGTTCATTCCATACACCTACTAGCCTGCTGAACAGCTGGAGAGTCAGCCGTTGCCCCTCACGATCATCAGACTGACTGGGAGCTGAGACTCATTGCTGGTGCTGTGCATGGTAAGAAAGGATCATACTTCATACTGCTAGCCTGAAAATGATTAAAATTAAAAATTTAAATATGGTTTCTACTGTCTGTGTATTGCACCATTACAGAGTGGAAAAAAAATCATAAGTCCAACCACCATAAGTTGGGAACTCTCGGAAAATGGGATACCAAAGCAAATTAACTGGAAGATTGCGTGCCTTCCTCTAACATCTGTAAGCACACACAAACTTCTTACTACTGCTGACTTCTTTGAGCATGTCGTTATCTTTCTTTCCAGGGTCAGGGGACAACTCTACTGAGTGGTTCAGAAAGCTACTGCCAGGGCATCCTGAATGGAAGTCGTTTGGTTTCAGCATGTAAACATTTTTTAAATGGCATTGTCTTCCATGACCATAGGAACATTTTTGTCATTGGAAACATCTATTATAAAAACATGAAAAAAAAAAACAATTTGTATTCCACGTTTGACAAAAGTGCCCCACAGATGAAAGACCATAGAAGTTTGCCATAGAAAGACCCATTACTAAAATAAAGATCTGATTTTAAGATCTCTTAATGTCTGACTTCCACAGCATCTTGTTCTATAGAGAAAAAAAGTCATGTTCTTTTCAATTAAATACAGAACATGGATCAACACTTTATATCTCATAGAATGAAACATTTTTTTCTTTAGCAAGATCTTTGAAATGAATACTTTCTAACAGCACACAAGAGGATTTCAGTTTCTATTCTTTTTGAAGAATTACAGCTTTCATAAAACCAAAGGGATAGAATTAGCAACTTAGAACATCAGTTCATCTAAATGCAATGAAATGACTGAAACTTTCTGTTGAAAAAGTGAGGGCTACAAATAATACTATTAAACCATGCCAGTTATGATTGAAAGGTAAAAAAGAGAAGATTCTGAGTTAATATGCTATTTAACATTTTTATCTCTATTTTTCTTCCCAATGCACGCAACAGGAGAGACTGAGCTATGACTCCTTTCTAGTGCAGACAATGTCTAAATAGAAAGGCAAAAATGTTTTTAAGCAGATTTATTGAGGTAGACTTGATATACAAAAAGCCGAATGTAATTATTGTGTTCATTGAGATGAATTTGGACATTGGCCTGCAGTGAAGATAT
Source organism: Glaucomys volans (assembly GCA_020662805.1). Classification (NCBI taxonomy): domain Eukaryota; kingdom Metazoa; phylum Chordata; class Mammalia; order Rodentia; family Sciuridae; genus Glaucomys; species Glaucomys volans. Next base: position 121,302 of record JAJEJO010005362.1, on the reverse strand, counting down.
CATCACCACAATCAAAGTAATAAACATATCCATCACCTCCAAGTTTCTTCATGCCTCTTCATGTGTGTGTTTTTTTAAGGCAAAAATATTTTTAATCAGCACATAGATTTCTAGTAAATAAAAGAAGAAAGAAAACATTCAGGATACGTCACCAAAAAAAAAAAAAAAAATCTTGGAATCACATCATGGAAATCATCTCAGCAATCAGCCGATCTTCTCATGTTGGGAATGAATGAAAACAGGCTGAGGGATTAGTTAGCTGGGGACCCCCATGAGCTGCTGCTCTTCTTCTGCAGCACTTCTTTCCTTCCTTATCTTGTCCAGCCTTGAACACAAATCCTCTCTGTCCATTTTATTTTGTTTCCTTATTCCAGTTTGCTGTTTTCTTTAAAACAGATGAAACTTACTGAGCCACAAGTGGGGGTAAGAAGACAGCTGGATGCAGAAAGTTCTAGCATCCCACTCTCTATTCTGTGATATAGATATTTAACCCCCACCCTGCCTTTAAAATGAATATAAAACATTGCAAACACAGCTCACAAAGACATCCTCCACTCAGCTTCCAAACCAAATAGGATCCTAAGATGCTATGAAGGGCATCTGGATATGCCACCCCCAAATATGCCATTATGACTTAAGAACAATTTCTGAGCAGAAGGTATTTGAGAATCTGAAAATACTTCTCTGCCTAAAACAGAGTTTCTCTAAATAACTCAATTGTCATAAATCCCCTCATAGGAGCAACTCTAATGTTCTTTTCTAGGAGGTGAAAAGTTGGCATACATGCTCAGAAACCATCTCTCATATCTCCCATTTATTCTCCTACAGTCTCATTTATCTTTCCTGAAAAATGGTTTTCTCTCCTATGTTGTCTTTCTCCATCTGTCCTTTATTGAGATAGTATATAATTCTCAAATTTTATCACTCTTTTGGATATTCACTTCTTTCTGTGATTATCCCATGCATATAAAATTAATAAGTCTGTATGCTTTTTTTTCCCTGTTAATCTTTCTATTATCAGTTTAATTCCCAGGCCCCTAGGTACTGAAGTTAAAAGTAAGTGTGAAGGAAAAGTTTTCTCACTCTACATGTCCTTTCTGGGAGAGAGCAGCTGCTATTTAGGATGTGTCAAAGTAAGCAAAGTTATTTAAATATGTTACCAAGGTTGACTCTTAAAGAGCACTGTGAGACAGGAATAATGAATGTCTGTATTTTATAGATAAAGACACAGAGATGTATAGAGGTTCATGGCTCAAAACTGATTTCTCCAAAATAGTAGAGTGAGTATCTGATCCTGGAGCAATCCTTAACACATATTAATAATGTGACCACTGATGATCTCACAGAGTTCAAATTAAACATTTACTGTAGTACTTAGCTGTGTGGCATTGTATAATGTTTGAATTAAAAACATTCTTAAGCTACCCCAACACTTTTCTTTGGATCCAGAGACAACATCCTGAAGGTTCCTGTAAGTATTGAGTGCTTGCATTGGTCTCTAAATCAAGCAGAGTGACTTATCTTCAAACTGGAAAAGTGTTTGCTGAAACAGTGCTTTGGCAGCTTATTCATATGGAAAGCATTTCATGCTGATTGGAGGCATCAGAAGGGTGAACACAAAGATCATGTGTCCCTATGAAGCCATAGCCAAGTGATGGCAACAGGAAGTTCAATGTCCATTGACCAACCCTGCAAACCCTGTTCCTCTGTATGACAGAGGCTAATGTGTTTTAGGACTTTGTCCAGAAAGCCAGCCCTAGAGTAACACTTCAATGTAGGGAAATCATAGTTGGGGTAGTGAAGTGATTAAGAGACACATTTTTGATCAGTGGCACAGTTCAACATATGTAAGAACAAATTTCCAATCCCATGAATATATACTATTCTTGATTTCTAGATAAAGAGAGTCATGGTGCCATGCTTAAGGAAGTGGGAGATGTGGCACAAGGTTCATAGTTATGGTGCAAAGCTGATGTTTCATGTTAAGATTTTTTCACCTTGATTTTTTTTCACATATATGATTCCATTTATAAGGGAATGTACAAAATAGAAAAATCCATGGAGACAGAGCACAGATTGGTGGTTGACCAGGAGAGGGGAAAAGCAAAGTAGCTGCTTAATGGGTATGGAATATCTTTTTAAAAATGGTTTGTTCTGTTTAGTTATACGTGATAGCAGAAAGCATTTTGATTCATTGTACACAAATGGAGTACAACTTTTTATTTCTATGGTTGTACACGATGTAGAGTCACCCCATTCAAGTAATCATACATGTACATAGTGTAATGAAGTTTGTCTCATTCCACTATCTTTCCTTCTCCCTGCCCTCTCCCCTCCCCTCATTTCCCTCTATACAATCCAACATTCCTCCATTCTTCCCTTATGCCCTCCCCACCACTCCATCCCTGGTATGTATCAGCATCCACTTATAAGTGAAAACATCTGGTCTTTGGTTTTGGGGGATTGACTTATTTCACTTAGCATTATGTTCTCTAGTTCTATCCATTTACCTGAAAATACCATAATTTCATTTCCTTTAAGACTGAGTAATATTCCATTGAGTATGGATAACCCTCTTTATCCATTCATCCGTTGAAGGGCATCTAGGTTGGTTCCATAGTTTAACTATTGTGAATTGAGCTGCTATAAACATTGATGTGGCTGCATCACAGTAGTATGATGATTTTAAGTCCTTTGGGTATAGGCCAAGGAGTGAGATAACTAGGTCAAATGGTGGTTCCATTCCAAGATTTCTGAAGAATCTCCATATGCTTTCCAGAGTGGCTGCACCAATTTTCAATGTATGAGTGTACCTTTTTCCCCACATTCCCACAAACACCCTTTCACCTTGATTTTTTGTATTGCATTAATGTCTTTCTTAACCTGTGGTTCTCAGACTTCAGTTTGTATGAATACCACCTGGAGAGCTTTCTGGAACTGCTTACTAGGCTCCACCCCCAGAGTTTCTGCTTCAGTAGGTCTGTGGCAGGATCATTTCAAATGAGTTCCCAGGTAATGGCTTCACTGCCTATCCAAGACCCACTTTGAGAACCTTCTAATATTACATTTTGTATACTTTGGTTTACATAGATTAACATGATTAGTCCAGAATCTTGATTTCCAACCCATCAGTTTTTCACTTTGAGAAGGATGATCTACAGCTAGATGGAAATCGAAGAACTGAGAAGGTTAGGAGTCTTCAATGTGACAACAGTAGCTAAGCAGTTTGGAGTGGGCTGAAATGAACAGGTCACACCCCGCTGTGGTTTGAATGTGTCCCCCCAGAATGATGTGCTGAAACTTAATCCCCAATTTCTTTTGTCAGTGATATTGGAAGGTAGGGCCTTTGAGAAGTAATTAGTGTTAGATGAGGTCAAGGGAATGGAATCCCCATGTTGAGATTAGTGGCGAACATGAAGAGGAGGAAATAACTGAGCAGCCACACTTCATTTCTCTCACCATGTGGTGTCTTCTACCATGCTATGATGCTCACAGATTTGGTCCCTTAACCTTAGACTTTCCACCCTCAAAAACAGTAAGATATGAATTCAGTCTATGTCATTATGTCATAAAACACAAAACAAACTAAGACACTAGGTCATTTAAAATCCTTGCCAGAGTGCTAATTTTTTTTCTCCAAGAAGGCCATGAGAAGCTGACTTGGAGTTACTTAACCAGACCCATGTGACAGAGCTAGCAGGAAGGAGACATTACCACCTGGCAGTACAGCACTCACTTCACTGGCCTGTGGCCAGCTATCCCTCAACACATGATGGAGACAGCAGCTTTGTTGCCCAATGTCATGGACTGAATTGTGTCCCCTTCAAATGCCACATGGTGAAGCCTTCACCTCCAATGTGACTGAAGTTTGAGATAAGCCCTGTAAAGAGTTAAAAGAGGTAATTAGGGCAGGTTCTAATCCAATGTGAGTCCTATCTTTATAAGAGAAGAATAGGGCCTGATGCACATAGAGGTAAGAACATGTAAGGATACAGGGAAAAGGTGGCTTTCTACAAGGAGAGAGGCCTCAGGATAGAGGAACAACCCTGTCAACACATTGATCTTGGCCTTCTAGCCTCCAGAACTGTGAGAAAGTACTTCTGTATTGTTAAGGTTTCCCATCTGCAGTATTTTGTTATGGCAACCCAAACAAACTATACGACCAGAAATTTGATCTCTGTGTCTCCTGTCCCAGTCATGAATGCTGATGTTTGCCTTCTACCCTGCTCCTAACTCAGGCTCTTGGGACTGATACAGTCAGAGTTGCAGAATGTCTTGCTTGGCACATCCAAATTCTGTAGAACACTTTACGGGGATAGTTTTTGCTTCCTATTCATATACAAAAGATGGGGAATTCCCCCAAGCGGAAGCAGGAAGAAGCAAGTGCTGAGCAGACAGGAAGAACTGGCCAGTACTGGGAAGGAAATGGCAGAGCAGGGCATTGGGCGAGGCAGTGGATAAAAACAAAGGAAATGAGAGGGGCACAGACACAAAGAACAGGAGGGATTGTGCAAGGAGCTGACCATTATTTGCTGAATTTCTTGTAATCTGGCCAGATTAGAGTTCCTCACAATTCTGAGTGCCCTGTTCCTCATTTGCAGGCTGAGACCAAGTTAGAATAAAAGCTATTTTGATACACGGGTGCCATTTTCTCAAATCCTAAGCAAGGAAAGCTGCACTATTGTTACGGTTTGGATAATGAGTGTATCCCCAGGGATTCAAGTATTCAAATTTTATCCCATTGTGAGGTGTTAAAGTGGAAACTTAATCCAATGATGGTGTTTAGAGCTGGGATCTTTGGGAAATGGGCAGCATTAGCTACGGTCATGACTGAATCCTGGAGAAGAGATCAGAAGAGACACAGACACATTTGCATGTGACTCCTTTCACCACCTCAGGTCACTGTCAGCAGGAAGGCTGTCACCACAGTCTGTCCCTCAACCTTGTGCCTCTAGAACCAGGAGCAAAAATACAACTCCCTTCTTTAAAACTCACCAAGTCTGTGGTATTGTGTTATTGGCAATGTAAAATGGACTAATGTACCAGCCAAGAAACTAGATCCAGAAAATATGAGATGAACAGGGGAAGAGATGACAGACCCAGAGACATAGTTTACCCATGATAGCACCTTTAAAGAGAATTGAGATTCAGAAAGAAGACTTAGCTCTCGATCTAGAGGAACTCTGAGCTCAGAAGCAAACGTTCCAGAAAAAACTGCATTACGCTTTTCCCTAGAGCTGTAGTTCCTCAGCCAATATGAGTGCCTGCTGGACCAGGCTTCCCATCCCACAGGCTCACTCTTAGGCCTGTGCATTCCTTGACGGTCATGGAAAAACAGAGACCAAACAATTTTGTATATATCACTCTACTGGTCAGGAATTTCAAGTCCCCTACTTAATTATGTGGTTTGAAAAATCATTCACGGAGTATATATTTCTCTTTTGAAAAGGGTGTCTTTCATCTTGAAGAAGAAATGAAAAGCAGAAGTGTATTAGTCAAAAATGTTGATATAAACATCAAAAAATGTTGATATATATATTTAAATGTTTATTATTTAAAATATTTAATCAACAAATAAAGATCACATACATTCAAGTGTGCAATGTGAGGATTGGATGTACATTTCATAATGATGATCAGAATCTAAATAATTAACATACACCACTTACGCTGGACATTTGATTCCAGAATTTATTCACTTTAAAACTATGTTTGTACCTTTTGATCAACGTCACTCCATTAGTCTTACCGAGGCTCTGATAACCACCATTCCACTTTCTGTTTCTATAAATATCCTCTTTTTCAGATTCCAGATATCTCATTTTCATTATCCACCCATTGTCTCTGCTTCGCAGTAGCCCATGTCACAGAATTAATTTCTCTCATGCTACCTACTAATTAAAATGTGATATGAAATACAGTATGTAATTATAATAAATTATGTAATCATTTAATTTCAAATATTAAATCAAAATGTGAGTTTAAATATATAAAAGGAAAATATTATCATTCGATTATTTCAGATACTTGCTGGCATGGTGGTCGTCTATGTGTTTGCTAGCAAACACATTAATCAGTCAATCCGCGAGTCCTTACAACAAAAATCAAGCCCTAGCCAATACTTGTCATCCCTCATGTATAGTCGTCCTGTCCTCCATTTGCTAAGGCACTGAGTGGTTTGGGGTCCAGCCTGGGATAGGGATCTGGAATGTTGCTCAAAGTCCCATGAGTTAAAGGCTTGTTCCCCCAGCTTGTGGCACCATTGGGAGGTAGTGAATCTTTTAAGAGGTAAGGCTTTGAGGGAGGTCTCAGGTCTCTTGAAGAGGATAGGGGGACCCAGTTCTTTCTTTTTTCTATTTTTCAGTTTCTGGACCTGAGGAGAGTAGCTTTGCTCCAACAGATGCCCCTGCCAAGATGGGCTGCCTCACCACAGACCCAAAAGCAATAGTGCCAACTGACCATGGACTGAAACCTCCAAAACTGTGAGCCAAATTTGAGCCTTTCCTCTTTATAAGTTAATTATCTCAAATATTTTTGTTACAGTAATGGAAAACTGACTAACACAGAGACTCATCACTGAGGCACAGAGGGTGATAATTTAAAGCTTGGCAGGATTTCAAAGAAAGTTGCAACTCTATACCTCTGTGACCCAAGACTTCACTGAGGCCAAGTCTGGGCCTTCTGGCAATACTGGATCAAGATTCTCAGGGACTATACTTGGATTTTGTTCTTCATTCACTTTGACCAATTTCCTGTCCATCCTGAACTGCAAGATTTGCCTGTGAATATCTCCCAATTTTCAAGTTTCTCTGCTTCTTTATTCTTAAGCAGAAAAACAGTAGACAATGAAGATCAGATCGTACTCCACATGCTTTCTATTTGGAGAAGTATGAAAATTAAAAAATTCTTATTCCTTTAGCTCCTTTGCTGCTAGGATCTGCTAGGATCCAGGATACAATTAGTCTCTGCCAATTAGATAACCTTGTGTTGTTATTTGTATTGTTCCATTTTCTTTCTTATTTACTCTCTCTCTCTCTCTCTCTTTCTCTCTCTCTCGATTGGCCATGAGCCAGTATAGCCATTCTTTGAAGCCCTGACCAAGGGAAATGGATTTCAATGTGTCAGTCAGATAAGATACAAGGAAGAGGAGATACCAAAATCCATAAAATAAGAAATTTATTATTTCCATGTCCCAGAGAGGTCAGAGGTGCTGATGGGGGGTTGACAGGAACTCCAAGTGCTGCCAGGACTTTACCCAGTGGATAAAATATAAGAAAGAGAGGGAGAGAGTATTTCTGTAGGATTACATTTTTACTAAGGTCCCTGAGCAGTATCCCTTAGGCTTCCCCACAGGGCGTGTGGATGGCTACTGCAAACATTTGAGAAGGTGGAGACTATTTGCCCACCTCTAGGGTTGTACTTAGGCTTTTAAAGGTCAGAAACTGTAGATGTGTTGGGTTTGGGGCAGTAGGATGAGGAACAAGCAGGTTATGTGGCCAACATTCAAATGGGGAGGCCAAGTTTGAACTAGAAAAGGTGGAGTTTCAAACAACTTGCCCAAGAATTAAAAAAGAAGTATAAGGAGGCGAGTCTGGAGTCCTGTCCTTACGAGCTGGTTCAGTTGGCAAGGAAAGTAAAGGGAATAGGAGGCTTTGTGTAAGAGCTGGCATGCAGGGTCATTCTTCTGCTTTCTGAGTGAACAAATGGATTAGTGGAGATGGAGGCTCATGACACCAGGTTTGCAATGGAAGGGGTGACTCAGAGGCTAAATGTCATGGTCTCCCATCTAGGACTTCCCTGTAGATGAGATACCCACCCTCTTCCTCAGCCATTGTGCCTGCAGTGCTAAGTATTTCTGTGTATTAAATCATTTCCTGGTTAAGATCCCTGAAGTGATTCCTGTTTCCTGCAGTAAACCCTAACCCTTATATAACCCTCAAAAGAGTAGCCATTCCCTAACAGATCACATAGAATACATGAACTGATAAATGTTTCTTTCATGTAAAGATATATTAAGAAATGCCTTACAGAAGTTTCTGGTTACATATTTAAGATTAAGTGCCTGATTTAACTCTTCATATAGAAATTTCTATATGAAAATTTCATATGGAAAATTTTCATATAGAAACTTCTAAGGCAGCTTTCAAAGCCACATTGTATTTTGTAGTGAAGAATGCCATGGGAGCTACCAGCTCCTAAGGAAAAGATAGAACTTTCTTTTCTCAAAATATGCAGAACATGTACTAATTTTATTTTAAAACTAATTAGCAATGGTTTTCCTTAAATTCTAATATTGGATTTTAAAGCCTTCTAGAGATTGGAAAATAGGTCCTTAAAAATATTTTTCCTTAGAGGCCAACCTGGAGATGTTTAGAGAAACCAATTTGGAAAGCAAGGGGATCTTCAGAGCACTGAGGCCTGGGTACCCCATGAACATAACCCAGTGGCAAAGAAGGGGCAGGTCAGAGGACAAGATTGATAGCTTCTAGTATTACTAAGTTATTCACCTTTCACCAAAATGACTCTAATCAATGGGTCTGCTCACCAAGGATGCAATATGAAACCTATAGTCACACTCCAGTCACCTACTTCCTCCAGTCATACCACCCAATTAATCTATAAGTGGATTAGTCCACTGATTAGATTACAACTCTCTTAACTTGATCGATTCACCTCTAAATATTCTTGCCTTGTCTCAAACATGAGTTTAGGCGGGATACCTCATGTTTGAACCATAAACAATCCATTTCCAATTCTATGTTTAGGCAAACATGTCGCTGTTGGCAGATAATATGTGTGAAATATTCCACCTTTTCTTTTTATCTATCTCTTATAAGTGTCTTGTTCTCTTTGAGAACCAAGCACTCAGGTAAGTTGGAGTCCTGTATTTGCCCCAGAGTGGAAGTCAATGCCCTGCTTGGGGGGACAGTCTTATCCCTCACTTCACACATCTTCCCTACCCATTCGTTTTCCACAGAAGCAGCTGTGAGATGACCTGCAGAGAAATGAGAAAAACCATCTTGAGTTACATTCTGAGATGAACTTCAATATTTGGAGATTTTCTAGTTCTAGGTACTTAAAACTTAATTGGGAGTGGAGTGTAGCAGGGCACACCTATAATTCCAGACACTCAGGATGATGAGGCAAGAGGATAGCAAGTTACTGGGCAACTTAGAGAGACTCTGACTCAAAATAAAAACATAAAAATGGCTAGGATTGGGCAGAGTGGTATAGTGTTTGCCTAACATGTACTAGGCCCAGAGTTTTATCCCCAGTACTGTAAAAAACAACAACAAAAACATTAATTGGGTACAACTGTGACACAGCCACATCAATGTTCTAGCAGCTCAATTCACAGTAGCTAAGTTATGAAGCCAACTTAGTTGTCCTTCAACAGATGAATGGATAAAGAAAATGTGGTACATAGTCATAAAAAGAAGGACTTTATGACTTATGCAGGAAAATAGATGGGTCTGTAGACTATCATGCTAAGTGAAATAAGCCAATCCCTCAAAACCAAAGATCAGATATTCTCTCCGATATACAGATGGTAACACACAACAGGGTGGGGAGAGGGAAGAATAGAAGTTCAGTGGATTGGACAAAGGGGAATGAAGGGAAGGAAGGAGGATGGGAATAGGAAAGACAGTAGAACAAATCAGACATCACTTTCCTATGCTCACATATGAATACATCACCAGTGAAACCCCACATCATGTATAACCACAAGAATGGGATCCTAACTAGAATAAGTTATACTCCATGTATGGAAAATATGTCAAAATATACTCTACTGTCATGTATATCTAAAAAATAAAAAATAAAATAAATAAAAAATTAATTGTGGACACGATGAAATTTCCAGTAAATTTTCTATTTAAACTATCTTGTGGTAACTATCTTGGCTCCTAAACCTGCCAAATTTCCTGCCATTTACCCTTTTTTAAGGCAGAAAAGTAAAAGGAAAAAATGTTAGAGAATATGCATTTTTGTTAAGACATGTTAAACTACTGTAGGATTTTTTTTAAAACCAAGGTATTCTATGGCAAACAACAAGAACAAAAATAATAATAAATGCTGGTGAGGATGTGGGGAAAAAGGAACAATTATACATTGTGGGTGGGATTGCAAATTAGTGCAACCACTCCAGAAAGCAGTGTGGAAATTCCATAAAAACTAGAATAGAACCACCATCTGACCCAACTATCTCACTCCTTGGTAGTTATCCAAAAAGATAAAAAATCAACATGCTATAAGCATATAACCACATCAATGTTTATAGCAGCACAATTCACAATAGCCAACCTGTGGAACCAGTCCAGATGACAATCAATAGATGAATGGTTTAGGAGAATGTGGTATATATACACAATAGAGTGTTACTCAGTCCTAAAGAAGAATGAAATTATGGAATTTGCAATTAATGTATGGAGCTGGAGAACATCATGCTAAGTCAAGTAAGGCAGACTCAGTAAATCAAGGGTGGGTTGAATGTTTTCTCTCACGTGTGAAAGCTAGAGCAAAATAAACGGGGGGAAGGAAGGGGATCAGATGTCATAAAGATATAGGTGAGATCAGTGGAAGAGAATAAGGCAATTGAGAGGAAGAGAGGAGGGACTGGAAGAGGGAGGAAATAGAGTGAATTTAACAAAATCACACTATGAGCAGATATAAATACACCACCGTGAATTTCACCTTTGTGTATATCTACAAAGCACCAACCAAAAATAAATAAATGAGTGGAAGAAAGAACATTAGAGTAGTGGAAGCAAACTAGGGGGAGGGAGAAGGCAAGGGAAACAGGGGCACTGGGAACTGAAATGGAGTAAATCAAACTCCATGCACATATGAATTTGTCAAAATGAGCCATCTACTATGCATAACTATAATGCACAAATAAAAGTAAAAATAATCAAGGCAATCTAAACCACACTAGGATGTTCTCTTAACCGAGAGGGTAATACAAACAGCAAAACTTTGATCAAAGCATGAGTTCACTTAAACGTGAGTGAGATTCACTATGTGCTATTTTTACCATGTGAATGAGAGAAACTATGGTTGAACCAAAGTAAAACTTTATTCACTGCTCGGTGTTTTACATATGTTTTGATCTCACTCCAATTAGCTGTGTTAACCTAACCTCTTGCTCTCATGTGAAAATAGTGCATTAGAGATGCCTCTCAGAATTGGTGGTAACTAGACTTGACAGATGCTGAAAAACGAACCAGCTGCTGAGCTCAAGGGAAATATAGAACTCCCTCCTGCTGCTCTAATTTGATCTAATTTTTTCATTTGTCTTTATTCATGATCTTATGGGGAAAAAGGATTGTTGACAACAGCATTTTAGACAGAATTATTTTAAGACCCCAGGCCTATGAAAACCTTTTTTCATCTGTCACATTTATAGCCCATATTCCCTACCCACTCTTGATGGCTCAATATGCTGTTTGACCAGAAAGAAGATTTGCCTACCTACAGTGTAGAGATTATTCAACATTCTTCTTCCTGATTGGTAGGCTCTCTTGTCTTGAGCACAATTTAACAGAGTTGCCTAGTTACTTAGGTATTGAGAGGATTATAAACATATCTTCTTTTGCTTCTTCTAGCCCAAGACTGAGGTCCAGAGCTGAATCATAATGTCTCAATTCATGATTTCTCAACTTACAGATGGTGCAAAAGCCATATGTATTGAGTGGTAGCCATACTTCAAAATTTAAATTTTGATTTAGTCATCTGTTGCACGTTCCTCTCCTGACTCTGAGCAGCAGCAGCAAGTGACAGCTCCCAGGCAGCCACGTGGTTATGAGGGGGAAACAACCTCCACTCTGCAGTGTGCTATGTGACTAAGCAGCAGTGTTCAGTAAGTGGGTTAGGTGAAGTAAATGCATTTCCAGCTTGGGATGTTTTCAACTTAATGATGGGTCTATCAAGACATAACTGCATTGTAAGTCCAAGTTGGGAAGCATCTGTACTTCTCATGCGAGCATGAGTTTATCTCTTACGAAGAAACAATGGGAAATTATTCTATAAAGACTAACAGAGAAAGTGGACGAGGCATTTATAACAGTAGGTTCAGAAAGAAATACATTTTTTAAAAAGGTGGGGAAGGAGATCAAAGGGGTGTCTTCAATCTTTCTTCCCACTTCTGTGCGCACATGCTCTTCGAAGCTGGAAAAATGGTTAAACCCATAGTCATATCCAGTACAAACTATCCTCTTTTATCTGGGGCATCACCTCTCATCACCCTGCCTCCACTGGAACAAGGGGTCACTACCAGAAACAGTGGATCACAGCTGAAATAGTTGCCAGAGACAGTCTCTGCCCAGAGCAGTGGAGAAGGAAGCCCCAAAGCCAAGGCAACAGACAAAAACAGAAATCATATCTCACCTCAGTGTTTTAGTACATATTATCCTAAACAGTATGTGTAGATTTAAACAATAAATAACAGATCATGACAGATAGCCCCTACCCACCTTACCCTGGCTCAAAAAAAAAGCCAGTCTAGAGAAATAAACAATCAGACTCAGACTCAGTCTAATGTTGAACAAAAATGTAGATTATGAATGTTTTTATATTGGGATTTAAAATAGCCATAATTAATATACTAAAGGTTCTGATGAAAAAATAAGCAATATAAATGTCACATGGGTAATTTCAACTGAGAAATTGGAATTATAAAGAAGATTCAAAAGGAAATGATAGGAATAAAAATATTTTTGAAATAAAGAATATCTTCAATGACTCATCAGAGGATTCAGTGCAACCAAAAAAAGAATCAATGAACTTGAAGACAGGGTAATAGAAAGTCCCCTCACCAATCACACGCCAATTGCAGAAAACCAAATACAAAGAGGAAATGTCAGAAAAGCTAGAGGAAAACAGAAAACGGAGGAATGATGATGCACATTACGATGAACTTACAAAGTATCTTGCAAGGAGGATGAAATTGGAAGAAAGCAAGTGAAATGTTAAAAGTGTTGAGAGAAAAACACTCACCAACATCGAATTCTGTATTCATTGAATTATCCTGGAAAGGTGAGAGGAAATAACAACTTTCTCAGATGCACAAAAACTGAAGGAAGCTGATGCCAATACCTCCCCGGATGGAACGTTAAAGGAAACTTGAAGCAGAAGGCAAATTGTGCAGGTCAGAAATGTGGTCCTCTGTAAGGAAAAGAAGAGCATCAAAAAACAAATGAATGGACTATAAAAATATTTTACTTTTAATTTTCTTAATTGACCTAAACTATAACTATTTAGAGAGGTAAGAGTAAGAATGTATTGTGTGATCATAGCATTAAAATAAGTGAAATGAATGCCAAGAGTGACTCAGGAGACTGGAAGAATTAGGAGTGTTCTGCTATAAGGCACCTATCTCATGCATGGAGTGCTATGTTGTTCTTTGAAAGTGGATTTAGATTATTTAAAAATGTATGTTATTTTAAAAATGTATATTAAAATGTGTGTGTTTTAAAATATAGATTATTTTTAAATATATAAAATAAGCTCTAGTTTTAAAAAGAATCATAGGTAGCATTCAAGAGAGGAGATAAAATTACATAAAATTATCAATCAAAACTGGAGATTTAGGAAAGGGAGAAGATCAAGCAAGAGACAAAAGCAATGGGTTAAAAACAGTTACCAAAATGGTAGATTTTAATCCAAATGTATCAATAACCAATTTAAATACAAATGTCTAATCAGAGCAGTAAAAAGACACAGGTTGTAGGACCTCATAATAAAACAAGACCTAATTATATGCTATATACAAGAAACCCACCTTGAACTTAAAGACTCACGTTAAGGGTAAATGAAAAGAAAGAATATACTATGCTAACACTCATCCAAAGAAATATGGAGACAATACAGACACCAGAGCATCAAATTTCCAAGAAGACATCCTAACCTGTTTGTACATGATAAGAGCTTCAAAATACATTAGACAAAGACATCAAGGAGGAGGGCAAAGAGAGAGAGATAGAGAGAGAGAAAGAAACTGTCTAAATAGTTCCCTTACCAAATAAGATATACAGATGGCAAATAAAAATATGAAAAAAAAATTCAACCATATTTATCATTGGAGAAAAACAAGTTAAAAAACAATTAGATACACTATACACCCCTTAGAATAATTTATTTATTTTTCTGTGTTCGTTGCTTTTTTTACCGAAAGGTTGAAGTTTTTGTTTTTTTATTAATTCATTTTTTACTTGTTATTATTAGTTATATATGACAGTAGAACACATTTTGGCACATTATATACATATGAAGTATAACATTATTCTTCTGGTTGTACATGATATAGAGTTACATTGGTCATGTAATCATATATGCACATAAGAAAGTAATGTCTGATTCATTCTACTATCTTTCCTATTCCCATTCCCACTCCCTTCCCTTCATTCCCCTTTGTGTAATCCAAAGTACTTCTATTCTTTCCTACCTGGCCCCTTATTGTGAGTTAGACTCTACATATCAGAGAATACGCTGGGCTTTTGAGTTTTGGGGATTGACTTATTTCACTTAACATGATATGCATGATAGTTCCATCCATTTACTGGCAAACACCAAAATTTCATTATTCTTTATAGCTGTACTATATTCCAGTGTGTGTATATACCACATTTTCTTTATCCATTCATCTGTTGAAGGGCAACGAGTTGGTTCCATACTTTAGTTATTGTGAATTGAGCTGCTATAAACATTGATGTGGCTGTTTCACTGCAATATGCTGATTTTAAGTCCTTTGGGTATAGATTGAGGAGTGGGATAACTGGGTCAAACTGTGGTTCCATTCCAAGTTTCCTGAGGAATCACCACATTGCTTTCCAGAGTGATTGCACCAATTTGCAGTCCCACCAGCAACATATGAGTGTACCTTCTCCCCCGCATCCTGGACAACATTTATTTTTACTTATGTTCTTGATAATAGCCATAGAATGGTTAATTTTAAAAAGAACAATGTCTGATCAAGGATTTTGAGCAATAGAAGCCATCACGTATTGCTGATGGGAGTGCAAAATGATATGGCTACTTTAAGCAACTTGGTACTTTCTTCCAAAGCTAAGCATTGTCTTACCCTATAACCTAACATTTACACACATACACACAATTGTTCACACAACTGATCTGAGAATTTATGTTGACCCCAAAATAGTAAACATGAATATTTACAGCAACTTTATTCATAATCACAAAAAACTGAAAGCAACCAAGATGTCTGTCAACAGATGAATGGATAAGCTTATGAAATGCTATTCATTAATAAAAAGGAAAGGAATGAGCTGTTAAACCATAGAATATGATGCATATGTTTAACTTGTACTGTTAAGAGAAGGAAGGCAGATTTGAAATGGTTACACACTGCCTGGTTCATTCATAGGTTATTCTAGAAAAGGCAAAATTGTAGAAACAGAAAACATTTCAAAGATTGCTAGGGATTTAGGGAGGGCAGAGTGCTGACTGTGTGAAGTACAGGAGATTTTTATAGGTGGAACTATGTAGCACAATAATGTAGTGGTGAGGAGGTGATGGAATGCATTTGTCAAAGTCTTTAGAATTTTATAGTACAAAAAATTTAAATTGACATATGAATTTTTTTTAAAAATATGGGATGATCAGGAGGCCCAACATTGAATGCAAACTGTGAAAAATAGTTTAATAGTACTATCAGTGCATGTACTCTCAGCCTTACTGAAGAGAGCAAATAACTTTGGAAATGACTGGCAATCACAAGACTAAAACCAAAAGGAATGGTGCAATAGACTGTACTACTGGCGTGGGTTAATAATCCTGAAATTGCCTTAAATACATATATTCCATGACTAGAAGGAAAAGTAAATGAATAGAGGATGGTGGGAGTCAGGTTTTGCCCTGCTGGAAAGGCTGAAGTTACAGATATGCAAGAGAGAGAGGATGAACCACATGGTACTGGATTAGTTTGTGACATTAATACAAAGTCATGTTTATCTTAAAACAGATTCAGATGGTTATACATAGAAGTGTGTGTGTGTGTGTGTGTGTGTGTGTGTGTGTGTGGTTAGTATGCAGGCACACATTTCCTAGCTGAGCTCACTGAGGGTCTAGAAGCAGTGATGTTGCAGTGATTAAGCACACAAGGACCCAGATTTGGTTTTTTGTACCATTCTCCACAAGAAGGAGTCAGGAATCATTCTAGGCTCAAAGCAGGAATAGACCAGATGAATCTGGAGAATTTGGAGTGCTGGAAAACAAAAAAATGCTTAGAAACAAAACAATCTGAACATGTCAAATGGACTTGAAAGTCGATTGAAAAGTCTTCCAACAGCCAAAGCCAATTTGACACCAAATAAGTCATGGGGTATTAGATTATAATCTAAAGAATAAGTCAAATATCTATGAGCCCAAACAGACATAAACAAATTATTGAATAAATAAATAAAAAGGAGAAAGAGACAAATTTCTTATGCAGAGAATTCTGAATAATGTATGCAGTTTCTTCCCCATCAAGGTGCTGGGGCTGACCTCTACCACACATAGTGACCTGCTAGTGTAGACAGCCCTTAGTGACCTGAAGAGAAGAGAGGAAATGGGGAGAAGGTAAGTTTACCACAGAAAAATCTGGCAAATATCAAGGTTAGCATAAGCCCTGTTAATTGCCTCTAGTCCTGGTGTGATACGGTGAAATGGCACTTTTCCTCTTTGCTCCTCCTCTGAAAGGCATAATGTCATCTTGCCATGAGAAAATTGTCACCTAAACCCAAACTGAGGCATAGTCTCCAAAATGACCACCAGATGTTCCTCAAAACTTTCAAAGACATTGAAAGTCTGTCATTCCACAGAAGGCTAAGGAGATATGACCACTAAATATAACATGACATCCCAGATGGGATGCTGGAACAGCAAAAGGTAATTTATTTTAGTTTCCATTGCAATGTTAAAATTGTCTTCACGTTCCCATAATAAGAAATAGTAAATGTGGATCAGTGAAAATGAGAAAAAAGTCAAAGGAATGGTTCTGAACAGGCACTTCAAAGAAGAAATACGAATGGCCAACAAATATAAAAAAATATTCAACATCTCTAACAGAGAAATACAAATTAAAACTACACTGAGATTTCATCTCACTCTAATTAGAATTGCAATTATCAAAAATACAAGTAACAATAAATGTTGGTGAGGATTGGGGGAAAAGGTACAGTCATAGATTGTTGGTGGGACAACAAATTAGTGCAACCACTATGAGAAGCAGCATGGAGATTCCTCAGGAAACTAAGAATGGAACCACCATTTAACACAGTTATCCCACTCCTTGGTATATACCCAAAGGACTTAACATCAGCATGCTATAGTGACACAGCCACATCAGCGTTCATAGCAGTTCAATTCACAATACCTCTGCTAAGGAACTAATCTATGTGCACATGAACAGAGGAATGGATAAAGAAAATGTGGTATACATACACAATGGAATATTACTCACCTTTAAATAAGAATGAAATTATGTCATTTGCGAGTAAATGAATGGAACAGGAAACTATCATGCTAAATGGAATAAGTCAATCCCAAAAAACCAAAGGCTGAATGTTCTTTTTGATATGTGGATGCTGACACACAATAAATTGGGCAGAGGGATTAAAGTTCATTGAAGTAGGGAAAGGGGAAGGGAGGGGGGATAAAGTAGGAAAGGCAGTAGAATGAATCTGACATAACTTTTCTATGTTCATATATGAATACAGGATCGGTGAAACTTCTCATTGTGTACAACTGCAAGAATGGGTTTCTAGTTAGAATACATTATACTTAATGTATAATATGTCAAAATACACTCTACTGTCATGTATATCTAAAAGGAAAATTTAGAAAGAAAGATGAAAGAAAGAAAAAAAGAAAGAAAGAAAGAAAGAAAGATATTCTCAATTGAGACCTATCACATTCCTCAACTTTAAGATACCTGTTCAAACTTTAAGGCATGGCTTCCCTTTGGCAAACTGTGACTGAATAGACATACCTATTTAATTTTTTCACGAAAGTTCACTAAGATAAAAAAATTGATCTTAAAATAATACAGGCAGTTACTAAGACAAAGGAAAAGGAAATGATGTTAATAAAACTCCCAAAGAAAAACTGAAACTGTTTTAGGCAACTCAGAAAACTGAATTTTATGTCAACTCAGAATTTCCAAAATCTCAGGAACTTAGAAGCATCTTGATGGCTTTGGAAATAAAAGCTCATTATATATTGGTACAGAGACCATTTAAAAAACTGTGACACTACCAGGTATCCTCCTTCTTCCATGAGACACACGAAACAGCTAAGTGAACCAGTAGAAGTCCAAAGGTTTATTCTCTCATGAGAGTAACAATAGGAATTGCTTGACATACGTCACCTGGAACAGCGGAGGCCAGGGAGAGGTCACAGTTCTAAACACAGGAAGGTTGCATGAAAAGGTATATGGTAAAGGTTGCATCCTCCAGCCTTCTTCCTCAATAGAAACCCAAAACTCTATAAAGTAGGCTGGCAACTACAGACTGACATCTGCAGGGATTCCAAAGAGACTGAGATGAAAAACCCACAACAATCAAGCCATCCTTTCCATTTGAACTTTGCAAAGTCCACCATTGAACCTTTCATGAACAGATCTTGGGGACCTATCATAAAATATGAACAAACAGCAAGACTGATCAGATATCTGAGGGAATTCTCTTTTATCGAAGAGAAGGATCAAAACCTACCAATAGACAAAAAGCTATTAGAAAAGAAATGATGCAGAGAAATAAAACCTTAATAATTATGAAATTACTATTATGGTAGCTTTAAACTATATTATTATAGTATCTTTAGTAATTAAATGGAAGCTATTGCATCTGTGAAATGAAAAACAGGAAGTTGTTTCAAAAAATATTATACGAAACTAAACACTCTCTTAGCACGTGACCCTGCACTCACACTTCTTGGTATGTAACCAAAGAAGCTAAAAATGTATGCCCAGGTCTGCTATAAACCTGCACATGAATGTTTATTGCAGCTTTATTCATAATTGCCCAAATATGGAAACAACCAAGATGTCCTTCAGTAGGTGAATGGATAAAATTAAAATAAAAAAAAACACTGGTATACCAGACAATCAGGATAAATGCATATTACTAAGTAAAAGTAGCCAATGTGAAGTGGCTATATTATGCATGATTCTAATTATATAACATTTTGGAGAAGGCAAAATTACAGAGATAGAAAAAGATAAAAAATTGCCTAAGATTAGTAAAGAGCAAATGATGAATAAGTATAACACAGAGGGTTTTTTAAGACAGTGAAAATGTTCTGAATGCTACTATACATGCCAATGTACATTGGCCCAAACCTTTAGAAGGCACACCACCAAATGTGCGTGCTAATGTAAGCTATGGGCTTTCTGTGATTGTGATGAGTCAATGTAGGGTCATCAGTTGTAACAAGTATCTGGTCAGTGTGGACAATGGGGGGGATTATGCATGTGTAGGGTAGGTTCACAGGGGAAATCTCTGTACTTATTCTCAATTCTGCCATTAACCTACAACTTGTCTTTAAAAAATAAAGCCTTGGGGAAAAAAGTCAAGAGAGAGTTCTTCTGAGTTAAAATGAAGTCATGTGTAAAATTCAGTACACATGTTAGATGATCAAAGTAGGGAAATTCAGTGAACGTCAAAGACAATAAGATTAGGAAATTTTCCAAATATATAAAAAAAAAGTCAAATACATGATAAGAAAAACAAAGCTTCCATTTGGGAGATCTAATTCTCAAATAAAAACAATTTCAGAAAGAGCAAAAAGCATTAAAAGAGTAGAAAACCATTTTTTTAAGTTTTGAAGGAAGTGTCTCAAAATTGAAGGACACAAATTTCAAATTCAAAAGATGGATAAAGCATTCAGCACAGTAGATTTTTTAAAAAAAATTAAATCAAGCCTAACATTGTAAAATATCACAGTTCTGGGAACAACTATATCTGAAGCTTTCAGAGAAAACAAATGTCAGGTACAAAAGATGAAGAATAAAAATGTCTGCATATTTCACAGAGGCAAAACTGAAAGCTGCCAACAATAAAGAAAAACTTTAAAAATTCTGAAGAAAAATTTATTCTCACCTTAAACCTAGAAAAATTATCTGTTACATATGAGGGCTGAAAAAATGTGTGCCTCCCTTCTACCTTTTCTCAGGAAGCTACGTGAAGGAGCTGTAACAAAATAAGAGGGTAACTCAACAAAGAGGTCCAAGCATCCAAGACACAGGGGATCCCAGCCAGGAAGGAGCCACAGGACACACTGGGGATAGTAATGAGGGTACACGAGGCCGCTGGGAGGCCACTGAACACCAAGCAGGCCTGAAGTCTCTTGGGGAACTTTCTTTAAGATTATGGAATGGATGTATTTTGGTGAAATTTAGACATTTGTGGGACAGTGGGGCTGAGTGCTCACAATTTTTATAGGAAACTAAGCAAAAGAAAATAAGGCAATTGACTTTGGGGATAACAATACATGCAAAAAAAAAAAAAGAATGAAGAAGTAAATCTGTGCTAGGCAATTCAGTTATGGATAGCATTTACATAAGGCAATAATGCAAATAATAAATATTGATTTAAATTTAATTGTATTAATTGTATGAGAAGATTGGAGATAAGGAAATGGAGTATGTGTGAGTGTATGTGTGAGTGTGTGTGTGAGTGTGAGTATGTGTGTGCTTGTACTTGCTGGCAGAAACAGGAGACAGAGTTAAAATCTCTTCCCATAGATAATGTCAAACACTGAAAAGTTGAGGAGTGGCAATGTAAGCATACTATATAGAGAGATAACAAAAATAAAAACCAAAAGAAACACTTAAAATGTCAAATTCTCAGTGGGATAGAATATTGGGGAGGTGTTTACAGTATTTTTTCAATAATAAACCTTGTACAAGTATTTCAAACTATTTAGGTGCATAATATTGATGCAATAAAAAACTAAAAAAAATAGAGACTTCTAATATTTTGCAATTGCTCCTGTTCAAGGTCATGTGACTCTGGAAGAAAAGGTTAGGCTGTTTTTCCAGGGTGCTGTGCACCTGGAGCCTCAAGAAGGGCCCTGAAGGCTTTTCTTCATTTTCACATCATGCCAAACTCTAACTCTTGGTAGGAAACAGGAATTGGTAGTTGCGACAGACTGATTCCTTACCCCATGATGATAATCACCATTCTCCCAAGCTCCTGCCTTTCTTTATAGTCACCATCTCATTCATTCTTATCATAATTTATTAAGGGATATTTTAAGCTGCATAATCATATATCACATGGAATAGTGGAAAGTGTTCTGAACTGGAGATCAGCACAGCATTGCCTTCTAAAATGGCTCGCATCATTCGTTAGAATGGGTTATGCTCTTATAATAAACTACCCCAGTATCAGTGACTTTAGCACATAAACATTAATTTTCTCTCAAATTCTGTGCTAAGGAAGCACAGAAACTGAAAAAGCATGAAAGAATTTTGCACTACTTCAGTACAAAATTGTCTCATTTGCAAAATTAGATAATTAATATGCTCTCTACTTTCCAAAAACATTCAGCCCTTTCCATCAACCTCCTTTCCCACTGGACGCTCTGGGACATCTCAGAAATAATGATTTTGATGGTGTTGATTAACACATTGCCAATGAATATAGTAACCCTTATAACAATCTATTTAACTATGACTGTATATCAAATCCTGTCATGAACCTTACATATGTTTAATCATGAGAACAATACGATGAACTAAACACTGGTCAGAAGTAAAGAAATGAAGTCTCTGATCCTTTTGTCAAAACCTGCTTTAAATAAGACTTTCTCCTTTTCAGAAAATGACTACTCTACTTTTCTAGTTACTCAAACCCAAACCCTATTTTCTTTTGCATGTATCTCACAGCTAATCCAACAGCAAACTCCATTGCTTCTTCATCAGAACACACAAGTTACCCAGCTACTTATGATGACCTCATTTGCTAACCCCCAACCTGAGCTTCCTCATCCTTTACCTGGATGGCTTCCATAGTCAGACTAGTCCGCCAATGTCCATCCTCACTACTATACAGACCATTCTCCATGCAACAATCAATGTTATAGCTGAAAAACCATCTGACCTCTTCTCTGCTCAAAATCTCTGGATTGATGATGATTTTTAAAAGGGCCCTAATTGCTTTGGCCTTATGTGGTTCTGTTTCTCCCTCTTACCTCTTGGGACTCACTTCCTGCTCCTTTCTCTCCAGGCTTCCTGGTGCAGCTGAAGTACACAGCCTTTCTCACACATAGATAATTTTCTTTTATTGAATGTGCTTTATCCAGATATTTGGCAGTCAATTTCTGTTGCAGACCTAGTGTTTGTGTTCCCCAAAACTTATATGTTAAAGCCTTTGCCCAAGATGGAACTAATATGGTGGGATTAGTGCTCTTGTAAAAGGTGGAAGATATCTGTGCCCTTGGCCCCCTGCCACATCAATATTGAGGAAAGGCCTTGTAAACACACAGAAAGCCATGAAGAAGGTCCTTACTAAGGACTATATTGACTAGCACAATGATCTTGGACTTCCCAAATTCCAGATTAGAAGAAATAAATATCTTTTATTTAAGCCACCTAGCCTATGGTATTTTATTATAGTAGCCTGACTTGACAACAAATTATATAACCCTCTAGTACTTGCTCACATATCATCTTTTCAATTAGGCCCATTCTGAGTTCTCTATTTAATATTGCATTCTGACTTATATCAACCCCCAGAGCTTCTCTTTCCTTTCTTCTCACACTTACATTTAGCACCTAGCACCTTGTTTGAGTAGAGGCAGTGCTTATGCTCTCACACTCAAATGTAAGCTATAGATGGCACAAACATGGATCTGTTTGTTCACTATGATTTATCAAACTCCTAGAACAGAGCCTAGCACTGAATAGGTGCTCAATCGTAGCACCAATATCTTGGTTCCTTTTTTATTGAGGGATGCTGGGGATTGAACCTGGAGTCCTATGCAAACTCAACACATGCTCTACCACTACTGAGTTATACATCAGCCTTATATCGTGGTTCTTAATACTGTTCTCCAGTAGAAGAAACCAGGGCTCCTAGCAGAAAAGTGTGTGATTCCAAGACTGGGACAGCAAAAATACAAGATATACTCGAAAGACCTTGTAGTTCCAGAAAATAAGGAAGTGCTCAAAACACTATAGTGGCATGTTTAAGGACAGAGGAATCAACTTGAAAGAGCTCCCAATGACCAAAGGTGAGAGAATCTAATCAAGAAAGTGAATAATTGTACATGTTGTAGAATCACATCAGTCATGCAGTCATATATGTACATGCGGTAATAATGTCTGTTTCACTCTACTAACCTTCCCACCCCCATGCCCCTTCCCCTCCCTTCAGGCTCCTCTATGTAATATAAAGTAACTCTATTCTTCCCTACCACCCGCCCCTATTGTAAATTAGCATCCACATATCAGAGAAAAAAAATCCCACCTTTGTTTTTTGGGGATTGGGTTATTCACTTAGCATGATATTCTCCAACTCCATCCATTTACCAGCAAATGCCATAATTTCAACTAATTAGAACAAATTAAAAAAAGAAAAAGAAGAAAATTAATAATGATAGTAGGTCTATACATGCACACACACATTTCGATTAATACTGATGTATAAATGATTGAATAAATAAGCAAATAGAGATAGAGTTTCCTTACAGGAGAATTACACTTAGCATATATGAAAGGAGTGAAAAAACACAAAATTACCACTTAGTAAACACAACAGTGGGATTGTTGTAGGTGATAAGTACTAATAGATGTCAAAACCAGTGGAATAAAGAAACTAGATATGTACATAGTGTCAATATCTCTCCCAAAGTATTGATTAATTATAAAGGGAAAAAATTACACTATGGTGGAGAAACTCATCAGACACTACATCAACCAAGTGAACAAGATGTAGTAAGACATCATGTATTCCTTGATATGATATACTAAAAAGGTTGCAACACTTTTGGCATTGCCCCATGAAAAAGAAAAAAGAAAACGAAAAGAAAAGAAAAGAAAAGAAAAGAAAAGAAAAGAAAAGAAAAGAAAAGAAAAGAAAAGAAAAGAAAAACAGGGTGACCTTAATCTAACCAAGAGAAAGCATCAGATAAGCCCAAATTGTGACCATTTATGAAAGACAAGGAAAGACAGAAGAACTCTCTTAGAAAAGACCATCAAGACATGACAACAAATCCAATGTTATGCAAATGTGTTTTTGCATAACAGAAAAGGATGTTATGCAAAAACTGCTAAAATATTAACAAAGAATAGATTTTATTAATTACTGGTGCAATTTTCTAGTTTGATGAATTTACCATGGTCATGTGTGATGGCATTTGGGAAAGATGAATGAATGGTACACAAGAACTTCATATACTGTCATCATAACTCTATGTAAGTTTAAAATTATTTCAAATTAAAAGATTTCAAAAGGAAATGCAAAATACTTGTTAAATGAATTAATTTTATCTACAAAGTTAAGAAGTTTAACTGAATTTCTGATCTGCCAATTTTAAAATAAATCCATGAAACAGATGTGAAAACTTATAATCTTTTATTTTTAAAGATAGAGGAGAATCAACCTGGGGCAAATCTGTTAGCACTGTCAGTCCAAACCAGAGGCAGTAATTGACAGTTGATCAAAATAATTTATGTAGTAGACAGCATTTCTGATTGATTGGACTGAGATAAACAGATATTTGGAACTAGTTAGGCAAATAAATTGAATAAATTTTTGGTAAAATATATGCATGGGTAAAGAAAGAACATACATTATGAATAGGAGAAGCTTTTGAAAAAAATACCATTACCTCACTGGAAGAGTCTTTTCTGAAAATTTGATGGCCCTGGAAATATCTGTTTTGTTTGTTTAATGTTGTAAAAGTCACACAAGGTTTCTACTTGTGAAGTTTGAAGTTGGTCTAGGTCTGATTAGAAAGAGGAGAGAGAGAGAGACAGAGAGAGAGAGAGAGAGAGTGCATTCCTCTTGCAAAGTTTCAGTGATTTGAATTTGAGTCATAATGTGGAATGGAAGAGTTCTTTCTGCATGTCCCATTTACAGAAAAAGTTGTCCTTGGGGAAGGCATGATGTATGTTCATTTGGTCTTGACAAACTTCAACAGTTTTCAAACACCTCAGGTCACCAGTAATACATCTGTTAATTTTCACTTCCTTTGGGGGACAGTGTTGAACATACCATTGAGTTAAAAGTGTTTCCTCTTTAACCTTAAAATATTAAAACCCTTGAAATTCCCAATTCTATTTGACTTTTTCTCAGAATGCTTGATAATTTGAATTTCTATAAAACTTCAGCCATCTTTTATTTTGGTTTTTTAAAATTTATTTATTTTAATTTTTACAGACTTCATTTTGATTCATTGTACACAAATGGGGTACAAATTTTCATTTTTATGGTTGTGCATGATGCACATTCATACCATTCATGCAATCATACATGTACGTAAGATAATGATGTATGTCTCATTCCACAATTTTTCATACCCCTCTCCCTCTCCCTCTCATTTCCCCCTTCGTAATCTAAAGTTCCTCCATTCTCCTCTCACCCTCCACCCCCAACCGGATTCTACATCATCATCCACTTATCAAGGAAAACATTCTTATCATTATAAGTAGGCCTTCTGTTTAATACCTACATTTGTTAGAATTTACAACCTAGTAGACATAAATTCAAAAACATATGGAGAAAATTTGTTCTGAGAGGTCAAGTGATTATTTAAAGATGTCCCAGAAAGAATTCCTCAGGGGCACACTGTCAATCCGGATTTTCAAGTTCTTCCATATTCTTTATTCATATTGCTTGATTTAAAACAACTTTCCTCATTCAATTGACTAAAATTGGTAAAGAAGAAAAATCATTTTTGAAATCTTACCTCTTGTGCTACATAATTTGAAATTGGTCATTTGAACATGTATAACAATCTTTCACAATAGAAAACTAAATGTAACCTGTTACTTTTCTTTCATGCTGCAAATATAGACGTTTTCACCGTGACACATAATGTCCACATGATACTAATAATTATAAGATATATTAATCTACTACTTGTGTACCCCAAGCTAGCTATTCTGTGTCCTTCATCATATTTATCTTCATAGCATTGTTCAGATAAAGAAACAGGTTATAAATTCTCAGTGCCCTACTCATGCTAGCACAGTGCCTGCATTGCAAACTCAGATCCAAACTGAGGTCCACTGATTCTATAGCCAGTTATAAACACTTCAACATTGCCAAAACTGTCACACAAATATAGATTTAAAAACATAGAGAAGGAAAATGGAAGACAATGGGATAATATGTATATATATGTACTGCTATGGTTTGGATGTCAGGTATCCCCCAAAAGCTCACTTGTGAGACAATGCAGGAAGGCTCAGAGGAGAAATGATTGGGTTGCAAGAGTATTAACACAATCAGTGAATTAATCCTTGATGGAATTAATTGAAGTGGTAGGGTATGGCTGGAGGAGGTGGAAATTGGGGCATGGCTTTGGGGTATGTACTTTGTATCTGGAAAGTGGAGTCTCTCTCTCTCTGCTTCCTGATGATGCAAGCTGCTTCCCTCTGCCATGCTCTTCCACCATGATGTTCTGCCTCACCTTGAGCCCTCAAGGAATGGAGCCAGCCTTCTATGGACTAAGACCTCTGAAACTGTGGGCCTCAAATAAACTTTTCTCCTCTACAGTTGTGCTGGTCAAGTCCTTTAGACACAGCAGTGAAAAGACTGACTAAAACATGTACATATATACATATAGAGTATATATATATACACACATAAATATATATGTATTCTCTAAACTCAGTATGAAGTTGGAGATGGATATATATATATTTCTCATATTTTTCGGGTTTACTTCTACCTAGTGACAGGTGATAGGTACCATGACCTCAAATCATTAATTAGAAACACAATGCCAAACTATATATATTTATGTCAGAAATTCTGATTTGACCCAGGTTCTGTCCTAACAGGCAATATAAAATAGTCACTGTGATTCTGAATGAAGACACGTATATTTCACTGATTTTACTGATTTTATGTGCCAAGATTTCTGACAAGCAGAAAAAGCATGAAAGGAAAGTGATACCTTATGTAAGTTGTTTCAGGACTCTTAGCCAACCAATGGAGAAACTAACAAAAACAGAATGGACAAATGTAAGTCTGAGAGGAGTGAGCAGGGCGGGTGCTTCTTAGCGCCATGTGACTATCTAATAACTGTATTCCACATTACACAGCATTTGTAGCCCCTCATTTCATTATACCCCAATGAAATTTGGGAAACGTGCATGCTTTAGAAGTAAATAAGATTATATAGCTAGTGAGTAGAGAGACTGAGCAGTGGCTAATTCCTGATTACTTTTCCTAGTGCCAGGCAGCCTCACTGCCACCATTCATGACTGAATCTAAATGAAAAAGTAAAGAAACACATCTTCCAACTTTTCCTTCTTCTGCATCTCTCTGACTCTACAGCAGAGAAGATTCTCTGCTTTTAAGGACTCATATGATAAGATAGGTCCATCTGAATAGTGCAGAATTGTCTCCATTATATTAAGGTTCCCTACTGCCTTTGTGGTGCAGCATAACATATTCCCAGGGACCAGGTTTTATGGCATGGATATCCTGGGGAGCTCATTCTGTTAGTCACATCATCAACCTTTCACTTATTATTCTGTAATATTTGTGGCACTATTGTGAGTAATTAAGGAGCAATTATGAAAAATTCCTAGAATAATTAAAACTTAAAAATAGTTCAAGATACAGGAAAAATCAAATCACTGAGATCCCTAACATATCTCAGATTTATTAATGGCCCAATGGGCCTTTAGGTTAATTATAAAATAGAAACTGTTTTACTTTATTAAAAATAGACATTGTTCTTTTGGAGGAAAGATCTCTAAAAAATAGTAAGAGTTTTATAAAATATAAGTCTCATAAATATTTTGAGCTTCTTAAAAATTCAAAAACAAAAAGTAGGTCCAACTGAAACTCATGATTGTCCAAGGGATGATCTTAATGATTTTTAGTGTTTCTATCTTTGGTTAAAATAATCATCTCTTTGAAAATGACATCATTCTGTTAAAACATGTCCACACACTTTGTGAAGTGATGAAATAATTGATTCTCTCCATTCAATTTATCTATCCATTCAAGTTATTTTATAATTTTATAGTTTGAATGAACAAGACTATGTCATTTATTGAATTCATAAGTTTTGGCATGGAGTAAAGCACTTAACTTTATAAAATATGATGTAATAGCAATAATAATTGCTCACATTTACTGAGCTATTTCATTGCTTTAACAATTTATGAGGCACATGACATGCATCTTCAAGCTTTCACATAACGTTCAAGGTAGGTAGTAATGGGATGCCTATTTTTATGAGAAATGTGAAATTCAGTGAGGTCAGGTATCTTGGATGGGCCATGAACTCAACCTGTGCCTGACTCTTTTCACTCTTAAGACTGACCCTGGAGTGTACAATGTCAAGGTGTTGTGGTTTAGGTATGAGGTGTCCCCTAAAACCTCATGTGTGAGACAATGCAAGAAAGCTTAGAGGTCAATTGCGTTCTGAAAACCTTTTACCTAATCAGTGCATTAATCAACTTGAAATGGATTAACTGGGTGGTAACTGTAGGCAGGTAGGTTGTGACTGGAGAAGGTAGGTCACTGAGGGCATTCCTTTCGGGTACACATTTTGTCCCTGAGGAGCAGAGCTCTCTCTGCCTCTTGCTTCCATGTTCTGAACTGCTTTCCTCCTCCACCACCTTCTATCATGATGTTCTGCCCTATCTTGGGTCCAGATCAACAGAGTTGGCCATCTGTGGACTGAGACCTCTGAAATCATGAGCACCAAATAACCTTTTCCTTCTTTAAAATTGTTTTTGTCAGTCCTTTTGGTCACAGCAGTGGAAAAAGCTGACTAAAACAGAAGGAATGGGGAACAGTCATATTTCTGCCTCTGTTACAGAGAAGAAGGAACTTCTTCTACCCAAGTTATGCCCATAATGAGAGAGGGAGAAAACAATCCCAGCTTTTCTTTACCCTTTACTGGAACATCACATGCAAAGGGAGAAATTGATTTGTTTGGTGGGAACCTCCAATCACTGAGTCATGTGCCGTGTATGATGAGCCATGCCAACTCCATCATCATGTACTGAAGTTCAATGCTCAAGGCAGACAGTATTGGTATACCTATTTTTTTTTGAGAAATGTGAAATTCAGTGAGGTCAGGTGTCTTGGATGGACCATAAACTTAATGTTTGCCTCACCCTTTTCCCTCATAACATTGACATGCAGAGTATGATGTCAAGATGCTATATCCTCTTGCCCTGCCTTCCACTGTTGAAATGAATGTTTGGCAATGCTAGGAGAAGCAGATGTTGGGGGAAACAAGTTGGTTATTTCTCCCTCTTTTCACATGGCAGCCAGGTGCAGGCCTGGGCATAGAGCATTGGATCTAGGCTAGCCTGTTGTTAAGCAAGAGAGAAACACTTTCTTCCTTGCTATGCACCTGCCACTCCTTCTTTAACACTTGTGGTTGTATTTCAGATTAGTGTTTCCTTAGATCACAGTGGCTATGATCTTACAAGCGAAGTGCTTAAAGAGGTGTGCACAAAAT
The DNA here is from genome assembly GCA_020662805.1 of Glaucomys volans. Lineage (NCBI taxonomy): Eukaryota > Metazoa > Chordata > Mammalia > Rodentia > Sciuridae > Glaucomys > Glaucomys volans. The sequence continues at coordinate 91,638 of JAJEJO010005362.1, read as the reverse complement.
AATTAGGGAAGGAACCAAGAGATCTGGGAGTTCATCTCCTAAGTGCAAATCATAGATGCATATTCAGCTTTCACCAGAGAATTTCAAATGAAAATATCAGGCCTTTGCCCAAATTTTAATAATATTAGTTCCAGGTTATATTTTCTGTATGTGAACCTTCTCAGCAAAGAAGCAAGTGGAATGAGAGGTAAGTCATGGACTTGAACAAATTTTTCTCTTTTAAGACATACAATGTCCTACTACATTGGTTTCCAATATACACACATCAACCCCTGTTATATTAAAGATAGCATTCATTTTCATATGAAATCAGAAGCAAATACTAACCCAGTCCAGGATTCCTCCCTCATTAAAATTTCTATGAGTTGTGTCTATACGTGATCTTCTTGCATTTTCCCATCGTGTTTATGTTAGTGCTTCCCAATACATACTATCTGTAATGGATGCTGATATGTGTCATTCATGTGAAAGAAATGATCACTGTCAAATAAACCTAGGCTGCAAAGTGATGAGAAGTAAAGTGGATGGATATGCCAATTCTCTCCTCCCTGCTCAAATTCTCATCTCATCCAAACTTTCCCACAACCATTACAAACCCCATGTGCCCCCTGCCTCCCAGGATGGACAGTGGACCTATGCAAGGTCTATACTTTCTCTAGAATATTTTGAATTAGGCAGTTAGAGGCTGAGTCAGGTAAACTCGGATAGGAGTTGAAACCAAAGGACAAGTACATCCTGGGACAGAGTAGTTGCTTTTCCAAACAAACTCATGTGAGGGAGAGATGAGCAGAATTAAAAGGAAAGCTTGTCTGTGCAGAGAAAGAGGAAAACAGCAGATTTACATGAAGGAAAAGGAAAAGACACCTCCACTAGAGGTGGAGGAAATAGCTTCAGTTTTTTACATTTCAGTGCTGATCTCATGTGGCAAATTTGGACTTTATGTACTATTCCTGGTCTTCTGTGATACTGCCTTTTTTATCTTCTCAATTCCTTTTTATTTTTATCAACTTAAGTGACAGCCAAAGTGTTGTGCCAAACATAGAAAATCCAAGAAACCTGCTTGCTACAGAGTTTCTCAGTGCCTTTATATGATAATGTGCTTGGCTTATCTCCAGTGGTGGGTGCACAGGATTGTAGACTTCTGTGACCTAATTTTGCCAGACATGGGACTCAATGTGAGAAATACCAGCCTAATTAGTCAATTCATCTTCTGTTATGCATGTGTGCTTCTACATTGCGCCTCATGAATTAGTGCAAGCATTGGCATTGGGATTCCAATTTAGTATTCTACTAGACTAAAGAGTCCCTGATCGCAAGCTCTCCTAGCTTATCAATAATATCCTTGTGAATATCCAGAAACAAAGTAAACTTACTAAAATATTGAAAAAAATAGGACTGACAACATAATGCCACAATTTTCGAGAATCTTACACTCAAGCTAAAGAGGTCAATGAAAAAGAGAAAAAGTGCACCATTTTTGCTAAGACGCTGTCTGAAAGCCCAGTTGAAAGTATTTATAGTCCCTTAGGCTGGATTCAGTGGCACATACCTGTAATCACTGTGACTCTGGAGGCTGAGGCAGGAGGATTACAAGTTCAAGGTCAGCCTCAGCAACTTAGCAAGGCCCTCAAATGACTTAGTGAGACCCTACCTCAAAATAAAAATAAATAAATAATTTTTTTAAAAAGACCAGAAATATGACTCAGTGGTTAAGCGCCTCTAGGTCCAAAATCCAGTATCAAAATAAATAAATAAATAATAATAATGATAATCTCTTGGATATCCTACTCAAAACTCAACTCATAAATAAACTCATAAATCTAAGAAATATAATTCCTCATAGATCTAAAAGTGTAAAAAATACTAATGGTCCATTTAAGCACTAAACTTCTGTTTTGTTGTTAGCCAGAGAAACATTCTCATCCTTCCACCTTTATTATTCAGAGGGTGGGAAGAGGTATAGCTGCATTATATCTCAGAAAATACAATCTTCACAAACTAAATTTCTGTGGGTAAGGTGAAGCCAGCAAGCATGCTAAAAGCAAGATATTGTATATCCTTCCATTCAAACATCTAAGAACCGTATAATGTTATCTGGAACAGCTTAGCAAAAGAAAGTTTGCTGAACACTGGGAACCAGGCTTGATATTGCCCAATTGTTTGACTCCTGGTAAATTTGAAGGGGACTTGACCCCAGTATAGAAGTGAATAAAAATACACTTAAAATAATCCAAAAATTCCAGTTAGCAAACACTGAGATTGGGGTTTAACAGGAGGCACCAAGAAAAGAGGCTAAGAAACTCAAAGAAAGTTCATTTCTGTTACTTTTTTTTTTAAATTTCTTGTCCTTCTTTTTGACCCTTTCCTTGAGTTTCCATCTCTATCTATATTTTTCACATGTTCTTTTAGTATCTGTTTTTTTTATTAGAACCTTTACCATATTAATTGGTGTAATTTACAATCCCTGCCTAATTTCAACATTTGTGTTATGTCTGAGTCTGGTTCTGATATTGCTTTGACTCTTCAGACTCTATTTTTTTGTTTTGAATTTTAGTGTGCCTTGTGATTTTTTCTGTTTTCGAGGGACCTGGATATGTCACATCAGGTACTAGAAACTGAGGTAAATAGGCTCTTTGTGTGAGTATTCATGTTAACCTGGTGAGGAGTTAGTCTGTGCCTGATGTTTGCAGTACCTTTAGATCATGTTTTCCCAAGTGTCTCTGCTTCCGTCTCTCCTCCTGACTTTGAACTTCCCTAAGAACTTCTTAGAAAGAGTCTATTTTTTGGAACTTTTTAAGCTATAATCACCACTATGATACCAGAGATGTCTGGTATGGTGGTAAGGTATAGGGATTGAAGAGGGAGAGCATTCTATAAGCTTACCATGAAATTGCAGTCTTTACTGAATCTGCACCTCCGGGCTGTGACTTTCACAGTGGTTTGTTTATTTCCCTCCCCTCCCTTACTTCCTTTCCTGGCTATGATACTCCTCATCTGTATCCTTGACTTCTTCCACTCTTCCCTGCCACAACCCCATAGGTGAAACAGGAAGCTGGAGTGAGAGGAATCCCTTCCCTCAACTGAGGCAAGGCTTGTGATATCATGTGGCCTGGAGAACAAGTGGAGGTATCTGCTATGGAAGAAGATTTGGGCATATGTCCAAATTTTTATGGCTATTTTTCCAAGTCCCCTGCCAGAACCACGATGGATTTTTCTTAGATCCCCACATGAGAACCTGGAAGGATGGTGGTTCCCATAACACTGGAACACCAAGAGATTTCTCAGTTTTCTACTACTCTGAACCTAGCCTTCATGAATTAATTAAAACCACCCTTTAAGTGTCCAGACCAGTTTATCACTCCAGCAGCTTCTGCCGAAGGTAAGCAAATCATGGCTATGAATCTCTGTATTCACCTGTCTCTCTGGATTTTGAAATTGTGCTCTGATCTGTGACCTCAGTTTTCTGATATGTCTAGGAAATATTACTTGTTTTCAGTTTGTTGGCTTTTTTTTTCTTCTTGCAAGAATGAATGGCAACTTCTGAGCTTTTTACATGAAACTATAAATACAGTATGCTCTGCTTGGGAATAAAAGGTTAGTGCTCTATTCCTACTTATACCAACATAAGATTCTGGACAATTAAAGGTATACAAATAGATAAAGAAGAACTCAAACACTAATTGCTGATAACATGATTCTGTATTTAGAAGATACAAAAAATTCCACCAAAAACCTTCTAGAATTAATGAATTCAGCAAAGAAGCAGAATATAAAATCAATAACCATAAATCAAATGCATTCCTATACATCGGCAATGAATCCACTGAAAGAGAAATAAAGAAAATACCCCATTCACAGCATCCTTAAAAGAAGCAAAATACGTGGGAATCAATCTAACAAAAGAGATGAAAGACCTCTACAGTGAAAACTACAGAACACTAAAGAAAGAAATTGAACAAGACCTTAGAAGATGAAAAGACCTCCCATGCTCCTGGATAGGCAGAATTAATATTGTCAAATGGCCATACTACTGGAAGCATTATACAAATTTAATGCAATTCCTATTAAAACCCCAATGACATTCTTCATAGAACTAGAAAAAGCAATCATGAAATTAATTTGGAAAAATAAAATACTCAGAATAGCCAATGCAATCCTTAGCAAGAAAAGTGAAACAAGAGACATCACAATACCAGACCTCAAACTATATTACAGAACTCCAGTAATAGAAACAGCATGGTATTCACACCAAAACAGACACATAGACCAATGGTACAGAATAGAAGACACAGAGACATAAATACAGGTATCTCATACTACACAAAGGTGCCAAAAATATTCACTGGAAAAAAGATAGCCTATTCAACAAATGGTGCTGGGAAAAATGGAAAACCACATATAACATGAAATTAAATCTTTATCTCTCATCCTGCATGAAACTCAATTCCCTGAGGATCAAAGACTTAGGCACTAGAACAGAGACCCTGAGACTACTAGAAGAAAAAGTAGGTCCAAATCTTCACCATGTTAGCCTAGGATCTGACTTCCTTAACAAGACCCCTAAAGCACAAGAAGTTGAATCAAGAATCAATAAATGGGATGGACTCAAAATAAAAAGCTTCTTTTCAGCAAAAGAAACAATCAATAATATGAAGAGAGAGTCTACATCGGGAGAAAATCTTTACCACGTGCACCTCAGATAAAGCTTTAATCTCTAGGATATATAAAGTATTCAAAAAACAACACCAAAAAACCCCCAAATAACTCAATCAATAAATGGGCTAAACTGAAACTGAACACACTTCACAGAAGATATACAATTGATCAACAAATATATGAAAAAATGTTCAACATGTCTAGCAATTAGAGAAATGCAAACCAAAACTACTCTAAGATTTTATCTCACTCCTGTCAGAGTGGCAATTATCAAGAATACAAGCAACAGTGAGTTTTGGCAAGGATGTGGGGGAAATGGCACACTCATACATTGCTGGTGGGACTGAAAATTCATGCAACCACTCTGGAAAGCAGTATAGAGTTTCCTCAGAAAACTTGCAATGAACCCAACATTTGACTCAGCTATCCCACTCCTTCATTTATACCAGAATGACTTAAAATCAGCACACTACAGTGACACAGTCACATCAATGTTTATAGAAGCTCAATTCACAATAGTTAATCTATGGAACCAACTGAGAAGCCCTTCAACAGATGAATGGATAAAGAAAATGTGGTATATACACACAATGGAATATTACTCAGCCATAAAGAACAATGAAATTATAGCATTTGCCAGTAAATGGATGGAACTGGAGACTATTATGCTAAGTGAAATAAGCCAATTCCCAAACGAAAAGCCAAATGCTCTGGTATGTGGATGCTAACACACAATAAGCTGCAGAGGAGAATAAAAGTTCATTGTATTGGACAGGGGAAGTAAGAGGAAGGAGGGATAGGAGTGGGAAGGACAGTGGAATAAATCAGACATGGCGTTCCTATGTTCATATATGAATGCATTACCAGTGAAACTCCACATTGTGTACAATCACGGGAGTGGGATTCTGATTAGAATAAGTTATACTCCATGTCTGTATAATATATCAAAATACACTCTACTGTCATGTATATCTAAAAAATGTATATCTAATGTAAAACATGAAAAAAAAAGAATAAAACCACCAAAAATTCAATTCATCTGGAAAACTATTTGATTTGAAATCCAGGGAGTTTTGATAATATTTTAACTTCAAGTTATTTTGTGAAAAGCTTACCTAACTGGACATGGTGCTTATAGCTACTTGGAAAAAGTAACTCTAAGAATATATGAAGCGCTTAGGGCCAGGTAGATAAGATGAAGATGATAGTTTTGTTAAAACTACTTTCTAAACAATGCATCATTAAAATATGTGTTCTTAATTGTTTACATCAATTAATGGAACACAGGATGTTGCCCATGCTAGGAAAGTACTCTACCACAGAACTACATCCCCAGCCCCCATATTTTGATATTATTACAAGTTTTTTATTCAGAAAGGGAAGTCACTAAGCTTTTATTACAAACAATCACTACTAGGAAAGAAAAGGGACATGGGTTGGACTTGGGTAATCTTATTTTCCTTCCTTTTATAAAATTTGAATTTCTAAATTATCCTAAAGAATTTTTTTAAAATTGGTGGGGAGCTAAATCAAATCATCTTTGAATGCAACTTAATTAAAGCACTTCTAATTCAATAAAATTAAAATACTGAAAGATGAAAACCAAGGATTCGTTCTTGCGACCTTTCATGATATTTAGGCATCTGGCTTTTTAGATCAAGCAATCAACATGCTAATTAAAACCACATTTTTTGCGAATGTCAAAACTGTCATCTGCATTTTCAATGTTATAATTGTGTAAGATTAAAAGAAAAAGAGAGATTGCACATCAGTGAGTTCGGCAATATAAAATTAACTCAGGACTATGTGGTGAAGAGAAAGGCCCTGCTGTCGAGGGTGTGTGGGTAAACTCAAGTGGCTCCAATTTGCAGATACAGAATCCATCCTCCTGGACCCAAAGCACATGGGTAACCAATACAGTGTGAGTGACTTAGCCAGACTCAAGGACACTACTGCAGAACCAGTGCTTCTCAAGAAATCACCCAATAGCTTTCAGCCCATTTCCAGAGAGTCCTACTCAGTAGGTAGAGAGGGGGCCCTCAAGTTTGCATTAACAGGCTCAAGATTATGTCTGTTGGAGGTAACTTTCCACAGTGTTTCTACATGCAAACTTCCTCCTCCTTGACTATTATATTTTAATGGTCTTTTATGGCAAATAGGCCTGGAAGCTAGACAGTGCCTCCCTCCAGAATAGAGGGCATATTTGGTTCTTGCTGAGAATTATAAAGATGAAGTATGTTTCCTTGCTCTTATAGGACAGGTGTCCTAAACTCAGAATTGCTCATATGTGACACATATCCACTAGTGATGCTGCATTCCCCCCCCCTCATCGCCCTCAATTACCCTTCAATACCTGGAGAAACTACACACAGACCCCTCACTTTTAAGTTCCTTTTAAAATCATGCTGCTTAGAGGTGAAGGTGTTATAACCATGAATTGGACAATGTTATGAATACCCAGATTATATTTAGTCCTTCAACTATAAAGACTAATTTTCAGAGGTATCCATTTAGATAATAAGCATCAGATAACAGGGTCATTTCAGTATCATCCTAGCAATACATAACATAATGCAAACTAGGATTCTTCTTTGTCTCACGGAGACTGCCTTAGGACTCTCTCTGTGTTCCCACAATCTGTAACTTTCTACTGACACAGGAACAAATCAGTAACGAGGACGTTAATCACCTTTTACCCACCAGCAACATGGAATTCAGTCCAGACCCACAGTCTCTCAGCTGTGCAGCTTAGTATGTGACTTGGACAGTGGCTGCTAGTTTCCCATTTGTAAAATGGAGCTAATAATGGTACTCTTCTTTAAAGGTTGTAAGGATTTCTGAAAACAGTAAAATGAAAAGAAAGCACCCTGCAGAGCATCCAGCTCATAGAAGAATCTCCAAATGGTCATTTTCAAAATTGCTAGTTGACCTCTTTGCAACCAAATCAGAAATCACATCTAAGGTTGAATCGTGGCTCATCAGTCCATTGGAAGAGGAGAATACAGCAGGAGCCCTGGGATGCAGTTACTCATCTGCTCTGGGATCTGATTTGTGGCTTATAAAACAATGGCGAAGCCAAGGAAGCCAAAACCACTCTGAGTATTTGCTTTTTGGATCTTCTCACACTGGTGGGATTACCCGGGAAGAGTGAGTCTCCTTGGGCCAGCTCCTCCATCAGCCACGCTGTGAAGGCGTCCCTCTCATTTTCTGAAACTGGGAGACCAAGAAGAACTCCCTGGGCTGTTCATCTTTCATTCTCTCACTGCAAAGTTTTCCCGTGGAGACATTAAGCTCTGTATCACCTTGAACAGCAATCTTTATTTAGTGTCCGTTTCTCTCCAAGTGATGGTGCATTTGTCCTGTCTCTTTCCTAGAGTCTTGGTGGCCAAACAACTGGGGAAGCATCTTGCTCGCTCCTTTATATGGACTGATATCCACACTAAAGGAGGTCAGCATCTGTGAGAAGCGGCTATCTGCCTGCTCAGGTCCCTCCACTGCCACTGTAAGTAGTAATTTTCCGACTGGCCTCCCTCGATTCATCCTCATTACTCCAATCAGTTCTGGGTACAGAGGAATCTTTCAGAAATGTCCTCCATTTCAATAATTACCCATGACCCAGTAAACTCATTTTGTGCGCCCCCATAAATGAAATCAGCCTTGTCTACATATGCCTCATGAAGCCCGCTGAGTGCTGGGCTGAGTCCATGACTGGTAAAGATGGAATGGAAACCACTGTTATACTGGGTGTACTTTTCCAAGAGTAGAGAGACTGTTGTAATTTATGGAAAGTGTAAAACAATCGTGATTTTTTTGTACTAGGGAATGAACTCAGCAGCACTTAACCATTAAGGCACATCACCAGCCCTTCCTTATATTTTATTTTGATGCAGAGTCTCACTAAGTTGCTTAGCACCTTGCTAAGTGGCTGAGACTGGCTTTGAAATTCTGATGCTCCTGCCTCAGCCTCCTGAGCCACCTGGATTACAGGCACACCACCATTATGCCTGATGAAAATGCAAAATTTTTGAATCCTATTTTTGAGAAAATTCCTGTTGAAACTTTTCTATATTGGACACAGCGGAGGCAGGAGAGGGGCATGGCAAACCTGCCCATCTGGAATGCTCAGTAGCTCTACCTGATGCACCTCCAGGCCCAGGAGACTGGGTGGGGAAATCCACCCAGGCCTTTTGGAGCATGGTGTAGATGACACTCAAACACCAGCCCAAACAATTAAGCACTAGGAATGTGTCACAACAGAGCAGCAGACAATAAAGCAAGTCCTATATGATCCAGGGGACCCAGAGAATCTTCTGTTTTATATTGTTAAGAAATCCCTCTTTGGTTTGGGCATAGTGGTGCAAGCCTGTAATTCCAAGAGGCTTGGGAGGCTGAGACAGGAAGATCTCAAGTTCAAGGCCAGACTCAACAATTTAGCAAATTTGGGACATCCCTGTCCCAAAATAAAAAGGACCAGGGATGAAACTGAGTGATAAATCTCCCCTGGGTTCATTTCTCAGTACAAAAAAAAAAAAAAAAAAAAAAAAAAAAAAGAAGGAAGGAAGGAAGGAAGGAATAGAAAAGAAAATCCCCTTATTTGTTATTCTCCTTTTCCCTGCATGCTTCATTTATTCTCATGTGTGTCATACCAAAATCTGGAAGGCTTCAACTTCCTATGTACCTGAATTTTGTAGAACTTGTGGCATGTTGGTGGTTTACCATTCAACCTTCAACACAATAGAAAGGGTTGCTACAAAAATATTGTTTAGATATGAGTGTTTTGTCTCCTCAAAATTCACCTGTTAAAATCTTTCCGCACCAAGGTGTTGGTGTTAGGAGGCGAGGGTTTGAGGAGGTGATTTGATCATGAAGGTGGATCCCTCATGAATGGGATTGGAGGTGCTCTAGTAACAGAGGTCCGAGGAAGTCCCCTCATCCCTTTCACCTTTGCCACCAGACAGCTTTGAGGAAGGTAACTATCAATGAACCAAATGGAACCAGACACTAAATAAGTTTCTGTTTTTTAAAAGCCACCCAGTTTATGGGATTCTGTTAAAGCAATCCGAACAGACTAAGACAAGCATTATACCAATAAGGTTACTGCTTACCAAGGCTGCAATATTGCCACTTACAGAGGCCACATAGGAGCCTCCAGAGGAGGTCACCTCCGAGAGAGTATCTATTGGTTTGACCCCCATACTGACTGCCCCATTATTGAAGATGAATGCCAACTAGAGCTGCTGAGCTTGACAGATGGCCGTGAATTCTGCTCACTTCCCACCTTTATGGTAGATGTCTGAAGTATTGTCGCAGGCTGTAGTGAGGCACATTGTGGGCAGGCAATGACCCCTCACAGCCTTCCATTCTCCCGGAAGCTTCCTTTTTCTAAACAAGAGTCACATCTTCCATGACCCAGACCAGGGACTGAGGTGGGTGCAGGAGGTAGCTCCTCCAGTGGGCTCCTGTGCGTGTCTGCCAGTGGGTTTTGGGCAGAAGCAGCTCTGAGCCATGATCTGTCACTGGCCTTCACCTGAGTACATCCCCAATAAATTATTGGAGGCTGAGTGCCTGCTCAGGCCCTTCCTCTGAAGCTGTCAGCACAAGACAAAGCAAAGATCATCTTTAAAGTTTCCCATCATCATCATCATCATCATCATCATCATCATCATCTGGATGTGCTATGAGATTTTTGTTTCATTTTAATTCAGAGCTAGTCTTTTGATTCATGTCAACTAAATATGAATTTTATACAAGTAGAAAACAGGTTCTGATTTTTCAGCAGAACTGTGAGGTTGTTTCAAAATTATATTCCTAATTTTTAATACCACTAACAAACAGAAGCTAACACGCTTTCTTGTTAACACAGAGCTGTTATATTCTTTATGCTTGAAGAAAATCATCTAATCTAGATAATCATTTGCAAGATAAATTAAAATAGAATCCATGCTTCTTATAATCACACAACAAAAAATTTTAAGCATTTCAAGGAAAGGAAAAACTCTGCCTCATACTACTTCTTGTCAGAAAAATCAGGTGACATGGTTTTGACCTTTATATTCTGGTTTCACTCCTGTCAATGTTAATATTTGTTCTGAGGAGGTGCATTAGGTAATTACCCCTTATCCAATTCCCAAAGCAGCAAGAGTAGCCTGACACACGTCAGTCACAAAGTAATGAGGATGCAGAGCCATCTATGGATCCAGGACACAACAATAGGTGCACATCTTCCACCCATTTACACTTCTGTGTTTGGGGAAGTGAATGGAGAAGAGACCATGAAAGGGTAAGGGAAAAAGAGGCAATATCCTCGTGCACCCTAGGACAGCATGTGATGCACAGACTACACAGTACCGTCTGTCTTGCCACCTTCTCCACTCTCCGGAGGGGGGCTTTTCCCTACCTTTTTGTTCAAAGCAGCTTTAGAAAAATGACTAGCTTTTAGAAAAAGAAATCCTCAGTGGAAAGTTCAGATGAAGAAAAAGGATTTCAAGCAAGCCGTGTACAGGTTCAGAAAAATGACCTCACAATTCTCTTACTACTCAAAGGTGCTCTGACCCCCAGTGTCATACCTGGATAATGTCTCTGTGCCTCACTAACTAGTTACCTCTCTACACATACTTATTCTCTGATCATTTTCACTAAACCTAAGAAAAAGTTAAAGCTAATATTCCATTTATTAATCATGGGAAATGTGAAATACCTAAGCTACTTAACATGATCTTCAGAGAACACCAAGGAAACAGTTTTTATTAGTGACTTATTTATAGACCATACAAAATCAGAATGGAATCACTGGCTCAGGTGGAAGGGAGTCATTTTCTTACAAACTGGGAATTGAATTAAGAAAAACAGCTATTTTTTTTCCAAACTGGCAGTGGAATTAAGAGATACTTGAAAACAACCATAAATAAAAACAATTGCATTGTCTAATGAGATAAAGTGTGTAAATATCTAATACTGAAATCCCTTATTATCCTTTTCTGGTGCTGCTCAGATGACAACTAAAGTAGTGATGCATCCGCTTTGCTCCTGGAATAAATATTGTACAGCACAGCAATTCTAACAAAGGCTAATGGGGTGCAACAAGAAAGCAGTTGACCTGCTACCAGCATCAGGTACCTGGAATAATAAATTATACAGATGCAATTACATTATTTCAATTTGTTTGACATCAAAGTATGAAAGCAGAAACCCCTGATATTCTTGGGATTCACAACCTGTTACATTGAAGAATGCACCCACCATGGGCCTTCACCTGCTTCTGTGATCTACCCTCTGAAAACCCACAGTAGGAAAAAAGAGCTGATCTTTTCTCTGTGTGGCACATCACAGTGCCCAGTGATGTCCATCCTTCACTCAGTTTTCCAAAAGTGCATCGTCTGATTTGCCTCAAGGCCAAGCTTGAGTACCATCTCCTTCTCCATTCTTCCTTTGGTTCAGTGTGGCCAATTTAGACATTTTCTCCTGTTCTCCACTGCCCCTTCTTCCATAAGAGAGATTTCTTTCTATGCAGTCATTGTTTCATGTCTGTCTCCCCCTGGGAGATTCCTGAATTCCTGAAGTCAGGAAATACATATTTTCCCTCCATGTGCCCAGTGGTATGTCTGTCCTATGTGGCACCCAATATTCATTGGAAGAATAAGTAACCAACCTCAAGCAGAGCAAAGATTTCTTGGCAAGGTCCTCCTGGATGTCTTCCACAGAGTAGGAATGGTGTTATTTTGACTCTTCATGCTTCTGCTGGACTAGAGTAAACAAAGATCTTGTTCATTCCAATAAATTACTTAATTAAGAAGAGTTGTTGAAATGTCAATAAATATTCAAAAGAGAGGCTTTCTGGAGATAATTTGAAATTCAAATTATCTGGCTGTGATAAATGAGAGCTGATGGTACACAGATTATTACTCGTTCATCTGAATGTGCTTATTAGTCCCATGGCAGTCCTTAGTCCCAAGATAGGAAAGGACAGATAGTAAAGCTCGTGAGAGGCTCACTTAGTCAACATGCAGGGCAGGAAGAAAATCTGTTTTTTTTGTTTGTTTGTTTGTTTTTTTGTGCTGGGGATTGAACCCAGGGGAACTCTGTCACTGAACTACATCCACAGCCATTTTTACTTTCTATTTTTGAGATAGTGTCTAAGTTGCTTAGGGTCTCAATAAGTTGCTGAGGCTGGCCTTGTACTTGAAATCCTCCTACCTTAGCCTCCTGAGGTGTTCGTATTACAGGTATGAGCTACTGCCCCTCACCTGACTTCTATACTTCTAACCCAGACTTCCAATAACCAGTGGGGGATGTGTCTGGTCTCAGGACTGGGACAAAAAGACATGACACAAAAACATCTTGTGTTGGGTAGGGGGCCAACACTCTAGGATGCATGTCAGATGAAAGCCCCCTTTGCATATATCATCAACTGTTGTCTTCGAAGAAATTATAAACCAAATATCAGTTTGGGAACAACTAAGGGAAATAATATCTACGGCTTACGTGATGATTTTCTACTTTCCTGTACCTTATATTCTACTGATGATATTGGTTTCCATTTATGTTTTATTTTTTGGTGCTGGAGATTGAAAGGAAAGCTTTGTGCACGCTAAGCGTTCACGCCCACGGAGCTACAGCCTGCCCTCTCCACTAACAATCTCGATACATTTCCAAAAAGGAGGAAGAGGAAGGTGGGATGGGGAATACTTAGTACCAAATGTATTCCGGGCACTTGAGTGATTTCCACTCCGTCTGAGGAGGGGATTATCATCTGTACTGGAGGTAATGGAAGCTCCAAAGGGCTCATTAACTTACCCAATAGGTTTGATGTTAAACCCAGGACTCTTTGGGTTCATCGAAGGTTCTTAAATGTAATTCCTGTAACATTCTTCTTTTTATTATCTTTTTCTTGGGGAGATGGGGTTCTTCTTTTTTGGAACTGGGGATCGAACCCAGGGCTTTGCGAATGCGAAGCAGGCACTTTTCCACTGAGCTACATCCCAGCCCTCCAGTAACATCTTTCTAAAGCTAAAGAAACATTGGGGAACTTTGGTTCTTGTTTGTATATACATGCATTACTTGTCTTCTTTCCCCACATACTTGCAAATAAGTTCTACCCACAGATGAGTTCCTTCACATTCCAAGATTATTATAAACCGCCATTTATAATGTTTATGATTATTTAAATTATGATGTTTATTTTTAAATTTACAAGAGTGAGGATACAAATTATTATTCTATTAGTTTAGTATGCACTTAAAATCAATGAAAAAATGAATTACCACATTAAATTTCAAAACCTCTTCTGGCTATTAAATGGTTCCTCATGAATTGCTTCCATTGGCATAGACCAGGAGTTCAAGGTCAGGTGAACACCTCTCACTGCCACGTTTTTCTGACACATCACCTATTGTGTTAATATGCAAAATCAAGCAAAAATTAGGATAGAGATTGAACACCCATGCTAACGGCACTCGGATCTGATACTTTTAGCTTTCTTGGTCTAATAATAAAATCTATTTTATCCCCAAATTGTATTGCTCATGACAACTTTCTTTAGTATACATTTTTATTTCATGATAGCAGAGACAAGATCTAAAATGAAGTAGATATTTCCTGGACTTATAATGGATCTCAGTAAGCTTATCTTTGCTTAGTTTTCTAATGTTCACCCTCCAGCACCTTAATTGCCTTTGTTCTGTGGAGAAATCAAACCTAATTATTTTCCTATTACCTTAGTGTTGCCTGAAATAGGGTGCTGTCTTGAAGCTTAGGGTTGGGTCTTTGTAGTTTATAAAATCTATATTTTTAATAATTGATTTTAATAAATACATGCCAGAATCCTTGATATAGAATTTTTGCTGTGATTTCTGTATTTTTAATTTAATATTTTTCTCTCTCTCTTCTACTCCATGTTCAGTAAGAAAGTCATTTTTTCATTTTCAGAGACCATTGCATTTTTTTATGGCCATCCTAATCAGTTACTTTGTTAATGTGGCAAAGACGCTGATGTCCACTTAGAACTAAAATTCCTTTAATAACAGAATTCCTGAAATAAAGATTACATGTACCATCTTTACTTTCACATAAATATGACCATGTGATTAAATCACAGCTAATGATGGTACATGTAATTCTGGGATGTGTCATCAAATGAGGAGTAACTTGATTTTTTTTCCTCTTCTTCTTCACAGTTGATTAAAAGTCCGATTTATGACGGGCACCCCAATCCATTTGGATTATGAAGTGATCTTTTTATAACTTATTTATTTGCTTTTATTTTTACAGACTGCATTTATGCAGTCTGAGGTAATCTTGAGAACAATAAAATGAAGGAAGCCTAGGTTCCTGAAACTTTAGATTGCCCTGTTCGCTCTTACCTGACTACCTCTAGAGTATTTGAATGTGGAAAAAATACCATGTATGATCAAAATCACTGTTATTTCAACTTTTTTACTACTAGTTAATCTATTTTAAATAACTTATTAAGATATAAAGTAATATGTCGTACATTTCCCTATTTAGAGTGTACCATTCAATGTTGTTTTAAAATTACATTCAAAGTCACATGAAACTATTTCCACAGTCATCAGTAAGGGACTTTGATCTACTTTTCTCTAGAGATTTTCCAGTTCTACATTTTCATATGCATAAAATCATATAGTATGTGGCCTTTTGTCACTGACTACTTCACTCACCAGTGTTCTCAGGTTTGTGCACATTGAAGCTTGTATCAGTACTTCATTCTTTTTTTATGGCCAAATAATATCTCATTGTAGCTTATTCATCCATTCATCCATTGATGGACATACAGGTTATTTCTACCTTTGGGCAGATATGACTAATGCTGCTATAAATATTCATGTATGAGTTTCTGAGTGGCAGTTTTTTATTTCTCTTGGGCATAAACCTACGGGTAGTATTGCTGTATCAAATGTTAATTTCCTGTTCAGTCACTTGAGAAACTTCCAGACTATTTTGCAAAGTGGCTGCATCATCTTACATTCCTACTAGTAGTTGAGGGAGGTTTTAATTTCTCCACATCCTCATCAATGTTTGCCTTTTTGTTTCTAGTCATTCCGGTGAGTCTGAAGTGGTGTGCCACAGTGATTTTGGTTTGTATTTCCCTGACAACCTTAATTATATTGAACACCTTTCAAGTGCTCATTATTTTTATTTCTTCCTTGGAAAAGTGTCTACTCAGATCCTTTGCTCATTTTTAAATAGGGTAATTTATTTTTTTAATTATTGAGTTGTAAGAGTTCTTTACATATTCCAGACAGTAGTCCTTTTAGATAAATGATTTACAAAAGTTTATCTCATTTGTCAGTTTGTCTATTATTTCCTTGAGGGTGTTCCTAGGGTTACAGAAAATTTTAATTTTGATAAGGTCCACTTTATATATTTTCTTTGTAATTTGGCTTTTGGTTTCATATCTAAAATTTCTTGCCAATTACAAGCTTAAGAAAATTTGGTCCTATGAAGTTTTACAATTTTACTTTCTGCATTTGGAATTTTGATCCATTTTGAGTAAATTATGACATATGGTGTGAAGGGTCCATCCCCCTTTTTTCATTTGACTATTCAACTGTCTTCAGGCCATTTATTAAAAATACTGTTTCTTATTCATTGAATGGCCTTGGCATCCTTATCAAGAATCAGTTGAACGTTGATATATAAATTTGTTTCTTGACTTTCAATTATACTCATTGATCTATATGTCTATGTTTGTGCTAGTACCACATTGTCTTGATTAGTATTGACTTGTAGTAAAATTTGAAATCAGGAAGTGTAAATTATCACAAAATTATCACTTTTGTTCTTCTTTTTCAGGGTTATTTGGTTATTCTGCATCTTGCACATATGAATTTTAGAATTGTCTTTTCAATTCCTACAATCTAACGAAAGAGGTGAAAGACCTCTACGATGAAAACTACAGAGCACTAAAGAAAGAAATTGAAGAAGACCTTGGAAGATGGAAAGACCTCCCATGCTCTTGGATAGGGAGAATATTTAATATTGTCAAAATAGTCATACTACCAAAAGTGTTATACAGATTCAATGAAATTCCTATTAAAATCCCAATGACATTCTTCATACAAAGAGAAAAATCAATCATGAAATTCAATTGGAAAAATAAGAAACCCAGAATAGCCAAGGCAATCCTTAGCAAAAGGAGTGAAACAGGAGACATCACAATACTATACCTTAAACAGAGCAATAGTACTATACCTTAAACAGAGCAATAGTAACAAAAACAGCATGGTATTGGCACCAAAATAGACATGTAGACCAATGGTACAGAATAGAAGACACAGAGACAAACCCGCATAAGTACAGTTATCTCATACTAAACAAAGGTGCCAAGAATACACTTTGGAGAAAAGATAACCTCTTCAACAAATGGTGGTGGGAAAACTGGAAATCTATATTTAGCAAAATGAAATTAAACCTAGAAAGTCAGTTCTGATATGGATAATGTAGGTCAGTTTGGGGAATATCGCCATCTTAACAATGTTGTCTTTTTCTAATTCAGTCCCCAATAACTTTTCTTCCCTTTCCCTCCCCTCTCCTCCCTGCTCCCTTTCCTCTAACATTTTCTGGTAAATGGATGGTTCTGGAGACTCATGCTAAGTGAAAAGCCAGTCTAAAAAAACCAAAAGTCAAATGTTTTCTCTGATATGTGGAAGCTAGCTCCCAATAAGGCAGGAAGGGAGGGAAGAATTGAAGTTCAGTGGATTAGACAAAGGGGAATGAAGGGAAGGAAGGAAGAGGGAAAAGGAAAGATATTGAAATGAATCTGACATAACTTTCCTATGTACCTATATGACTATACCACAGTGAATCTCACCATCATATACATCCACAGAAGTTAATTTTTAAAATATGGGTAAATGCTTGTTTTAAGAAATTTACCCTTTTTATCCAAATTATCTTTTGGACGTTCAATTGTTGGTGGTTTTTCTTTATAATCCTTTTTACTTCTATAAGGACAGTATACAACTTTCTATTTAACTTCTGATTTTACTAATTTCACTAATCTCTCATTTTCCTTGGTAAATTTACCTCAAGTTCTGTCAATTTTGTTGCTCTTTTCAAAGAATTAGTTTTTAGTTCATTGACTTTCTGCATTCAAATTTAATTCTTACTATTAGAAAAATCAGCTTTGTTTAAATTATTTAGGATGCCTAGAGACATATTCCAAGTAATGCCTTGTGATAACTTAGAGACATATTCAGTCTATGCTTGTGAGATATCCCCACAAATGATGTATTTTTTTTAAAGTAAGGGTCTGGGAAACTGCACATTTTCCATCAAAGACTCAAGGCTCTGAAGCTTCCCTTTAGTTCATGTTATTTATTATTTGGAGAAATGATACTATTTTTCTATGAATGTAATAGATATAAAACTTGTAGGTAATAAAGCATTCCAAAAATAGTTTCCTTTCCCTTGCATGAGAGATGTATTCTTTCGAAAGAGAGGAATTACCAAATTGGAGCATCCAGCAGTAATTAATGCTCATTTAGGTCAGAAAGACAATTTTAATTCTGAAGCAGTAATACTAAATAACTTTTTACTTGATTTATTTAAAAATATAGAATTTGAATTTCTATTTTTAAGGCATAGTGCTGAATTTTTTTGGCTGTTCAAAAAAAAAAAAAAAAAAAAACCAAAAGGAATAAATTTGCTGTAAGTGAAGCAGTTGACTAACTCCAGTGCCAGAAAGATCTTAGTAAACCAAGGCAGTGCACTGGAAAATGCTATTGTCTTCAGTTTATAATAGTGCAGGTAAAAATAATTATTTGAGGAAAAAAGCTTTTGGGGACTGGAATGTGATTCTAACTATAAAGCGAGGTGATTAACTATTTGCTTCTGATTCCAGGTCCCTGTAAAGCAGCAGTCTGTAAAGATTTGCCTGCAGAGGCCAGAAAGTAAATAGTTTAGGTTTCAAAGGCCATATAATCTCTGTCACAAGTGCTCAATTTTGTCCATTCATCTATTGAAGGGCATCTAGGTTGGTTCCACAATCTAGCTATTGTGAATTGAGCAGCTATGAACATTGATGTGGCTGCATCACTGTAGTAATCTGATTTTAAGTCCTTTGGGTATAGGCCAAGGAGTGGGATAGCTGGGTCAAATGGTGGATCCATTCCAAGTTTTCTAAGGAATCTCCACACTGCTTTCCAGAGTGGCTGCACCAACTTGCACTCCCACCAGCAATGTATGAGTGTACCCTTATACATAATGGAATATTATTCAGCCATAAAGAAGAATAAAATTATGGCATTTGCAGGTAAATGGATGATGTTGGAGACTGTTATGCTAAGTGAGATTAGCCAATCCCAAAAATCCAAAGGCCGAATGGTCTCTCTGATAAGTGAATGATGATGCATAATGCAGGGTGGAATGATGGCAAGAATGGAGGAAGGATAGATAGCATAGAGGGAAGGGAGGGGTGGGGTCAGGGTGGGGGGGTAAGAATAATAATAGAATGTGTGACAGACATCAATGCCCTGTGTACATGTATGAATGCACAGAATGTGTGACTCTACTTTGTGTGCAACCAGAGAAACAATAGCTGTACTCCATTTGTGTTCAATGAATCAATAAGTAAATAAAAAAAAGAAAAGAAATTACCTACCTTTAAAAAAAAAAACAAGTGCTCAATTTTGCCATTATAGCAAAAAGGCAGCTAGAGACAATATGCAAATAAGTACAACTTTGTTCCAGCAAAACTTCATTGTTAAAAACTGATAGCATTTCAAAGACTGACTCACTGGCTGTAGTTTTACAAACTCTCATTTGGGGGAACATGTAACCAAGGTCGATATACAAATAAGCACTCTGAATTTATCTCAGGTGATATCTTTCCAACTTTTCTAAAACTATAGCCATAATAACCCCAAATAAATATTAAAAAATGAAGAGTTCTCTGCTTTATCTTGAATTATATTTTTAAAGGTCCTAAATCAATTTTACAGACTCAGCAAAAGTGTTTCATGATACCGTATTAATGTAAAATCATGAAAAAGAATTAAACATCATAATAAAGTTAACCTTAAATGGCCAACTGATGTCAATCAAACTCTTAAAGAAGAAAAATGGATGGTAGCCTACTGACGACTAACATGACTACAAGAAAACACTCCCACAGCACAAAACAGAGCACTGTGGTCAAGAAGGGGAAGGTTTCCCCAAGTATGAACATAAAGGATGTAATCAGAATGAGAAAGAGGCGCCCAGAGAGCGGGGAAGTTACTGTATATCTCTGTAAGGGACCGTCAGTTCCACTGACTCTTCACACTCACCACCATTCTCCCTTCTCCCCTCCAACACCAGGCACCATGTACTTTATCATCATGATAAAAAAGCAAGCAAATAAATAAGCAGAAACAACTCTCCATCTTTAATAAAGAAATTGAAAAATAATTACTTATGAAGAGCTAGCCTCTTAGAACTAAGTAGCCCCGAGGGTAATGACTTATTCTTTCTAACCTGGGATCCCTACATGTAAGTCAGCTTTGTATTTAGTCACCTTAAAATAAATGATTTCTGCTAAAACCCCAGAAACATATCAGGATCTCTGATTTTAGTCTTACTATTTTTAGGAAAAACCCACCTGTAAGAGAATCACGTGAGGTATATGCTAACAACAACAAAAGAAGCTAGGAAACTACATCAAATCCAAGCAAATCCCCTGGTTTACAATATGAATGAGTAAGAAACAACCATCACCCTTAGAAATAGTCCTACCCATCTGAAATAAAAAAACAGTAAAAATTCCTGAAAAATTAGCATTAAATTAAATAATTTGTCGAACTAAGAAAACCTTCACTATTCTTGGAACAATTTAAAAAATGTAGAATATGCAAGTCAAGACTAGGATGATATAATAAGGGTGTAATAAGAAAAAATAATTAAAATTGGTAGACACAAACCTAATATCAACATATTGATTTTAAATGTAAATGACCTATTTATCCAAATTGAATCTTAAAAAGCAATTTTACATACCCACAAGTTTCAATTGCATGTCCTCTAAAATAAAGACACATATAGGTTAAAAGTAAAAAGAAAAATATTGTGCTATCACTAAAAATAGAGCTGGAGATGGCATTCATTGTAATAGTCACAGCGAAGAAACATTGCAAAATTCAGAACAAAGAAAATTAGCAAAGATCCAAAGGACTTTTCATAATATTGAACAAGTGATTCATTAGGATGATGTAATAATCTTAACTATTTATGCACCTAATAATAGAGTTTCACATTACACAAAGCAAAAACTAATAGAAACACAATAAGAAATAGCCAAGTCCACATTTTTAGGCAGAAATTTCAATACGGCTGTCTTAGTAAGATAAAGACAAATTGACAGAAAATCAGTAAGGATATAGAAGATTTGAAAAATACATCACCTAACATGACCTAATTGACACTTATGGAACATGCTATTCAACAACAGAATACACATTCTTCTCAAGTGTTCATGAAACATTGACGAAGACAGAACGTACTCTGGGTCATAAAATAAATCTTGATAGATTTGAAAGGTTCAAAGCCATGTTAACATATGAGCTTAGATGACTGTGGAATTAAATTTTAAAAAATAGATTCAGAAATGTCTACTACATAAAATAAATTCTAAATAACTCACAGATCAAAGAGGATATTAAAAGATGAATTGGACAATATTTTGAGGTAAATAAAAGTTAAGATATAGCACATAAAAAATGTGAGATTCTACTAAGTTGGTATTTAGGAGAAATTTTGTAACTCCAAAAATCTATATTCAAAGGGAAGAGAAGTCTCATCTATGTCCTTGTCTTCTACGTTAAGGAACTAGGGGTGGAGGAAGCAAAGTAAATGCAAAGATAAAAGAAAGAAATAATAAAGATCAAAGTGTAAACTAATGAAATAGAAAAGTAAAAATTAATAGAAAATTAATAAAACCGCAAGTCATTTTTTAGAAAAATCAAAAAAGTGATGAAGCTCTATCCAGATTGATCAGAATAGAAAACTCATAGATCTGAACATCAGAAATGAGAGATGTAATATCATTCCACATTCCACATATATTAAAAGGATAATCAAGGGATTTTTTTGAACTTCACACCAAAAAACTCAGCAACTTATTAAACAGAAAGATTCCCTGAGAATTGCAGACTATCAGATCTCACTCCAGAGGAAGTAGGTCACTTAACTAGTGCTGTAGTTAGGAAAGAACTTCAGTTGTAGTTCAAAAACTTCCCCCATCACACACACACACACACACACACACACACACACACACACAATTCAAGATGACTTTAACATGCCACATATTAAGGAAAAAATTGTTACCAATTCTACACGAATATGTCATAAAAATTGAACAGAAAGAATAATTTTCAACGGATTTTATGAGGCCAGTATCAGCCTAATGCTGAAACCGAAGAAATTATAAGAAAAAAAATTATGGATACACATGAATTATGGGCATAGATGATTACTTTTTTAATTTTAGAAAGTCCAATCCAAAGATATGGGAAAAGGATAATATATCATAAACAAGTAGGGTATAACCTAATAATGTAAGAGTGACTAAATATTCTAAACTCAATCAATATAATTCATCAAATGAAAAAAATAAGCATACCATCATCCCACTGAGAGAAGAAGT